>OW584240.1:13165175-13765175 GCA_939192795.1 Bombylius discolor | reverse complement strand
TAATATATGGAATATACCAGAATGTTCTGTGGTGGTTCATATACCTTCATGCATATTGCTGAATATTAATCTCTTTAATGTCTTCTTAAATTACCTCATTATAGGTAATTAAGAGACCTGCAATGAGATAATACGAAGTATGATGGTATATAGAGGAGGTACATTTTGACTACCTTCGGCTGGTTTGTTTAAGTCTTCTTCCGGTCAGCTCTATCGTTAGACGTGATTTTAAAAATGTAAAAAAAAAAAATGAAGAAAAAAAAAAAAAAGAAAGTGGATTTTCTATAGTAATTACCGGTCATATATTTAAAAATATTTGTGCCTTAAATGAAGTGCCTACATACGAATAAATTTTTTTTTGTTGCATATTGATAATTAAGAAAAAGAAATTTTTTGTTTTTGAATTTTTTTTTATCGGAATAACTAAGTAACTCTTGTTAAAGTGATTTTCTTTTTTTTTACCTCTGAAATTTGCAAAAAAAAAAGAAAAAAAAAAATTTTTATTTTGGAAAAAAAAAAAGAAAAAAAAGTTAAATTTCTTATTTGGCATATGTGTTATTGCGTTTAATCAGTTTAAAAATTTTTTTTTCTCAAATGTTAAAATTTATTAGCTTAGACCTTTTTATTGTTTTTTTTTAATTCCATAATTTGAAAGTGCATTCCGGAAAAATAATCTGATT
This sequence comes from Bombylius discolor, assembly GCA_939192795.1. NCBI lineage: Eukaryota > Metazoa > Arthropoda > Insecta > Diptera > Bombyliidae > Bombylius > Bombylius discolor. Next base: position 13,764,495 of record OW584240.1, on the reverse strand, counting down.
CTAACGAAAAGTCAATAATAATCAATACACAACCATATAAAATCAAACAAAGAAATTTTAAAAAAACAAAAAAAAAAAAAAAAAAAAAAAAAGGAGAACAAAAAAAGGAGAAATAAGGAAAAAAAAATAATTGTTCTTATAATTATTGAAATGGAATTTTGTGCAAATGTGGTATATATTATACAAAGTAGTGAAGAAGATGAAAAAAAAAAAAAAAAAAAAAAAAGAAAGAAAAGGAAAAAGGAAAGATGTGCATATATATTTAAAATATAGTATATTTGAAAATTAATACATAAGAATTTCAAAAAAAAAAAAAATAAAATTGATATACTGTTTTAAAATAGATTACAAGAAAAGAAAAGGGAAAAAAAAGGTCCTTATATTAATTATAATTATCAAAAAATATATGTATGTAAGTGTAAACAACTCCAACAATAAAGAAAAATTGATTAATCGATAATAAAAAAAAAAAAAAAAAAAAAAAAAATTTTTTTTTTGCTAATAAAATAATTAAGAAATAAAAAAAAAAGAAAAAAAAAAACATAATAAATAAAACACAAAAAAAAAGAATTCTATATTACCAGAAAAATATTAAACTATAGTGTATTATTAATTAATAATTGCAGTTAGGAAAAAAAAAATATTAATAAATAACGAATAAAAAAATGAAATCTGATAAATTTGCTAATTTGAAAAAAAAAAAAGAAAAAAAAAAAAAAAACATCATAATTTTATTAAATTTGTACAATGCTTAGAAAAACAAAAATTAATTTTTGAAATATTACAGAAAATAATTAATAAAAATAAAATATTTTAGTAATGTTACATGAAACATATTTGTGAAAGTGCAATTTGGAATTTTACGTAATAATAGAAAAAAATTGAATAGAATTTAATGTCTGTCTAAAAAAAAAAAAAAAAAAAAAAAAAAAAAAAAAAAAAAAAAAAAAAATTTAAATAAAATAGTTAAAAGTGCAGAGAAAATTTCAAATAGGCAAAAGAAGGAATTTAATAATAATCTTAAACGAAACATTCAGAAAAAAAAAGAAAAAAGAAAAAAGAATCGAACGAAACAGGAGAAGGAGGAAGGTGAAGGCGTCATCGTTCATCCTGTCTGGCCAGACCAGCGTATTTACTTAATCCTGTGTCGGAGCCCCAGCTTCAGCAAACGAGATAAGTAGATTAAGTTTTTTTTATAAAATCAAACTTAGGTAAAAAAAAAAAAAAAAAAAAAAAAAAAATTAATGATTAATGGTCATACAAAAAATATCTTAATGCCATATTTTGCAAATAATTTTTGGATTTTTTTTAATAGTATTAATTTAAAGGGAAGTCATTAATTAATTTTAATAGATTCTATAGATAACAATTCAAAATAAAATAAAAAAAAAAAAAAAAAAAAAAAAAAAAAAAAAAAAAAAGAAAGAGGGTAGAAAAAATAAAAGGAACTTGTGAAAAGAAAAAAAAGAAAATTCTTATTATAGTACATTGCATAAGATGAATACATTTCCAAGATAAGATTACTTTTTTTGATAAAATGAAATAGCGTGAAATCTTATAATTGCATGGAAGAAAAATATATATACATATATATTTCTTTTTTTTTTTTTTTTTTCTTTGTTTTTCAAGAAATATTGCACCGTATCGTATAAATGAGATTTTTTTTTCTTAAATTGTAAATAATTCGAAAGTTGTATACATTATGAACTATGTTGTTTATTTATAGTTTTTTTTTTAAATATAATTTAATTATAATAGCGATGTAATGATTGATTTGGAATTTGTAATTATTGGCTTTGAAAAGTAGGAATTAAATTAAATACTTCATGGAATATAAAAAAAAAAAAAAAGGGGAGAAAAATTAGTAGATACATATAAATTTATAATTTATGAAATAATAAAAAAATTTTATTCTTTCTCTAAATTTTCTTTGTTTTGTTATAAATTACAGAGAAAATTTAAAGTCAAAGAAAATATTTTAATGTCAAATTTTAATAACCTGGAGCAAAATAAGGCGTAATAGATAAATCATTTATACAGCAATTACTTTAATAAACAGTGATCCGTTTTAAAAGAAAAAAAAAAGAAAAAAAAGAAAAAACAAGAAAGGAAAAAAAAAATATATATTTTGTTTAAAGAAAAAAAAAAAAAAACAAAAGAGGATGATTCAGGTGAAATGATTTAATCCACGGTGAGTGGGGGATGTCGGCGATGGGTGATGAATGTCGCTGCTTTTACGGTCGTTGTTTTTTTTATTCTTCCTTCACTGCGAATTCAAGCTTGAGGTGATACATTTCTCTATTTTGTTTATATTCTGGTTTTAGTATTTTCTGCTATCGATTCGACGGTTGTTATTTAGCCGGTCTAAATTATGTAACAGACGGATAGCTTTCGAGAAGGTAACCCCAAAGAACCCACCCAGGACTGAAGCAGCTGGATTTGACCGGCTGGGGTTCACCTAGGAGGCAGGTTGATCTAAACACGCATAGTTTTCTTCTTATAAATATTCCGTTATGTTACAAAGTGTTGAAAAAAAAAAGAATTTAAAAAAAAGTGATGTGCAGAAAAGATAAAGTAACTCTGTTAATTTAATAAAAAACGATTAATTTAAAAAGAAAAGGAACTAAATTGATTTAAAAGAAAGTGAACCAAATTAATTTAAAAAGAAAATGAACAAATTAGTATAAAAAAAAATTTATAAAACTGAAGAAAAATTCTAACAAACTAAAAACCTATAAATATATCACTAGCAGAACAATCGAAAAACTTCCGCACTGGGCACTGTAAAAATTAAGACTGACGTGGTCTTTTTTTGTGCTTTTCTTCGCATGGTGTTTTTTACAGTTCACGAATTTTCTGTGTAATTCTTTGTTCGATTTCCAGTGAGGTGAGAGAATTCTTTTACTCTCACTGGAAAATCTTCAATTTCTTTACAGAAAGTTCGTGAATTTATTGATTTTCTTTTTTTGTTGTTTTTTCTTGTTATGTTCATGTAGTGTTGTTTTTGTGCAGTGATTTTTTGTTGTGCTTATTTTGTTGCTATGTTCATGTAGTGTGATTTTTGTGTAGTGATTTTTCTGTTGTGCTTGTTTTGTTGTTGCGAAAAAGAATTTAAGTGTGTGCTTTGTTGTTTTTGTTTTGTGTTTGCTTCCCTTCATTGTCCCTTTTTTTGCCTTTTTGTTTAATTTAATTATTTTATTCATTTATTTCTTTTGTTTTTTTCAGGATTGGGTTGTGTTTAATAGGGGCTTCTGGTTTGGGCACCGATTTTATTAAAATTTGGTGTTCAATTGGAAATTCCTTTTATTTACAGCATGTTGCCATCTAGTTTAAATTTATTATTCAATTTTTTGATTATTTGTGTATTAATTATCTTTCTTTTTTCAGGAAAATAGGACGATGGGATAATGTGTTCGATCTGATCAAAAGGTAATTTCTTTTCAATATAATTTTAATTAAGTTTACGAATGAAATTTTTATTTTGTTTATTTTAGGTTTTTTCCAACACTGCAACAATATATATATAAAATTTACTAATTGTTTCAAAATTTTTCTAACAAAACAGTTTTTAAATTGATAAAAAAAATATATAATATATATATGGTTACATCCACGCAACCAAAAATCCTTCCGTTCTCATAAAATTCCATTCTTATAAAAATTCCGTTCTCATAAAAATCGCTGACATGAAATTCTTTTACAAAAAACCTTAATATTAAAATTTAAATTTAAAAGAAAAAACCTAATTTCAAAAATCATGAGAAAACTTATTTTCACATAAAAATTTTCTTGCATTATCAGCATAATTGCAATTTCAAATTTTAACAAACAATTGCCTTTACAGTAACTCGTAAACAAAAATCTCATATTTCTCAAATTCATTCAAAAAATCTAGAAACTAAAAAATTATAAAATTTTTAGATTTTAAGTTAGTCGATTACCGTGTCTTAACCAATTCGACCAGAAATTAAGAAATTGTAAATTTTGAAAATAAATTGAATAAATGTAAGAAATAAAATTTTGTAAAAAGAAAGTTAAGAAATAAAACCAATTGTGAACTTTTCAAATAATTGTGTTTTATTAAAGAAATTTTTTCTGGGTGAAGAAAAGAAAAACAAAATTTATTAAAATTTTATTTTTTTCCTCCTTACTCGCGTTGACCACAGTTAAATATATTTATTCTACATACATAAACTACATATATTGAACTTTTCAAAATAAAATATTCGTCGCTGAAGACGGAATCAGATGTGAGCATTTAGGTAAATCCACGAAAAATGAACTTTTAGAAAAAATAAGAAAATTTAATAAAGCCTTTTACCACAAAGGTGATAACTTAACATTTACGCATGAAATAACTCACAAAATTAACACCGTAAACGAAATTCCTATCTACAGTAAACTCTATCGATATCCCGAAATACATCGAGAAGAAGTTAAAAGCCAAATCGAAGACATGTTAAAACAAGGAATAAGCAGGCCCAGTGACTTTCCTTATTCCGCTCTTATATGGGTGGTACCCAAAAAACTTGACGCCACTGGTGAAAAAAAGTGGCGTATCGTCATCGATTATAGGAAACTTAATAACGTGACAATCGATGATAAATACCCTATCCCAAACATCGACAGCATCTTATAAAAATTAGGTAGAGCTATGTATTTCACAACCACAACAAAGAGGACATTAGGAAAACCGCTTTTAGCACAGATAACGAACACTACGAATTTGTCAGGATGCCATTCGGTTTAAAGAATGCTCCTGCCACATTCCAGCGTCTTATGAACTCTGTCCTAAAAGAATTTATTGGAAAAATCTGCTATGTTTATCTCGATGACATAGTCATCTTTAGCACCAGTAAAGAAGAACATTTTGACTCCTTAAAAAAATTTTAAAGAAATTAAAAGATGCAAACCTAAAAATTCAACTTGATAAAAGTGAATTTTTAAAACAAGAAACAGAATTTTTACATCACATCGTAACACCTAGTAGGATAAAACCAAATCCCAACAAAATAGATGCTATCAATAAATTCCCATTACCTAAAACGCCAAAAGAAATTAAATCTTTTCTTGGTCTCGTCGGTTATTACCGAAAGTTTATAAAGGACTTTGCTGAGGTTGCAAAACCGTTGACGTCATGTCTGAAAAAGGATAAACGAATAAATGTTAGTAACCCCGAATATCAAGATTCTTTCAGCAAATTAAAATTCCTGATTACTACTGATCCGGTCTTAGTGTATCCAGATTTTTCAAAGCCATTTACCCTGACGACCGATGCCAGCAGTTTTGCATTAGGAGCAGTTCTCTCCCAAAATAATCACCCTGTTTGTTATGCTTCGCGCACACTCAACTAACATGAGTGCAAATACTCCACCATCGAAAAGGAGCTACTTGCCATAGTATGGGAACGAAATATTTTCGGCCCTACCTTTTCGGAAGAAAATTCATTATTAGAACTGATCACAAACCTTTACAATGGCTTCACAATTTAAAAGAACCTAATGCAAAATTGCAACGCTGGAAAATAAAATTAGAAGAATTCAATTTCGATATCCAATATTTAGATGGCAAAGAAAATAAAGTCGCCGACGCATTATCTAGAGTTGAAATGCATTCCAACGAAATAGGAGATGACATTAGTTCAACTGGGGCCACAGCACATTCAGCCAATGAAGATAATAGGGACTACATACAGATCACGGAATCACCCTTAAATTTTTACAAGTTACAAATTGTCGTGAAAAAGGGTTCACCATCCAAAATAAATACTGAAAAAATCCTGAATAAAACCAGAAAAACATTTATCAGTCCTAATTTTGATGAGAACTACTTTATTAATATCCTCGAAGAACACTTTCCTAGTAAAGGCATCGTAGGAATTATGATAGATGATATCTCGATTTACAATTTATTTCAAAGTGCATGTTTGAAAAATAAATTACTAAAATTAAATAAATGTTATTTTGTCCTGCAAGATATCAAGACAAGAGATGAACTTCAAGAACGCATCCTTGAACAACATAAAAAAACCAATCACCGAGGTATCAACGACGTATATTCTGAGCTAAAAAATAAATTTTACTACCCTAAACTTAAAACAGAAATACAAACGGTAATAAATAATTGTCATATCTGTAATGTAGCAAAATATGACAGGCACCCTTTGAAATTACCATTAAAAATTACGGAAACACCCAGTGAACCGCTAGAAATACTTCACATGGACATTTGGTTCGAAAGCAAAGGTAAGCCTTATATGACCTTAATTGACAAATTTACTAAACATGCTCAAGTTATACCCTTATAATCCAGAAATTGGTCGGATTTGAAAAACGGTCTCATGCAATACCTTACTTCTCGGAAAACCTGAAAAAATCGTTACTGACTAAGAAAAAGGATGTAACAGCCTAAATTTTACCAACTTTTTAAATAATGAAGGTATAAATTTACATTTTGTAACCCCTAATAACCACACTAGCAATAGTGATATCGAAAGATTCCACAATACTCTGAATGAGCATATCAGAATCCTTAAAACTATCGAAAAGGAACAAGGAGTGTTGTGAAACGATGACTTAGTGACAAAAAGTGTTAAAACTTACAACGAAACAAAACACACATCTACACAAAAAAGACCTATCGATTTTTACAATGGCATTATTGATCCAAAGGAATACCCATACATACACCAAACACTACAAAAAACTAAGGAAAAAAGAATTAGCTATCACAATAAAAACCGAATCAAAGATAAACCTTCAAAATATTTAAAACTTAATCGCGTTACAAAACTCCAACCGTGTCATAAAAAGATGAATGTTAGGGAATCAAATAACGAACATTTTTTAATTAATAAGGAAAAAATACCGCGATATATGAACCAATTTAAAAGAAAGCAAAAATATCAAGTTTAACGATACCTTTTCTTTTTCAGGAACTACTATCCTCCTACTTTTATTACTATTTTCCTTCATAACTGCTCAATCATCATTAGAAATTCATGAAGTAAAATTTGGAAATGGTTTCATTTTAATAAATGAATCAGAACTTAAAATAATTTCCAATTATAAAAACAATAGATCTTGTCCAGTATGAAACTAGCATAAACAAAATAGAACGAAATGTAATCGAACTCCATAACAAAACGGAAATTCCAGCCACTCTCCTTCATAATCTCAAAAATTTAAAAGAAAACCTTAACAATATCATCCCTCATTACGTAAGCAAACGCGGTTTATTAAATATTGTAGGTAAAGATCTGCAACTTCTTACGGGCGTTATGGATGACGACGAACAGCAAGAAATTAGAAGTCACTTTAACATAATAGAACAAAATAATGACCAAGACATAAAAAATCTTAATAACCAAATAACAATTAACAAACAAGTTTCAGACCAGATTCGGGATATCACAGATCATGTTAATAATAATCGAAATAGAATTAGTAATAAATTAAGTAACTTAGAAAACTCTGTAAATCAAATAAATAAAGATTTAAAACTTTTCAAGATTGTTAACGACATAAATGAAAACATTAACATTTTACTAAAGCAATTATCAAACATAAAAGATGTAATATTAGCTAGTAAGCTAGGGATTTCAGCTAAGGACATTTTAACACAAGAAGAAATAAGAAAAAACAATATAACGGTCGAACAAGTAGTAAACCATGTTCACTTACAGCATCTCATGTATAACCAAATCAATAACACACATCATACCGAAAAAGTTGAATTCAAAACATCAAAAATGTGGTACGCAAGTTTAACAATCAATTTAATTATCTTAATTATAATTTTCATAATAGGCATCTATCTTTACAAGAAAATTAAGAGTAGAAATAAAAAAATGGAAGTGAACATTCGATTGGAAGATTATCGCCAGGAGTCGATACAAAAGGAGGGAGGGATTACATCCACGCAACCAAAAATCCTTCCGTTCTCATAAAATTCCATTCTTATAAAAATTCCGTTCTCATAAAAATCGCTGACATGAAATTCTTTTACAAAAAACCTTAATATTAAAATTTAAATTTAAAAGAAAAAACCTAATTTCAAAAATCATGAGAAAACTTATTTTCACATAAAAATTTTCTTGCATTATCAGCATAATTGCAATTTCAAATTTTAACAAACAATTGCCTTTACAGTAACTCGTAAACAAAAATCTCATATTTCTCAAATTCATTCAAAAAATCTAGAAACCAAAAAATTATAAAATTTTTAGATTTTAAGTTAGTCGATTACCGTGTCTTAACCAATTCGACCAGAAATTAAGAAATTGTAAATTTTGAAAATAAATTGAATAAATGTAAGAAATAAAATTTTGTAAAAAGAAAGTTAAGAAATAAAACCAATTGCGAACTTTTCAAATAATTGTGTTTTATTAAAGAAATTTTTTCTGGGTGAAGAAAAGAAAAACAAAATTTATTAAAATTTTATTTTTTTCCTCCTTACTCGCGTTGACCACAGTTAAATATATTTATTCTACATATATAAAAATATACAAATAGACAAATAAAATTTAAAAAAATAAAAATTTTATTGTATATTCTTTAAATTTTAACTATATACATACACTGACATTCAAAAAAACTGCCGCACTTTGAAAATTTCGTACTCCAACATTCGTGTGTAACCTCTCGAGTGAGTGATAGTGAAAGTGAACCAAATCAAATTAAAAAAAAACTCAAAAAGACAGTAAAATCCTTTTTTATTTTTTGTTATATTATTACTTTTAACTTAAAATAAATATTCAATAGTCTCATAAAACTGAAAAAGTGAACAAACTAATAATCAAAAATTAAAATGGAAGAAAAATCACCAGATAAACCACCAGACATTGCCACAAGGTCAAACAAAGGACAGCCAACGTACAAAGTAGATATCACGAAAAAACTAGAAAATCAAACTGAAGGTCCAAAATACCTAATCATGAGTAGAACAGGTAAGGACACAACACTAACATTGGAAAAGGTATCCCCTTTCGTGATAAAAAAAGTTATAGATGGCACGGCAGGATCAGCTGAAGCCTGTAAAAAATTAAAAAATGGAACAATCTTAATACAAACAAAAAACAAAATAAAAGCCGGGAGTTTTTTCCCAGTGGGAGATATTGGAAGTTAAAAAAGAAAATCATGAAAATGCATGACAAAACATTAATTGAAACTGGATTACATATACTAACATTTACAACAACAAAATTAAGCGAACACATCAATATTGGTTATCAAAAAAACTAAAGTAAGACAATATATACCACCACCACTTAGATGCAAAAATTGCCTACACTTCGGCCATATCAGTAAAGTTTGCAAAAAAAATAAAACCTGCTGTAAATGTGGAGAAGAATATCACATGCAATAGAGAATCACAATGCACAAACTGTAGAGAACCTCACGATGCCATCGAGAAAAAATACAAAATATTCATCAAACAAAAAGAAATTGAAACAATCAAAGCAATAGAAAAAGTAGATTACAGAACAGCAAAAAATATATATAACGAGAGCTATGTACAAAACAATAACAACAAAACCTATGCATCAGCTGTTAGAGAACCTACAACAACCAGAGAAATAATAACACAAAAAGAAATAACAACAAAACTTACAAGTCAATATCAAAATAAAATAACAACACACACTATAACTTCACAAAAAAACACTAATCAGCCACCCACAATTAATAGCACAGCAAATAAATCAGAAGACAAAATCATAATCACAACAAAACTAACAGAACAACAACAACAAGAAATAATGCAAACAACACCTATCATACACAAAAAAGACACTACCAACAAAATCAAAAGATTAACGAACTCAAATGAAAGAAATTATAAGAAAAGAGGCAGACCAAAAAAAATTAGATAATACAAAAAAAACATTTGAAAATATGGAAACAACTGATTTAGAAGACTACTCAGAATAAAATACTAAAATAAATGAACCAACAACACAATAAACTACACATCATACAATGGAACATAAACAGCCTATTATATCATATTAACGAACTTAAATTACTAACACAAAAATATTGTAAAAACATCTTCTGCTTGCAAGAAACAAAACTAAAAGAAACAAATAAACGTAATATAAAAAATTACACATGTTATTACAAAAATAAAACTACTAACTCAATAGCCTCTGGAGGAGTTGCCAAGAAATACCTCTAAGAACAGAAATCCAAGCAATAGCAATAAAAATATTCTCACCAATAAACCTCAGCATTATAAATATATACTCAGATAAAACACTAACAAAAAAACAGCTATAAAACCTCACCAATCAAATTACACGCCCTAAAATTATCGTAGGAGATGTCAACGCACACAATCCACTATGGGGATCAGATAAAATAGATAATAAAATATATTAAAAAACCTTTTAAAATAAATAACTTTTATAAATAAAATGCACTAAAAATTAAAAAATAATTTTTCATTCTCAGTGATATAATAAAAGTTGCTGTAATAATAGAAAGCTGTACTTCTAAGAAAAAAGTGGTATTCCGGGCATAATAGGTGCTGTTGACGGGACCCACATTAAAATTAGAGCACCTAAAAAAGGGATCCAGCACCTATATTATAATAGAAAAGGATTTTATAGTGTAAACGCAATGATTGTAAGCAAACAAAAAAAGATAAATAAATCCAAATTCTTGTTTATAATATTTTTATAACAAAATCCTTGTTTTCACAGATTTGTGACCACAAAATGAAAATCCGGTACATTGATGCCAGATATCCAGGTGCTACACATGACTCCATGGTGTGGAATATATCTCCTGCTAAGAGTGAGTTGGAAGAAAGATATCAAAATGGAGAAAGGAACACATGGATTATTGGCATAACAAAATGAAATTTTAATTTGAATTGACTTAGACACTTTATAAAAAAATGTATAGGTGATGCAGGATATCCACTGTAAACATATCTACTAACGCCGTTCCGCAACGCCGAAAAATATTCAAATGAAGCTATTTTCAACACCAAGCATTCAAAAGCCCGGATAATTGTGGAGAGGACAATAGGCATTTTAAAAAACAGATTTAGATGCCTTCAGGGGGCAAGAGAACTTCATTATGTACCCGAAAAATCAACGAAAATAGTAAATATTTGTGTAGCTCTTCACAATATTTGTATACAGTATAAAATTGATTCAACTCAGTATGAAAATGATATAAGTGAAAGTATTGTAAATATTAATAATCATCCAAGTGAGTTAGAAATTGAAAATAATGATGCTGCAGATATAAGAATCTCAATTTTGAATACATTAATTTGAACCTTAAGTATGCTGAAGATGTATATTATGTACAATGTACATACATGTATGACAATAATTAGTATTAAAGAATAGCAAAAATAACATTTCTTATTTATTTATTTAATTATTCAAACATAAAAATTTAAAACAAAACAATTTGCCTTCGTGGTTTACCTAAAAATTGTAAAACAAAAATTAAAATAAAGTAACTTGTAAAAAGCGTCAATCTAAGTAATAGGATATCACATTTTGTTGTCCTTTAATACTCTAAAATGTTTTTTTTTTTTTTGAAATTTAGAGATTTCTAAAATTTCTTTTTCTAATTTCAGTTTTTCATATCTGTCTCTTCGTTTTTGTTCTACTTCTTCTTTATAAATTTTTAATTTTTCTTTTTTAATAGCAATTAGCTCTTTTTTCTTTTCCTGGAACTCACTATTTCGATAAAGGTCATCAGATAACAAAAAAATTCTTTGATGGTTGTTTTCTCCTAGCATTTGATTTGACTTCAGATAATTCATATGACTCTACATGTGGTAATTTACTAAATCAAGGAATAGTAAGAATTGAAGAAAGATTCAGAAAAGCATTGAAAAACAGTGTGACTTGTATTGTGTATGCTGAATATGACGCAATCATTGAAATTGATAAAATTCGTAACGTATACAACAACTTCTAAAAGTATATATACACCTGCAAGTTTATAGCAAAGCAGAATCAATCACAATGAGTTGCTGTTTGGTAACTGTGAATATATGTCAGAAGGTAATTTAACCTTCTTTAAAAAACTATCTTTTGCTGGCTTAATACCAGAAAATAAAATATTTTCGAAAAAGTAATATACAAATATCCTACATCTTGTGACAAACATGCAGAACAAACAAACGCGTTTGGAAACTTGGAACTTAGACGTTTAGATGAGAATCTTATTAAGACCTTGGCAAAATTTTCAACTGTTCTTGTTAGTGGGGGAGCAACAAAGGAATTTTTACAAAACTACATAACCTCTTATACTAAGGTTATAGACATCGAAGCCTTCAACTCATATGAACAAAAATGAACACGATCGAACTTGTTAATACACTAAAAATTATACTGCTACAAAAAAAATTTTCAAAAGAGTGTTTCCATGTAATTACTTACCTGAAAAATAAAAAAACTAGCATGTGTTATTGAAAATAATGCCAATCAAATAATGTTCAGTAGAATCCTTTATTTAATCAACAATATTTTACTAAACGCCAAAGGAATAAAACGATTGGGTTTTTGAAAGAAAACGCAAAGTTTATTACTAAAAATATTTATTTATTAATTCAAAAAATAATAAAAAATAATCAAACAACTCAAAAAGCAAAGCAACTTAAAATGAAATAATTCAAATAAATCAATAAATAAAGCAAACTAAAGATCAAATTAAATCATAAAAAAGTAAACAAAAATCAAAATAATGATAACTAATAATCGAAATAAAGCAACTAATTTAATTAAATTTAATTAAATAAAAATCAAAATAATAAATTCTTTAATTAATGATAATTAATAATTGAAATAAAGCAGCTATTTAAATCCAAAGGTAAATTTAAAAAAAAATGAAATTAAAATGAAACAATGTGTTGAATGATGATTTAAGATGAGGAATATTCCTGTAAAGATTAAAATATTATTGATTATACAGTAATATTGCTGATACTATATCATCCCAAGTTTACATGTAATTAGTAGTTAAAATTTCAGAGGTTAGGTAAACTTTGTAGCAAATTGTACCTTAGTAATGGCTGACTTTTATCAAAAGATATTTGAATTCATAAAATGAAACAAGTAAGCTCAATCAATGGAAGTGAAGAATTCAAGTGATCTTAATCAAGTATAGTAAAGCTAAACAAGTGAGCGTCATCACTTAAAGTGAAGTGAAACAAGTTAGTTTATTCAATTGAAATGAAGCTAAACAAGTGAGCGTAATCACTTGAAGTGAAGTGAAACAAGTGAGTTTATTCAATTGAAGTGAAGCTAAACAAGTGAGCGTAATCACTTGAAGTGAAGTGAAACAAGTGAGTTTATTCAATTTAACTGAAATTAAGCAACTGGAGTGAAGTAAAACAACTGAGGTTAATCGATATAAGTGAAGTAAAATCAAATTAGTTTGTTAATTTCAACAAGATGCTGCCGTTGTAACCACCAGTAAAGACTATATGTGTTGAACAATGCTGTAGTCACGTTGAATAGTGAATGGGAATTGACTTGATAAATTAAAGCTAAACTTAAATGTTTTTAAGTTCAACTAAATTGACTTTAAATTTGAAATTCAACAAAAGAAAATCTATGGGAATTGACTTAATAAATTCAAGTTAAACGTAAATGTTTTTTAAGTTTAAACTAAATTGACTTTAAATTTGAAGTTCAACAAAAGAAAATCTATGGAAATTGATTTAATAAATTAAAGTTAAACTTAAATTTTAAGTTTAACTAAATTGACTTTAAATTTTAAGTTACTAAAATTGTTAAGACCGAAAATATAGAAATTGTCAAAATAAGTTAGATTTCTGTTTTATGGTCAATGCCCATTAAGCAAATTCACTAAAATCTCCTATCTTATGGTCAATACCCAGTAAGATGGAAATTATCAAGACAATTCCCTAACAATTTTCTATCTTATGGTCAATACCCAATAAGATGAAAATAACAAGTAAAGAAACAAAAAATACTTACAGATCAATACTCTTGTAAGCAATTAAAAGTTCCTGCACTTAAGGTCAATACCCTTTAAGCTTAGGAGAGGACTTCTTGCCTGGTCAATTCCCAAAGCAGAAGTGACGATGGTTGTGCAGTATCTCGTTTTTATACTATTAGGGGTCTATTGTTTCAAGTTTGATCAGCCATCTTGAATTTTGTTAATTTGTTGGTACTTGGTACATTTTGCTTATTTTTTTAAAGTTTTTTTTGATTTCATACTACTTTGTGATGAGTTTTTTATTTTAAAATTTGTATTAGAAATTTAGATATATGTTAGTATTAATAGTTTTATTGTTGATATTTTCCTTTTTTTATTATCTTTAATTTTGTGAAGATTGGGTTAATGGTACATTATGGAGTTAAATTGTGAGTAATGGAAGTGGGATCTATGGTGGATAGTGGAACTAAATTAGTGACATGTTGAAGGTTTCAAAAAGTGACATGTTTACTTTTTGATAATTTCAGCAGTTATTGCAAATACTGATCCCGCAAGTAGAAGTGGAACACATTGCGTAGCGTTTTATTTACCTGCAAAGAGACTAGCAGAATACTTTGACTCATTTGGTAAATACCCAAAAAATAAATTCTTTAAAACATTTTTACATGCCAACTCGAAAATCTTTGGAAATAACAAAAAAAGATTACAAGGTTTATTCTCGATAACGATAATAAAATAGTTAATTTAAGGACTGTGCACGAAAAAATTGACCTGTTTAATAAGTTCTGTTTTTTCAATTTGGGAGGGGATAGATCTGTAGTTATTCCTGCAAATTTTTCTATATAAAGCAACAACAAAAAATATATTTTCATTCCATAGTTCAAGTGTGTTAAAAGTAAAATGTCGAGTAAACAAGAAGATACTCGCAAATTAATTTTATCCAAATATCTGGAAAACCCAACAATTAATTTTCGAAAGTTGGCTAGAGAAACAGGAGCATCAATCAGCACCGTTTCAAGAACCATAAACAAATACAGGAAGGGTCAGACATTGCTGCGAAAACAAAAAATTATTTGAGTTAAATCGCCCTTTTAGTTTTAAAAATATTCAAAAAAATAAACAGGTCAATTTTTTCGTGCACAGTCCTTATTTCGAAGAATCTATTTAAAAAAGTTTTTACAAAGTGGTGGGGTTTATCGCAATAAACGTTGTAGAGCACAAAAATCGAGAGTATAAAAGCATGGAACTCAATTTTAAGACTTCAGTTTTCTATAAGAAAATGGCATCAAAACGTAATATAGAGGAGTTCGATAAGAAGGATGTGAAATTACCTAAAAAGAAGAAAGTCTTAATACCCTGTGACAATCTATTGCTGAATTACACATATTTTTTAGAACAGTGCAAAGACAGGAAAATTGTGCTTGGATTTGACACATCCACATTTTAAGCTAAGATTATTTTTCATCATTACAAGCGTTTTCCTGTGCTTACAAATTATTCTGGATGGATTCCAGTTTACAACCATCTCAACGACTCAAAACGGCAGATTGGTGAAGAACTACCACAAAATCAGCTTGGATTAGAAAAAGAATTCAAAATACCAGTCGACAAGGGCAGCATCCGATTGAAATATCTTGAAGTTTTAAAGTTATTTGAAATGATGGATTTCTTCAACATTGTAATGTTTCATAACAACAATGCTTCGAGCGCTGTGAAAGAATATTTCAACCAATATGCAGCTAAATGTAAGGAAAAAAATGTATTTAAATTAGTCAACGAAGATTTATTTGTACCACCACGCACTTCATATGTATTGTACATATAAATTATTCAAGACTTTTTTATGAAATTCCAATATTTTGTAGTTATAATCTTACTTTCTCTATGATTGAAATTAACTATTAATTTTTTTAATATTTTTAATCGTTGGGAAATGGATTTATAATAAATGATTTAAAAGAAATAAAAAAATTGTTTTTTTAATTTAATATTTTATTTGTTAACATATAAATATAAATGTTAACACAATTTTGTACAGCACAACGGACTGGTTGTATTTTCTGATGAATTTTACAGTTCACATCGAAGTGTTTCAGTTCACTTAGTTTAGGCACCACAGGTTGAATTATTTAAGCTTTTGTTACAATAATGTTAATTATATCAAAATTATGGATGCATGAAATTTGTTAAATTTAAACGTCAAGGATGTAGGGTGCGGGCCAAAATAAGAATCGTGGTCCCATGTCTCCGGGCTTCCTGTTGAATCCTGCCAGTCTACTTATTCCAGCTGCTTCAGTCAGGCGTAGGTTCTTGGATTCAAACTAGTGGAAGTCATACATTATTGCAACATAACCGTAGACCGGTCTGAGGGTATGCTACTATACAGAAAAGGGGTGTAAGATACTCCGACGACTGTAGTTCAAAGGAGGAAACAGAGAAAGAAATTATGGATTGTTCAACGACGACGGAAGGGCTACCACCTGTGTCCTCTCCTTCATTCACAATACCTCTCAATTTCAAGCGATTAGTGACACGTTGCCATAGAACTGAAAAATATTTTCAACATCTTTCCTCTCCGTTTTTCAAAAACAAAACTATAAGCATGTTAAATCTTTCTATTTTTAAAATTCCATTTATTACTTTATCTTGTATGACTACATAAGTATATATGTATATGTACATACATATATTGATGTTTATTCATAAAAGGACGATAGCAATTCCATATAGTTCACTGGAACATCTCAAGCAACGTTGTTTCACGTTTTCGCGCGAATACGTATATATATTTATACATACATGCATGTAGACCGGTATTCAAACCTAGATTGTAATTACACAAAAAAACTCTACTATTTTTTATCATTTACATGATCATGTAGGAATTCACTAATTCATGTGCCTAGGTGGATATATCCATAAAAAAAATTATTACATTGCTCCAAATCTAATATTTAAATCTTTCAAAAATATTTTAATGTTCAAAAAAAAATTAATAAACTAATATCAAAAGAAAAAAAAAATTTATTAGCAAATCTAAAAGTACTTAGCTGACTAGAATTGATTGAAGATTTCGAGGATGGGCACGTGCCTGATGATCTGCTGGTTTTAAGATGATTTGTACAGATCTACTTTTTTTTTCTTTGATATTGTTTTTTTTTTTTTTTTTTTTTTTTTTTTTCTCAGTTCATTTTATTCTTGATGATACACATTACAATAATAATTCCAACGACAATTATTAAATAAATTTAAGGCGTTCATAGTTAAATTCTTAAATTAAAAAAAAATTTGAGTTTGTATAATTCTTAAGGAATTGGTATTAAACACATCGTCGCCTGAATATTGTTTTGCTCCATACACCAAATTGCAGATTCTGAGTTTTAAATGGTTTCTCACGTTTTCAGACACGAAGAATCTAATGGCCTTATCCATTTTCTTCTAACTTTTCTTGTTTACAAGATATTTTTCTTAAATTTTGCTCCATATCACATTTTTCAGTAAAATGACAAAATTGGATTGCTCTATGTAACATTTTTTGGCGTATAGGGCAAAAAATGAATACAAATTATTGTTTTCTAAGCCAATCATCTTGTTTTGCTCCATGTGCATCAAAAATATTATTTTTTAATATTGGTGGGCTCTACGTAAATTATTCTTTGTACATAGAGCACATATTGTTTCGAACAATGTAAATATTTGTTTGCCCTATGTGTACGATAATATTGTACTATATAAAAAAAGAAAAGAAATTCTTCGCCTCAGTTGACTGCCAGCTTTCAACGAGTCAAGATCATGTCGTCGCCACCACCAAGTTTGTCAAACAGCATTTTAAGGTATAGATTTGTATGCTGTCTTATCTCTAAACTATTTGTTATAGTTATAGTTATAGTTTGTTATAGATTAGAAAGTTCAATTTACGGATCAGATGAGCCAGGTTCATCAAAATTAAGGTTGAAGTAATTATATCTAAAATTTTCGAAACAAAAATTAATAAATTGATTAAAATTATTCTTCTAGGAAAAAACGACTAGAACAAATAGATCTTGAATCATCTGACGAAGACTTTGGTAAGAAAATTGTTTAGATTACTTTCGAAATATAATATAAATCATAAATTTATTAACCTTAGATGATGACGATTCAGTCAAAGATCCTGATTTTTCTGTGGATAAATCTATGTACGTTGATACAAAATTACCTTAATTCAGTAGCAAATGAAAATGCTCTGTGTTGCGACCAAAACTGTCGAAGTTTGCCTTCTAATTTCTCCTCAGGTAGTAGGATCAGTAAAAATCATCTCTTCTCATAGCATATAAATAAATAAATAAATTATTTTTCTTGGTTTTTTAAAGAAACTGAACCCTCTACTCCAGTGTTATCAAGAAAAAAGAGACGACGTCCAGACACATGGAAACAAAATATTAGAAAGAAATTACGCGAGGCAGGCGAGGAATACAATAACATTAAGAACAAAGTAATGGCTGCGAAAATAATACGGCCTCCTTGCAAAACATCTTGTTTTTTCATGTGTACAAGAAACTTTACAGAATTCAATCGTAAAGACATACATTCAACATTTTGGAGTTTAACAGATAATGAGAAAAACACCTTTTACAGCAAATTTGTGAAAAAGACTGAAATCAAACGTCGAAGGTTAAAAAGTTCTGAAAGAAAACAAAACACATTCATGTATTATTTTGAAGTTGATGGTGAGGTGAAACAAGTTTGCAGAACTTTTTTTTTGAATACTTTATGTGTCGACATTAAAAGAATATATTATTTTTTCAAATATCTGCACGATAAAAAAACGGGAGTTCCTCTACCTAGACAAAAAGGAAAAAATTCTAAAAGAGTAACAAGCGCTGATGTTATAGAAAATATTCGTGAACACATTAGAAGCTTTCCTGTCATTGACTCCCATTATTGTAGAAGCACTTCGAAAAAGCAATACCTAGATCCACTTCTGTCAGTAACCAAAATATATCAATTGTATGTACAGCAAATAACAACTCCAGCTTCATTAGCAATATACAGAAAAGTTTTTAATTTCGATTTTAATCTTGACTTCCATAAACCGAGAAAAGATTTATGTGACCGCTGCTTTCAATTTAAAAGTAAAAAGATACCTTTGGAATTGGAAATAATAGAACAAAATGTACATAGAAACGGAATCAATTCCGTGAAGGCTGAAAGGCTTCTAGATAAAAATAATATTGATTCAAAATCCGTAGTAATATGCTTCGACTTGCAATCAGTTTTTTTGTTACCAAAGGGATTCACATCATGTTTTTATTATAAAAAAAAATAAACACTTACAATATGACAGCAGTTGCATCTTTTAGCGACAAAAAGAAAGTTGCATATTGTTCTTTGTGGGATGAATGCAGAAGCTCAAGATCAGGGAATGATATGGCCAGCTCTATTGTAGTTATCCTAAATCGACTTATACAAGATTATCCAGAAGTTCGAAAAATAACATTGTGGAGCGACTCGTGCGTTCCGCAAAACAGAAATAGAATAATGACGACGGCACTGAAATTCTTTTTAAATAAACATTCACAAATAGAAGAAATTATTCAGAAATTTTGCGAACCAGGTCACTCACAAATCCAAAATGTGGACAGTCTTCACAGTTGTATAGAACGTTTTGTAAAATCTGTCGAGGTTCCTAGTATTATTTCATTAATAAAATTATTAAAAAAAGTAAAATATAACAACGAGAATTTGATAATACTTCAGGTTGCAGAGAATGATTTTTTGCCCTATTCAAGAAAAGCTGAATTATTAAATTACCAAAACGTTCCTTATTCGAAAGTCAAACATTTACGTTATGTAAAAAATGATCAGTTTAAAGTATTCTATAAGACTTCCATGGCTCAAATAGAGTGCAAACCAGAATCGATTTTATTGAAATCTACTAGAAACAAACTTGGAACTCCGAAGACGCTATTTGATCAAAATATTGCACCTCTAAGTTGTGGAAATTTTTCATTTAAAAATAAAACGAGAGATATTAAATCTCTTCTAATGTATTTACCTGAAATTGATGCAAAATATTATAAAACAGTATTGAAAATTAAGTAGATTCATAAATATAGGACTGTTTTTTTCTTCTTTTTTATATTTTGTTATTAATGAAATTAAGAGGAATATTTTTTTTTTTTGTTTTTGTTCTATTGCTTTTTTATGTTTTTGTTTATATATTTTCTTTTGTTATTCTTGTATAAAATAAACATTACTGAAATAAAAGATTCTTTTTAAATGAAATAAACCTATGTATTATTACAAAATTGGCCTTTTGAGCAGAAGAAAAAAAAAATAAAAAAAAGGAAAAGATCTTCCTCAAGAGAGAGAAAACAAAACTTTTACTCAGAAAATCAGAAGGAAATAAAAATAAGGCGTCCGAGAGGGATTTTTGAAAAGAAAAAATGCAGAGGAGAATGTAGGTAAAGGGGCAAAGCTGTAATAAAATGAAATAAAACACAATTTTTATAGTTTAAACAAAAAATTTTTTTATTATTTGTTAAAAGAAAGAGAGAAAAAGAAAACAAAAGAAAGTAGGAATTTACAATTTTATTTATACAATTTAAATTTTAGTGAAAGAAAAAAAAGTAATCGAATAACAAAAACAAAAAAAATTGCGTAACTATAAAAAAAATGGCGGAAAAAGGGGGAAAACTTAATGTTAAAAAAAAATAAAAAAATAAAATAAAATAAAATAAAAGAAGAAGAAGGCGGAACTGAGTAAAAAAAAAATTTAATAATTATAAAAGTAAAAAAAAGAGAAAAAAGAAAATAGAACTGATTATAGAAAAAATTCTAATTATAAAATGAAATGGTGAGGAAGTGAATGAAGTGAGCCCAGTAGGAAAAATAGACGACGAAAAAAACGTGTGTAGAAGTGAAGAAGTGGAGAATATAGAATTTATGAGAAGGCAACCCTGATAAATCTTTAAATCAAGTTAATCACAAATTTAGACACTGTGGCAACTCTGATATTTTTGACAGATAATTTAATTTTAATATACGGCCGACAAAATGTAAACAAAAGTTTACTTCGCGAAATAATCTGTAATTTAATTTTTCGAATAAAGTACGTTGCGGGTGTAAATTGAAATAATAATTTGAAAAGGAAAATAGAAATAAATAAAAAAAAACATTAATAATAACAATAATTATAATAGGAAAGTAAAAAAAAAGGTGGAAAGGAAAAAAAATAAAATAAAATAGAAGAGGAAAAAAAAATGTGCAAAGGTGTGTTTTTTTTTTTTTTTTTTTTTTTTTTTAAATGTGTAAGGAAAAGAAAATGTGTACTAAGGTTTTAAGTGAAAGTGTGCAAGTAAAAGAAAAAAAATGTGGAAAAAAAAGTGGATGAAATAAGAGGAAATGGGGTGTACAAAAGGAAACGTGTAAAGGGGTAAGTAAAAGTGAAAGTGAAGTATGGAATTTAAGGAAAGTGAAATAAGATAATTAATTAAAAAAATTACGTACCTGTTGTGTGGAAAATAAAAGTGATGTAAAAAAATTGTGAAGTATAAAACTATTATTTAAAAGAAAAATTAAAAAAAAACTAACTCTCAAAAAGAAAAAATGTTATGAAAAAAAAACTGAAACTAAAAAAAAACTATGAAATTAAAAAAAAAAATTATGTGGAAAAATTATGTGAAAGTAAAAAACTTTATTATAAAAAAACTGTGGCACTTGTAAAAGAAAAATCGCTAATATCACCGTACTGAACACTGGTAAAAAATTAACTACTACTGGGTGTTTTAGTGACCTTTCTTTTATAGTGTTTTTCAAAATTCGCGAATTTTCTTCGGAAATTCTTTGTTAGATTTCCAGTGAGGTGAGAAAATTCTTTTACTCTCACTGGAAAATCTTCAAGTTTCTTTACAGAAAATTCGCGAATTTATTGATTTTTCATCGTTTTTGTTGTGTTCGTGTAGTGTTGTTTTTGTGTAGTGGTTTTCCGTTGTGCTTGGTGTTTTGTTGTTGTGAGAAAGAATTTTAAGTGTGTGCTTTGTTGTTTTTGTTTTGTGTTTGTTTCTTTTTATTGTCCTTTTCCTTTTTCTTTTTATTTAATTTAATTATTTTAATCATTTTTTCTTTTTTTTCAGGATTGGGTTGTGTTTAATAGGGGTTTCTGGTTCGGGCACCAATTTTATTAAAATTCGGTGTTCAATTGGAAGTTGTTTTTATTTACAGCCTGTTTTCATCAAATTTAGATTTATTATTCAATCTTTTATTATTTGTGTGTTAATTATCCTTTCTTTTCAGGCAAATAGGACGATGGGATTGTTTAATAAAACAAGAGCGCCAATAATTTAATGCTAGTAAGCTTTATTGGAACTGATTGATACAATCGATTTACGCTTATTTATATTGAGTTAATTACATTGGTTTAAAGGGAAATTACAAATTAAGCACATTTAATTATTATAAACATAAATAATATTAAAGGTAAATTAATTATTATAAACATAAATAATATTAAAGGTAAATTACAAATTAAGCAAGTTTATTTATTATAAAGCATAAATCATATTAAAGGTAAATGACCAAGTAATATTTGTCGAGTAAGCATATGCGAGAATATAACATTAAAAGTAAATGACCAAATAATATTTGTATAATAAGCATATGCAAGAATATTCAAGAAAGAACAGTAAAATATTGCTGAATTTAGAAAATATTGTTGAGTTCAAGGTTGATGTAGAATATTTATATCAACTTCCGAAAAAAGGTTGTTTATGGTTCAGCTTCCGTAACATTCTCCCCGCCGGTGACTTTACCTGGAATGTCAAAGTCACTAGGTTTGATTTTTGGCGTATATTGTCCTGTTTTTCGTCTCTGTAGGATAACCAAGATGATGATAAATATAATGATAATGTAGCTGATGCTATAATGATGGATGTGGTGTGTATTGCTGGTGGTTTGCAACTTTTGTTGAGCTTTCAACTCAGTTAATGCTTTTTCTATGTCCTCAAATTCTGTATTGTCGTCCAAAATTAACTTAGGCGTTTTTATACTAGAGTTGTGAGCTGTTAGCATTACATGAAATTGTTCAGAAATATTTGTTGTTGGTACGAAAGCTGCGGAGATAACATTTGAAAAGAGGTTATGGGACTGAATAGTCATTGTTGGTTCTTTTATGATGCAATTAGCTGTAATGGATAATATTCCATCGCCTTTTAGCTTCTTTGAAATTACTTCTCTGCCGCATACTATATCGACTGTATGTTCTTCATTTAGAACAAATATCCAGCTATTGGGTGTGTGTAGTTGAGCCCAGAATTGTGTAGGAGGAAATGCTTTGATAGTACAGAACGGTGATAATGTTTTTTGATGAGTTAGCAAGTCTAGCTCACATCTGCTTACAGTTGATTGTCTATTGTATATAGGATGTTGTTGTCGACACAAATAGTATGAATTTTGAGTTACTTGACATTGATTTAGTTCTACTTCGTTCATAGGGTAATACCTATCACGGTGAACATTGATGGATAAATATTTCGTACGAGTTTGTATATATAGAAAAATGTTGTTGTGCGGTGTTGGTACTGAAATTAAATTGAACAGTTGAAAATCTTCATTATTTAGAAGAGGTAATTTTGCACTAATGATAATTGAATTGTTTGTGATTCGACCTTGTGCTGTCATTAATATGTAGGTTAGCAAAAATGTGCCATGTTCATGTTCTCCAGGAATACGTAAATGTGCAGGAAGATTATCTTGAATGATGTGCTTTTGTGTTTCAATTTGTTGTGGTGTTAAAAGATGTGGATTCATTCTTCCATGTTGAGCATCAAAAAATACTTGTAGAATTGTGCCCTGCGTATCCAGAAAGTTAATTAGACTTAACGTTAGATGCTGTACCATCAAATTAAATGTTGTTCCTGCCGTGTCAAGAAACTGCATATGGTTGACTTTTGAGGTAAGAATTCTTATGTGATTTTCAAAATCGTTGAATTGATTATGTATTTCATGTTGACTTTTCTTTATTATATTTTTTGTAGATTCTGCTATTGAAGTTTGATTTTTGATCAAATTAAGGAGATGATTTTCGTTATCATTGAAACATTTAATTTGTTCTTCATAATGTTCTGCAAATTCTTGATCTAGGATGCCAAAAAGTTTGTTTGCAACTGTTCCGACGATATTTAATGGTGATCGTTTAGTCCTGACTTGATCATTATGCTGGTAAATCAATGAATTTTTATGTTGTATTTTGACAAGAAGATAGTTTAGTTGTTGTACTATCGGTTCACAAGTATCCTTTTCAATAAAACTTTTTGGATTATTACACAACCGTTTTATTTCGGTTACCTGTTGTTCTAAAGATCTCATTTCTCCCCAATAATTTGTTAAATTGTAATAAATTAGTAAGTGCCATTCATTTGTTATGATATTAACATGTCCAAATTTTTCAAAGTATATTCCTGGTCTGGTTTCAAAAGCAGTTATTGTGACAGCTTCACTAATATTTTGAGCAGCGATTAACGGTAGAAATAGTAATATAATAAACAGAGCTAGAGCAGGGTTGTAGTTAGATGATGAGGTTTTTTCGTTGCTTGAAGTAGGTGATTTTTCGCGATTTAACCGTTTTTGTAATGAGGAGCATGGTGGAATAGTATGTATGGTGTCCAGCCACGCTGCATTTATTGGTGCAATTCTGGTCTTCTTACGAATTGTAGAGGTTTCTGTATGCTGTCGTTTAGGCGCTTTTTTCACAACTTGATTGGTTTCCATAATTTGTTGTTGGTCATCTTTCCTTACACAGTGTATTTCTGTGTTGACATAGTTAGCTTGAATTGGTTGTTCCTTCTTAGAGGGCTTATCGGCCTCTTCGGTGCTACTTGGACTGTCGTTTTCCTTTAATTGTTCTGTTACAGGTAGAACACATAATTTGACTATAGGTCTTTTGAATAAACCTTTCTCCGTTTTAACAGTAGCAACCCGAACATTGCCATCTGATCCTGGATGTGTTTCTGTAACTCTTGCTAGCGCCCATTTGGATGTGGGTAAATGATCATCTTTGATTAGAACTAAATCTCCTTGTGTAATGTTTGGCTGCTGCTTGGTCCATTTAGGACGTTGTTGGAGCCGCGAAAGATATTCTTGTGACCACAGTTTCCAGAAATGTTGATGCAACCTTTCGACATATTGCCATCTGTTTAATAGATTGATATTTTCTTCATATACATCTCGTTCTGGTGGTGCTAATAAAGACGTGCCAATGAGAAAATGAGCTGGAGTTAATGCTGTTAAATCTTCAGGATCGCTGAACAAAGGACATAATGGTCTTGAATTGAGACAGGCTTCGATTTGTGTAAGTGTCGTGTAAAGTTCTTCAAATGTTAGGGTGGCGTTTCCTATGACTTTCTTTAGATGTGATTTTACCGATTTTATCCCTGCCTCCCATAAGCCGCCGAAATGTGGTGAAGATGGGGGAATAAAATGCCATTCGACTTCTTCTTGAGCTAGAATTACTGCTGCTTTTTTCTCTAATTCCTTGACTTGTATTTGAAAATTATTTTTTAAAAGTTTATTTGCACATGAAAATTGTGTCCCGTTATCACTATACATGTGTGCTACATTTCCTCTTCTGCTCACAAATCGTTTGAAAGCCGCTAGAAAGGATTGTGTAGATAAGTCACTTACTGCTTCTATGTGAATGGCCTTTGTGGTTAGACAAATGAATAATGAGATGTACCCTTTATAACTTTTGTGTCCTCTACCTTTTGTCGTTCTTATGTCAATTGGGCCAGCATAATCGACACCAGTGTGTGTAAATGGCCTTGACGCATTAATACGTGGTGAAGGTAAATTTCCCATTAGCTGTTGTGAACATTTGCTTTGATATCTACGACATGTTACACAGGCGTGTAAAATTCTTTTTATAGTTTGGCGTCCTCTCACTATCCAGTATCTTTGTCTTATATGTGCCATTGTTAATTCAATACCACCATGCATAGTTGTTTTGTGAGACAGCAATATGATCAGTGTAGTGATATGATGGTCATGTGGTAGAATGATGGGATGCTGTTGATCATATGGACATGATGATTTTTGTAATCTGCCTCCTACTCGTAAAATTCCCTCAGGATCCATGAATGGATTTAATGACAAAATTTGGCTTTTTGAGTTTATAGGTTTCTTGCCTTTTAAACATGAAATTTCAGAGCTAAAATTCTGCTCTTGTACAGCTCTAATTATGGCGAGACTTGCGTTTATTCTCTCTTCTACAGATAGTGATCCTGTACGTTTTTGTGGCGTTTTGATGTTGGAGATAAATCGTTTACAATAAGCTACTACATTAACTAATGTTGTAAATGAAGAGTACCGTTCAAAGAAACTTGTATCTGGAATTTTTACTGCCATGAGGTTGTTGAAGATTGTCTGTTTTTTCTCCATATGAGTATTAAAGGTTTGATTTTCTGGTAATTCGAGTTGAAGTTTGTGTAGAAAGCATGGTCCTGACCACCATAATTTATGATTTATTAACTCCGATGGATAGATACCTCTTGAGGCACAATCAGCTGGATTATTTTCTGAGGATATATGATGCCAGTGTTTTGTTTGTACGTTCCGATGAATTTCGGCGATTCGATTTGCCACGAACGTTTTCCAGGTTGATGGATGTCCTTTTAACCATCCTAAAACAATAGTTGAATCTGTCCAACAATATATCTCAACTTCATTTGCAAGTGATAATTTATGTACGATTTGTTTTAAGAGTTTCGAAAGCAGAGTTGCTCCGCATAACTCCAGTCTGGGCAACGTCACTTTATTCCTTATTGGGGCAACTTTTGTTTTTGCACTAAGAAGTGTGACGATGGGTTTGTCGTTGTCAACTATTCTGCTATACACGACTGCTGCGTAGGCTTTCTCTGATGCGTCGCAGAAGCCATGAAGTTCTATTTTCTTCACCTTGGATGTATAATGGTTCCATCTTGGTATTTCGAGATTTTCCAGGACAACCAGCTCTCTGTGAAAACGTTTCCATTTTGAGGACAAGGATGGTGGTAAAGTTTCATCCCAGGTAACTTGTTGGATCCACAAATCTTGTAACATGATTTTGGCTTTAATTGTTGTAGGAGATAACCAGCCTAATGGGTCAAAAATTCTTGATGTTTCTGATAATATGTTCCGTTTAGTGTTGTGTTCTATATTCGATATATGAACTTTGAATCTAAAAACATCGTCCTTTGGATGCCAATAGATTCCTAACGTTTTAATTATTTCGCCTTTTTCGATTTGGTACGCCTCTTCTTCAGAAGTATCTGTTGTTATTTTTAGTAATAACTCAGGTAAGTTGTTTGCCCATTTTCGAAGTTTAAAACCTCCTTTCTGCATAATTCTTGATAATTGTTGATAGATATTGAGCGCTTGTTGTATTGTTTCAGTGCCCGTTATTAGGTCATCGACGTAAAAATCATCTAAAATTATTTTGGAGCCGATAGGATAATTTGTTTGCTCATCATATGCCAGTTGATGAAGGGTACGAATTGCTAAGTATGGAGCTGCAGTTGTTCCATATGTTACAGTGGTGAGCTTGTATTCTTCAATGTTTTTAGTTTTTGGATTCCTCCATAATACTCTTTGTAGGTCTTGATCAATATCAGCGACTTTGATCTGCCGATACATTTTTTCTATATCTGCAGTAATTACAATTTTATGAAATCTCCATCTTAATATGATGTCAAATAGTTCATTTTGTAATTTAGGTCCTTTTAGCATTACATCATTGAGGCTAACTCCTGTTGTTGTTTTTGATGATGCGTCAAATACAACTCTTAGCTTTGTAGTCGTACTCTCTTCTTTTACAACTGCGTGATGAGGTAAATAGTAAGTTGTGAAGCTTTTTGAGTCCATGAAGGATGGTGCTGATGTCATATGACCTAACTGTTTATATTCACTCATAAATTTTTTGTATTCATATTCATAGGCTTTGTTTATTTTGAATTTTCGTTCTGTATGTAATAATCTCACTAGTGCTTTATTTCTTGATTCTCCTAACAGATGTTCTTTTAATTTGTTTTGGTTTAACGGTAATCTGACTATATATCTTCCTGTATCATCTCTTGTTACAGTTTCCTTATAAAATTTTTCACATTCTTCTTCTTCTTGCGTCAAGTGTTGTTCTTTTGGTATTTCCTCTATAGCCCAGAATTTTTCTAATTGTTCATCGATATTTACTTCTGAAATTAAACTTATGATATTATTGCCCGTATTGTATGTTTCTTTGGTTAGTTTTCCAGAGATAATCCATCCAAATTCAGTGTTTTGTGCCATCAGTGTTCCTTCTGGATTTTTTATGATGCCTTCTAATAGGATTTCACTTAATATATCTACACCAAGAATGATGTCAATAGGACCTGGTTTGTAGTATAAAGGATCAGCTAACATTACGTTATCAAAGTGCTTCCAGTTGAATGGTGTATGTTCTTCATTTGGTAAACTTCGAGTGAGTTTGTTTAAAATTATAGCCGTAACAGATGTTTTGAAATGAGATGGATATCTAGGATGGATAGTGAATGTTGCGGCGTAGCTTGCAGTTTGTGGATGCTTGCTTCCTAAGCCGAAAATTGTGGCATTAATTTTTTGTTTTGTTAATTGTAAACGTTGTGCTGCTTCTTCTGTTATAAATGACGACTGTGACCCTTGATCAAGTAGGGCTCTTAACAATATTTCGTGCCCTTTGTGATAAGTTTTGAACACTGCTGTTGCTAATAAGGTTTGACCCTTGTTTCCTGCAAAGTGGTTGTGTAAATGTGTTTCTTTCGTTGTTATTTGAGAATTTTGATGGTCTTGATTTTGGATATTTTGTAACTTCGCCGCATTGTCTTTGTTTTCAATGTGTAATGATGTATGGTGTCTTTTTTTGCATAATTTGCATGACGAAGTACTTGGACATTTTATCTTGACGTGACCAGCACCCAGGCAGTTTGTGCATAATTGTAATTTTTGAGTAGTTTCTTTTCGTTGTACTGGATTTAACTTTTTGTATTTTTCACACATATAGATTCTATGCTTTGATTTGCACATTGGACATAGAGTTTCAACAGTGTTATGAAATGATTTATATGTTTGATTTGTTGATGTATTTTTTGGTTTAGTGCTATTGATATCTGGTTTCTTGAAACTGATTGATGCTTCTAATGCATGAAATCTTGTTTCTAGAAAATTGAAAAATTCAGTTAAACTTGGAATGTCTTTAGGATTTTTTAATGATTCTTCAAAGCATTTTCTAGTTTCTTTGTCTAGCTTTTGCGATACTATATGTATTATGATAGGACCCCAATTTTCAATATTGATGTCCAAATTTTTAATGGCATGTAAACATTCTTTCGTGGTGTCGTGAAGTTTTCTTAGGCTATATGCGTTTTCATTATAAAGTATGGGTTGTGTTAGTATTGTTTGTAATGGAGTTGATAAAAGTAATCTCTTGTTTTCGTACCGATCTTTGAGAATTTGCCATGCCGTAATGTAGTTTTCACTTGTAATGGATAGATGCTTAATTAATTGATTTGCCTCTCCTGCTAAATTAGTTTTGAGATACTGTAATTTAACTGCGTTTCCAATTTGTGCATTTTTATGCACAAGTTCATAAAATAAATCATGAAATGATCGCCATTGTTTGTAGTCGCCATTGAAAGAGGGTATTTCAATTGGTTTTAGTTTTATTTTTTGTTGTTGAATTTGTTCTGTTTGATCGATGTCATTTTGTTCATAACCCTTTTCACGACTTTTTATCATTAATTCACTGAGTCTTATAGCGATGGTGTTATACCTGTATTCTAATTCTTCATACGCTGTTGGTGTGTTATATATATCATCTGAGATTTTAATACCAGAAGCAACTATGGTAGCATGGCTGCTTGATATATCTTCCCAATACTTCTTGATTGTCGTTAGATTTTGTTTGTAGTAAACTTCAGGGTGATCTTCGTCACTTTTTTCAACATCTCCAATTAAATGCAAAAAGTGTATAATTTTTTCCTTTTGTGTTTCAAATATTTTTGAAATATTTGCACTAATAATGTTGTTCAATTTTCCTGTAATTTCTGTTCTAGTACTTGTATAAATGACGTTGATTTTTTCAAAGTAGTTTTTTGTAAAATATGGACTACTTTTTTCTGAATCTATTGATTCCATTTCCTCATGATTTTCTTCAAACTCCTCCCATGCTACGTCTAATTTTTGCAGTTTCTTTTCTACGTAGCTTTTAGACTTGCGTTCTTCGCTTTCCTTTTGGAAACTCTTTTGTACTCGGATTATAGTTTCTCCAAGTTTTCTTTGTTTCACAGCTAATTCGTCTAAACTTGACATGATTTTTGATGTTTTTGACTCAATAGAGTAATTGATTTTAAAGTTTCAGAAGTTTGAAACTTAATTTATGTATGTTTTTTAGAAAAATTAAGTATAATTTTTCTTCAAGTGAATAAGTTTGTTTTTTTTTTTTTTTTTGACTGTAGTCTCAATTGACTGCTTCTTTATAGTCGAAGGACCAAAATGTTTAATAAAACAAGAGCGCCAATAATTTAATGCTAGTAAGCTTTATTGGAACTGATTGATACAATCGATTTACGCTTATTTATATTGAGTTAATTACATTGGTTTAAAGGGAAATTACAAATTAAGCACATTTAATTATTATAAACATAAATAATATTAAAGGTAAATTAATTATTATAAACATAAATAATATTAAAGGTAAATTACAAATTAAGCAAGTTTATTTATTATAAAGCATAAATCATATTAAAGGTAAATGACCAAGTAATATTTGTCGAGTAAGCATATGCGAGAATATAACATTAAAAGTAAATGACCAAATAATATTTGTATAATAAGCATATGCAAGAATATTCAAGAAAGAACAGTAAAATATTGCTGAATTTAGAAAATATTGTTGAGTTCAAGGTTGATGTAGAATATTTATATCAACTTCCGAAAAAAGGTTGTTTATGGTTCAGCTTCCGTAACAGGGATGCTGCGTTGGAGTCGATCAAAAGGTAATTTCTTTTCAATACAATTTTAATGAAGCTTATTAATGGGATTTTTATTTGGTCTATTTTAGGTTTACTACAGCCGGACAAATATTGCAACAGTATGTTGTGTTTTCTATTAAAGTTTTTCCGATAATATACATATATTTGCTCCATGTGACAAGAATCAATGTACCGCTTTTCTTATATGTTAAATATTGTTTTGCCGCATGTGCAGAAAGGGGGTCAAAAATCTTACTTTATTTTCTGTACAGTTCTCAACAAGACTGGAATAAAGAAAAATAATTAAAGTCCGAACTTCAAGGCGTAGTCTGACAAAATTTGAAAAAAATTTATCGGTTTGTTTCTTAATTATAAAGACATGAAGTTTGACATCGAATATCTCAATTTCAATATTTGGCGCATGGGCTACAACAATATTCAGCCGACAACATGTTTCATTGTTTTTTTTTTTTTTTTTTTTTTTTTTCTGGTTAAATTTTCAACATGAAAGAAAAATAATTTATCCAAACACATCATACATTTTCAAAAATCTTCATTATGCAATTTCATTTCATTTACCCTTGAACTCAGGAAAAGGTAAGCATATCAGGTTTGTAAAAAAAAGAAAAAAAAATTCACCATTCAACTTGATGTTCATAAGATTACACCATTTTTTATTAAAGTTAACAGAACTTTAAACTTAATTTTTATGCCAAAAGAAAATTCTATTTTATGTTCACAATTTACACTAGGTTTCACCTTCAATTATCAAGAATTTTTAATCAAAATATTATGCCCAAAAAAAATTCACTTTATGTTCACAAGTTACACTATGTTTTACCGCAATTAACAAAATTTTCAATTTAATCTTCATGCCAAAAGCAAAAAAAAAAAAATACCATTTTATGTTCACAAATTATACAATATCTACTTGAATTTATCAGAAATATTTCTTTTTCTAAGCAAAAAAAAACCAAAATTCGTAATCACAACATTACATTATACTTTACTTTAAATTATCCAAAAAATATTGTGTTATTCAATTTCTTCTTTTTTTTTTCTTAATAAGGAACTAAAGTTCATATTTAATAATTATACAACATTTTACTTTAAACTATCAAAAAAAAAAAGAAATTTTAAATTTTAAAATAAAATCTTTTATACAATAAAAAAAAAAATAACTAAAATTTGTAGTCACCAAAATTACACCATATTTTACTTTAAATTATCAAAAAAAAAAAAAAAATGCTTTGTTCGATTTCCTTTTCTTTTATTTTTTTTTTCAAGAGGAACTAAAGTTCACATTCACTAAATATACAATATTTTAATTTAAAATTATCAAAAACAAATTTTTTTAAATTTAACTTCTACACAACAAAAAAATATACCTAAAATTTGTAGTCACAAGTTATACCATGTTTTACGTTAAGTTATCCAAACAAATTTGTCTATTCAATTTCCCTTTTTTTTTTTTTTGCAAAAAGGAACTAAAGTACACCTTCACTAATTTTATAATATTTTACTTTAAATTAAGAAAAAAAAATTTTAAATTTAACTTATATACACAAAAAAAATTAACTAAAATTTGTAATCACCCAAAATTGCATCATATTTTACTTTAACTTTTACTTTTACTTATTGTCCACTAAAAAAATTTATTATATTCAATTTCTTCTTTTTCCTTCTTTTTTTTTTTCAATAAAGAACTAAAGTTCATATTCATTAATTATACCGCATTTTACTTTAAATTATCAAAAATAAGTAAATTTTAAGTTTTAAATTTAACTTTTATGCAAAAAAAGAATATAACTAAAATTCTTAATGTACCTGGGTCTCATTCCAACAACAAAAAAATCAAAAAAAAAATGTATTATACGAGTATATACGTGCCCGGGGAGTCAAGAGACTTGTGGCTGAACTCGGTGATACTTGAAACTTGACTGATTGACCCATTTACCTAATAATTGTTCATCACTTCGGTGACGCTACTAATACATTGTCACCAATCAATTAATGAGGGAATTAAATTAGAATGGCAAGTTCTTTCATGAATTGTTGACCATTGTTTCTACAAACAAATTGAATGTCGAAAACGAATTTATCCATATTATCTCTAGAATAGATACAAATAAAATGAAGGAAGTGTTTTAGTTTTCACTAATATTTATATTTATTAGAATGAGAGAAAATTAAACGAGAAAGCTAGATTTGTACAAATACTAATGTTTTTTACAAAAATATTGAAATAAAACAAAAAGTTCTCTATTCAACTAGTTAACTTAATTCTCTTATATCCATAAGGGTAAGAAAAATATTCATCTGAAATTATTCTTTTATCAAAAGTGAAAGACAAGCGTTTATTTTCCATTGAAGATATAACAACTCCAGGACGTTTACGTTTAATTTTTTTATCGTATGTAATAATTACACCATCGTCTTTATTTTCGTTGAAAACCATTGATTTTAAACACTCAAAATTAACAAGTTTAGAACTTTCAAAATTTATTTTTATCCCCTTGCATTTTGTGATATATTCAGGTCCATTTTCAGTATTAATCTTAAGGCTATCCGTTTTTGGCGCAGTGCTTACAAACTCTGAAATAAAGGCATTTAGACCAAAACATTCAATTTCATTAGTTAGATCACCTAAAAAGTCAGAAATTACAAATGAAATAGGGTTTGTGTTATTATTAACAAATATTAAACTATCTGTATCACAATACAGAATTGAATTTCCGACTTTTTCTAGTGCCTCATAAAGCTTTAGTCTAGCAAAAGCTGTTGTATACGCAGCAACCGGAATATTGATGTTAGGTAGAAGATGTAAATTTTCCTCTATATACTTCCATGTAACCCAAACAGTATTTTCATTAATTGGCAAAATAGAAGAAATTTCTATACCGGGGGATTGTATAAAGTCGCAGAAGTCTTTGAAGTTATTGAGAACTTTTGTATAAGACCGATCTTCTCTCTGTGTAAACTTTCCCCAAAAAGAGTTCAAACAGATTTTCGCTGTATTCCGCTTTCCAGGATTTTTTTTAACCTGATTTTTTTCTAAAACAATGTCTTCTTTCGTATGATAGGTTTTTATAAAATCATTTTTCTCCTGATCAGATTCACATTTAGAACCCCATCCACTAGCTTCTTGCTTGATTTTCAAAAAAGTATTTACATATTCTGTAAATAAGCCCCCAGTTTTTGTTTTTAAATCGTATACAGTGAAGTTGTACTTCCAAACTTCAAATATCTTTTTTATTTTATACCCTTTTTTAACAGCTAAAGTGACTTCAGGTATTACCCAAGTACCAAGGATTTGTTTCTCTTCATCGCTATGTTTTCTGCAAAGCGGAAAATACAACTTTTGATTACTTTTGAATGGAAGGACAGGTAGAAATAAGTCGTTTGGTGGAATTACAGAACATACTATGAAGCCATGCATAGAGAGTATTTGTTCTTGTGTAGGTAAATTATCATTTCTGAATATTTCAGAGTGTCCTATAGGGTAGGGTGCATATTTATTGATAAAAGAATATAAACTTGTAAAATCTAACGTATTATCTCATTCTCTTTAAATTGATGATATAGTTTGAATACTTCAGTTCTTCCCCCGAAAACACCATGACGTGGATTTAGAGGAGGTACAATGTTTTCCATGTACTTATTAAGCTTTTTGTCTATATCCGGACTACTTTTAGGAACTGTTTAAACTCACACTCCCACGTAAAAATCAGATTATACCCATGCTGCCTTATCGTGTCAATTTTTCTCATTGTACTTTCATATCTTTGAGCTAAAGTTTCAAACTTCTGATTTCCCTCTTCCTGTATTTTAAAACATTCTTTACAGCCGTGATAGAAACATCCAAAAAATTCAAAAACTATATTTGTTTCTGAAACAAAGCCATCTACGTACATCTTACCTTTTTTTTAACTTTACTTCTCCTAAATTGTTTGCAGATATAATTTTGTTGTTTACTTTCATATTTTGCCATGCAAGCCATTTTGATGCAATAGCTGAGTAGTTTTTAGTTTTATGGTAGCCATTTTTATTTCATATTTTGCCATGCAAGCCATTTTGATGCAATAGCTGAGTAGTTTTTAGTTTTATGGTACCCATTTTTAGGCATTATACCCAAAGCATCTTTTTTCAAATAGTTTTTCCGAAAAACAAGCATACAATCTGATGCAACAGTCAAAGATTCTACGAAAGGATTTATCTGTGTGACGTCAAAAAACTCTTCCATAAACGTATACATCCTAAACGTCTAATGCATACATCGTTCGTGCAATATTTGATCATTTCTTCTTTATTATTAAAAACCCCTTTAGATCTTATATTATACCACTTCAAAAACTTATCCCTCTCTACTTTTCTCATTGTATTGCATCCAAAAGCTTCTGGAGGCGGATTTTTACTGACATAATCAAAATTTTCCACTGTATTAAAAAAATATTCCTTTTCATAATCGTTAATATCAAATACCTGTGAAAATTTTACAAGGGGGAACGCCAAAAAGTTCAAGGAATCAATAAATGTCACTTGTCCGCATGACAGCTTCATTATTTATCTTCCATTCATCACAGGTTCGATTTTTAAATTTCTATCTTTCTATCAGAGATCAGAGATAAGAAAGTGACCATCATATCCTTGTAGGTTATGTGCAATACAAAAAATGTTCTGAATAAAAGGACGAGGTTTCAAACAATAATCTATAAAATTTTTTAGAACATTTCTACCGCTATTGTATTCAAAGACATGGGTCCTGTCTCCACATACATCACACTTTTCTTGTATATTTGATTTTTTATAACAATTGTAACATATCTGTTGAACAACATGTAGAAACTCTGTTTTTCTATTTTCAAGTAAAGAATTTTGAGTTTAATTCCTCTTTTTCGCCCACATCAATAACACTGTTTTTTCTATTTAAAACTTCATTTTCTTCTACATAATTTGGGTTTAGTTTTTCTCCACCGAAAGTTCCATGACATCATCTAAAAGGAAAGTCGCGTTAGATTGATCAACGTTTGAGATTAAGCCAATAATGTATTCCCCATTTAACTGACTAATACGTCTTAAACTCGACCAAATAGGCTTTACATGGGGAGAGTTTGAAAGTTCAATAGGAAAACTGATTTTTCCTCCTTCTACGGAATTTGAAGAAATGTCTTTAACAACATTGTCAAATACTTTTTCCAAAATCTCCAACGGATTCTCCCCCGTATTACCGAAGTCTTTTATTTGAAATCTCATTTTCACCCCATCAACATTAAATTTTTTGAAATGTATCGTTTTTTTTAAAATTAATTCAAACCCGGTGTTCAAACCGCTACCACTTT
Organism: Bombylius discolor; assembly: GCA_939192795.1. Taxonomy (NCBI): domain Eukaryota; kingdom Metazoa; phylum Arthropoda; class Insecta; order Diptera; family Bombyliidae; genus Bombylius; species Bombylius discolor. The sequence continues at coordinate 13,728,225 of OW584240.1, read as the reverse complement.
GAACTATTTCATTTCTTGTTTCTAAATGTTGTTTTAAAATGTCTAATTCAACCTCATGCTTCAGTGGAATTTAAGAAATTTATAGTCTCTTTTATAATACCGAACGAAAGTGGAATGTTTTTCAAAATTGAATATTCCACCAAAAGATTTAAAAATGAATACTTTTCTTCAATAGAAAATCTCACATTATTATTTTTCATTTGTTTCAATAATATATCTAGAGACCCTATAAAAAGTTCAGAACTTAATTCTAGAGAAGTTCTTAAATGAGAAATAACTTGTTTCGCACTCATTTTGATATTTTCAAAGTCTGAATTTTAAAAATTATTTGAAAGACAGTGGTTTTTATCTTCTATTCTTATTCCTTTATTATTATTTCATTTAAACTAAATTATTTCCAAGAAGTTTTACATTTTTTCTTTTTCAACTACTTTTACATTTTATGTTTTTTGTTTTTTCCTTTTTATATAATTTGAATTCTCTTCTAACAACTTTTACATTTTTTGTTTTTTTCTTTTTTATATATTTTAAAATTTTTTTTAATTACTTTTACTTTTTGTCTTTGTTTTTCTTCTTTTTTATATAATTTAAATTCTTTTTTCAATTGCGCCAAATTTGACCTGAACTTATTTTGTAAAGTTTTATCAGATGTTATATTGATTAATCGATGGAGATTGGCCTGCTCCCTGTTGAACTTTACCAGTTTTCCGCCTCGAGACTCCTCCTTCTGTCTTACTGGCAAAGGGCTACAGCTTCTCTGTATTTTATTCTCCGCTGTTCTGCTTCTATACTCTTCTATAGATAGAGGTCTTGGGCCGTTTGATAGATTTTTTAATTGCTCCTGCAAGCCCGTCATCATAATTTTCTATATTACAATAAAAATAATTTTTTAACTTCTTTCATTTAAATAATATGCATAGCATCAAGGTGCTGAGCACATAAACTCTAGAGCATCAAAGTGCTAACCATAGTATTATTTTACATCATCTTAATTTTTTAAAAAACAAATTATTTTTAAAAACTACGTACTTCTTTGTAATCCTTGAGGTGTATCGTCAGGATCCGGAAGAGAATGGTTGTTAGTACTAAATAAAACCTTATTTATAGTACAAAATTTTCAATCCCTTCCAATACCTTCACTTTACACAATGTTTCACTCAGTCACATGTGTTTTTTAAAAAACAAAAATTATTGTTTTACATTTTCATTCATACTGTGAATTCAATATCAAGATCAATGTCGTAAATATTATTACCTGAGTTCTGTGCAACAAAGTTGCAATAGCAACGTATGGTTGTAATAACATTTACTCCACTATCTTATTAATTTTCGTATATATACAGGTAATTTTTAAAATACAGAACTTACATATTCACATAAAGAGAGAAAAAAACAAAATATTATAACCTGGGTTGTATACATCAAGTTAAAAATAATTAAAAAGAAATAGATGTATTTATCTACATTTATGTTTTAATTCCAATTAGCAATTATTATCAAAACACAAGATCTACATTTTCATGAATAAAGAGATTTTAAGATGAAGATCATTATTTTTAATTCTGTCTTTCGAATCAGATTTTTTAATAAATATTATCATCTAAGTTCTGTGCAACAAAGTTGCAATAGCAAAGCATGATTGTATTAACACTTATTTTAGTTATCCATATTAATAATTACTATAAATATGTAGGTAAATTATATTAACAATGTTTAAGTGCACATTCGGTGGTGCATTGGTAAGTGCACTGTCCCGACAAGGCAGAGGACTGTGGTTCGATTCCCTGTCTATTCGAATGTCGTTTTTTCTAATCTTTTTTGAATTTTTTTTTACAAGTACCATATGTCCTACAGGTAGTATAAAACCCATCAAATTTTCTAAAAATTAAACAGAGTGAAGACAATCTTCAGACATCACTTACCTAGAGAACAATCAAAAATGGTAAGTACCTTCTTTTGTTTTTAACAAAAACTTGTGAAAATAAATTCTTTCTAGAGCGCATTTGAACTCCTCAATACCGTAGCAGAGAGTGAATCTGACACCCTTGTTCCACTCATCAATCTCGATGTCAACAGAAAGTACAAAATTAGACTTTTCAAACTCATAAAAACCAAGTACGGTATGCGGCTCACCGTTCATTTTGAAAATAAAACGTACACTTTTCTACCACCACGCTTTTCTGAAAAGATAAAAAGTGAACGCAAAGTAGATAAGCTGAATCAAGTGCCAAAGAATTATTTGGTATTTGAAGGTCAGGATGATTCTAGGGGAGGTTTCATCAAACTACATTTTTCTACAGACGTGTAAGAACACAATTATTTAAAATATTATGATTGTATTATCAACCATAATAAAAAATAAATTTTTTAAACAAAAAGTTTTTTATTTATCACCCTTCGAAAAATTTTTTTTTCCTATTTAACAGTACTGATCTACATCTAAATTTCACATAAGAAAAATCAAGTGACATAACAGCGATTTTGTTTACTAAAAAACAAGATACAAGAAAAAAGTAAGTTTACAGGAAAACAAGTAAGCTGATATTCACAGGAAAACAAGTAAACCGGTCCAAGTAACTAAACCCATTTCTACAGGAAAACAAGTAAACAGGCCCAAGTAACCACACCCTTTTCCAAGAAAACAACTAAACCGGTCCAAGTAACCACACCCATTTACTACTAATACAACACATATATCTATCCCTCACAACACATATACCTATCTACTTCTCCCACTTTAACAACATATTGAACAAAATTTTATATCCCACTTCCGTATACCTGTCCATACGCCACATAGTCAATTTTATACCAAAGGTGGGACCCCTACTACTACCATCAGAATGGAAACCATACGTGGCCAACAAAATTGTAGAGATCCAAGATAACTTTTGCCCAGCTAATTGGTTCTATATACAGAAGAACTAAACAACCACAAACTTTGGTGGCAAAGTTCATTATGGCTTTCATTAGTTCAATGGCCAGATCAACCCACTTGCAATAGTACAAATCTTGAAATCAAAAAAGTAAATCATTCGTAACCATTAAAGAACTTGAGTAGTACTCATCTTTTCAAAAACTTCACAAAATTGTTGCATACTGCCTTAGATTTTTTCAAAATATGAAAAACAAAAATAATAAAATCTCAAATAATTTTTTAACTTGTTCAGAGTTAAACGTTGCTGAACAAAAATTCATTTACGCAATACAACATTACAATTTCGTTGAAGAAATTGACAATCTTAAAAACCAAAAATCACTTTCAAAGAAAAGTACAATTTACAATTTAAATCCATTTTTGGATAATAATTCCATCCTACGAGTAGGAGGAAGAATAAAACATTCACAGTTACCATATAATTCAAAACATCCTATTATATTGCCAAAAAATCACTATATTTCTAATTTGATTATTGATTATATACACAAATATACACTTCATGAAGGTTGTCAGTTAGTATTAAACACTTTAAATACAAAATATTGGTTACCAAATGCTAAAAACACAATTAAATCTAGAATACACCAGTGTATTTCATGTTTTAAAACTAACTCTAAGCCGTCTCAACAAATCATGGGCGCATTACCACCTTACCAAACTAATATATCATTCCCTTTTTCAAATAGTGGTGTAGATTTTGCAAGTCCATTCTTGTACAAAACTTTCAAATTACGATCTGCAAAAACATCAAAATGTTACATTTGTTCATTTATTTGTATGGCAACTAAAGCTATACATTTAGAATTAGCTACAGATTACTCATCTTCAGGTTTTATAGCTGCTTTTAAAAGATTCATCAGTCGCAGAGGTATCCGTCATTGGAGCAAAACGCATTCTAGATAAAGAATTATGGACATTTTTTCAAGAAAACATTTCCACAATCATTCCTACATTAGCTCCAGCTGCACCTCATTTCGGAGGCATATGGGAAGTAGGAGTAAAATCTGTAAAAAATCATTTAAAAATTAAAGTTTGCGTGAATTCTAGACCATTGCCACCAATTACCACTGACCCTGATGATAACAATTTTACACCTGGCCACTTCTTAACACATAGGTAGACACCTATTAGCAGTACCAGAACCTGAAATTAAAGAAAATTCTACATTAGTTTGTTGATGGCCAAATATTCAAAAATGAATACAACATTTTTGGAAAAGATGGTCCAAAGAATATTTACATACCCTTTTACATACCATAATTTTCAAATAAATGATCTCGTTTTGATAAAGAACGAAATATGTCCTCCAACAAAATGGCCACTCTGTCGTATAATGTTCATCCTGGTGATGACAATAAAGTACGTGTAGTCACATTAAAATCGGCTCATCAGAGTACTTAAGACCGATAACAAAAATCTGCAAACTACCTATTTAAAATTACATACGGCAATGTTGTAACTAATTGACGTTTTAAGCAATGTCTAACATTATAATGTCAATTACGTCAACATGACAATGATTTTAATTAGTTGTCACTAGTTATCAAAGTGTTGTGTGAAACGTGGTCAAATAATAACTCAATTTGTTTCTTCTCTTTTTTTTTCTTTTTATTTTTATCATTTTCAGTATTTTAAATTGTGGTAATCATGAGTGTAAAACGAAAATTCATCATCACATTTTACCAATACAAGATTAGACTTCACAAAAGGATGAAAAACGGACCTCCTCCAGATAATTTTAAGGTGAATGGCATCGTGTAGAAAAGGATCCAGGGTCTTCCCATACCTTGATTAAAGGTCTTGGGCAGTAAAAGAAAATTTCGACTTAAAATTGAAGCCATCATAATAAAGGTCACACAAAACAAAACCAACATCTATACTATAAATGCATTCGAGGTATGATTTCATACATGGTGTGTCTCGTTTTATTCGGTGGTGGAAAATAAAAATTAAATCTAAAAAACTATTGAAAATATAAAACTTCAAACTGTAAACAAAACTTACTTGTCAAAACAACAAAGAAAACCTAAGATAAACTCTTTTTGGGATAGTGACCTAATGAGAAGTCTTCACTTCACTTGCTTTTGGATATTGACCAAAACAAGTGAACTTGGGAAACTTGCGCAAGTATTGATCACCTAAGTCTTTTGAATAAGATTTAGACAGATCCTGAAGAATTTTTTGATCGGATCGTGACTGGGGATGAGACGTGGATTTACCAGTACTATCCCGAGTCGAAAATGCAATCCAAAGAATCTGTCAAAGAAGTTATGGCCACCCTGTTCTGGAACGCCGAGGAGGAAGAAGAAGAAAATAAAACACTTACAGGTACTTATTACGCTGACATACTGCGCAAATTAAAAACTGCAATTTAGCATGAACGACTATCGAAGCTCCACCATCGTGTGTTGTTTCTTCACGATAATGAGCCAGCCCATACTTCTAGACAATCCCGGGATATTTTATAGGAATTTCGCTGGGAGATTTTGTCCCATCCACCTTATAGCCAAATTTGGCTCCCTCTGACTATTTCCTATTTCCAAAACTAAAAAAAGAAATCAAAGGAGTCAATGAATAACGCCAAGAAGGCTGTTTCAAAGTGGTTTTCTTCAAGGGACACTGCCTTCTTTAGAGAAGGCCAGAAAGATAGCAACACCGTATGCAAAATTGCCTCGACTTAGACGGGTCATATGTAGACAAATGAATTTTTCAGAACCATTGGGTGGTGTGAATAAAAAAAAAGCAAATGCTATAACTGGTCAATTTTCAGCTAATGCTTTGTTTATAGTGAATAAAAATAAAGTAAAAGCTAAGGCTGGAATTTTCTTACTTTTTATTTAAGTTAAAACTAGTTTTTCCAGTAAATACTTAAAAAGAGTGAATAAAAAGTAGTTGATGCTGAAAATATTAAGTGAAAACTTAGAATTTTTCAAGTGTACTGAAAGTTATCTTAAAATAAATATTCAGTTGTCTTTAATTGTGAAGAATGGCTGCTTTTATGAATATTCGTTCTCGAAAACAATATTATACGAGGTTAAATTGTGTAGAACAAGATTACTGTAAATTGTATAGATTTAATGAAGATAATGTGGAATGGTTAGCAAGCTGTTTTATGGATAAAAGTAGTGAAAAAAGAGGAGCGGCTTTATCTCCTAAGAAGAAAATGAAAATATTTTTCGTTTTCTAAGTGATCCTGGCTTTCAGATTGGTATAGCTAAGGAAGAAGGAGTTCATCGAACAACTGTATGTAAGATTATACACATAGTCATGAAGAAAATACTGGCCAAAGCACATATTTGGATTAGATTCACTAACAATACTGACGAAATAAGAAAAGCTCAGGATCAGTGGTCAAAGCGATATAATTTTCCCTGTGCCATTGGTGCAATAGATTGTACGCATATTGCGATCAAAAAACCCCCAGTCCTTGGTGATGAATATGTCAATCGTAAAGGATTTTGTAGCATAAACGTTCAAGAAACATGTAATGCGAATGAAGAGTTTACTAGCATTGATGCTCAGTGGCCAGGGTCAGTTCATGATAACCGAATATCAAAAAGATCGACAATTAATGAATATATGAACAGACAGCGAAGTAACACTATTTTATTAGGAGATGTTGGCTACGGAATTAAAAGCTGGTTGCTGATTCCTTATAAAACTACAACCACCCAAGAAGAAATCGTATATAATAATCTTCTATCAAAGGAACGGGTTATAATAGAAAGATGTTTTGGACAACTAAAACAAAGACTCCCCATTTTGCAGTATAAGATGCGTGTTGCGTTGAACAAATGTTCTGCTGTAATAATCTGCTGTGCAGTATTGCATAATATTGCAAAATATTTGAAGGATGATTCCATATCACATGAGGATGGTAATTTTGACAGTGATGACGACAACCAAAATGAAGATTTACAGGACGAAAACAGTTCGGAAAATCATCAACGCATTCTAGGTCAACAGAGAAGAGACGAAATCAGGAATATACTAAATTCATCATAATAAATAATATGTACACATTTTAAGATATACAGTAGGGTTCGAAATTGAGAGGACACCTGGATATCAAAAGGTTTATTTTTTTAATAAGTCCAAATACAATGAAGATACTTTCATGAAATATGTACTATGATTAAACCTTTATCCAGGTGTCCTCTCAATTTCAAACCCGACTGTATATATATATTATCAAAATTCATATGTAGGTACTACAATACTTTTTAATATATGTAAACATAATTCAGTTCGAAAAAAAAATATAATAACTAAAAATTAAAATGGTACAAGTTTAATTTTCCATGTTGTTATTTTATAAAATAAAAATTTGTTATTTTATAATATTTCATAACTCATCCCCGTCTCTTCGGCTTGAATACAGGATGAAGTGTTCTGATTTAAGTTTTTCATTTCTGCCTCTTTCTTCGCAATTTGCATTCTTATCAACTTCAATTGCTCTAAAAGAACCAATCTTTGAAGCTTACTTGTTGACACTCTTTTAGTCTCTTCAGTTTTCAAATAATCTAATTTTCCGTGTGAAGCTGAAGTATTCGTTTTCAGTTTCATCTTAGACTGTGGGTCCGGCGGCTGAACTGTTGCTTTTTCAACGCTAGTTCCGAATGTGTCAGTATCAGGACTGGGATTTATGTTATCCATCCCAATTTCTAGTGAACCTGCATAGAGTACAAAAATTCCACAAATATATTATTTAATTTAAGCATAGCAATAATAATACGTACATACCTGGTATTTTATTAAGAACGGGATTACCACCTTTATCCATTAGGTCCAAAATTTCACTTTCCCATTCCTTCAACATAATTTTTTTGTTTCCCGTTGCTTTTCTATCGGTTTTTGTGATTTATTAAATAATATTTTGTACTTTTTTAACAAATGAAAAAAACGGCACTGTTTGGAATTCTTTTCCGAAATATCGTTATCTCCAGAAGACAGACTATCAGAAGACAGATCCATTTTTAAATATTCAAAAGTTTAATTAAAATTGTAGTTACTATAGGTTATTCAGGTTTTCTTTGAATCAGTAAACTTACATGAGAACGCGCGTATGAATAATAGAATTAACAGTCCAACATCGTAATAAAAGCAAGTACAAAAAACGTGAAAACAAATATTTGCTTAAAACTGTTTAATATCACTGATACACTGTACTTCATTATGAAGAAAATGTTGATCATTATGAAGTACAGCCAATAGAAGTGAAAGCTACTTCATTATATTTTCAATCATATCAAATAGCCTTCTATGCTTAATTTTTCAGTGCCATCTATTTTCAAAACATATGTACTAAATGAATTTTTTTGTTGTAAATTAATATGTACGAGGGTAAGGTGAAAAGTTCTCGGCCTAGCTGTGAAAGACTGTTTTTTTTAATTTAAAAATGCGCCTATTTTTTTACGTGGTCCCCCTGCAGCTCAATGCACTTTTTCCAACATTTCTCCAATGCATAATTTCAACTCTGAAATGAGTTTCTGGAAGGTCCCCAAAATGACCATTTACGACTGCTATCACCTCTTCATTCGACTCAAAATGTTTTCTAGACAAAAAATTTTTTAGATTTGAGAATAGATGGAAGTCAAAGGGAGCCAAATCTGGTGAATAGGGTAGATTTTCCAACAATTCGTACTTCAAATCCCTAAGTTTTCCCATTGCAAAAACACCTTTATGAGCAGGCGCATTATCAAAAAATTCAACAAATGCGGCACGCAACTCGCACAAGGCTTTCTCATATTTAATTCTTGATGTTAAATGTACCGTACTCGTTTCTCTGATATGCCTATGGCCTCAGCTATCTCATGCACTTTTAATCGCCTAACGTCCAATATCATATTGTGCACTTCTGGATGTTTTCATCTGTGGATCATCTTAAAGAGATGTACGACCACTTTTAAATTCAGCTGCCCATTTCTTCACTATTGAAAATGAAGGAGCAGACTCCTTATAAACCCTTACCAACTTTGGATGAATTTCCGTTGGCGATAAACCATTCAAAACGAAGAATTTTATTACTGCACGATATTCAACTTTATCCATTTCAACAAAACACGTCTACTTTAAACAACCGTATAAAAAATACTATTTGACAGATCAAGTTGAAATTTGACATATGTTGTTTTGTCAAGTGTACCAACATAACCACAAAAAATTTTATTGATATCACTGCCAGATCTGTGTTAGGCCGAGAACTTTTCACCTTACCCTCGTATGTCAACTTAAAATTTTAGGTTATATGATACAATAAATAATAGGACTACTAAATTTTCTATTTTATTTTTTTGGATAACAGCTATTACCTAGCAAACAGATTCAATTTTCAAATCTTATGTGTCAATGGTATAATTCCAATAAATTCATGTTTTGGCATGTTTATTGCTGAACAATATTCCTACGTAAAATGACTAGTACAAACTAAAATTTTCCAGCTCTTACTAAAAAGTTTTAGCTAAATGTTATTCACCCATTATTTTGACTAGTCCGGTTATTTTTTGATATACCCTCGTATTTTTCCGGAAAAAACTGCTAAATTATACATCTTTTCAAAATTTGGAGACAGTCACGAAAAGCTCGAACGCGTAACAGAATATATACAAAATTTATATGAAGATGAAGAGCAAACGGATGAATTGAGAAAAAAAATTCAAGATTTTTCAACAAAGTTGTTACATAAGTTCCTAACTAAGTGGCAGATATATAGAAGAATAAAAAACCGATTTTTAAAAAAATATGAATATTGGTTGGATCAACCTTTGGATCTTTCAAGTATATCCGTTTGTTCATTGCCATCATCGTCGAATGCTGGCAGGCGGACAAAAGAGTTCGAAAGCAGTAGCGATAGGTCTAAAAGAAGAAAAACAGAAGAAATAAGATATATATAGTACATAGCAGTGATGAACTTAATTACGCTACACAAATGAAGCTTCGGTCGAAAGGAAAAACAGATGGTGCCCGTCTTCTGCAAGAAATTTCAGAAAGTTCTTCTTATAGACCTGGTAAAATATTAAGAGCGTAGAAATCAGTCGAAAGTTTAGCAACATGTACCTTTACTGAAGAAGAAACTCTAGCGATAATTGTTGAGGGTCAGCTTACAAGACACCAGTACAACGTAATAAAAAATATTTCAAATAAAAAGGGATTAAATCTTTTTCCTAGCTATTATAAAGTACTGGAAGCAAAAAAAAGACGTACCATCAAAAGGACAAGGTTAAAGTTAAAGACGAGTTCGCTGAAGTTGAACTACAAGCCTTACTTAACCATACGGCTTCTCGATTAATCAAAGTCCAAGAAGAAGTTCTACCATTATTTACAGAATACGAACTAAATAATTTAGAAATGATATGTAAATGGGGATTTGATGAAAGTACTGGCCATAGTCAATACAAACAAAAGCTATATGGTACAAGCTCGGATGCAGATTTATTTCTAACATCATTTGTACCAATAAAAATGTATATAGGTAATAAAAATGTTTGGCAAAATCCTAGGCCCTTTTCAACAAGATATTGCAGGCCTATTCGCTTTCAATTTCAAAAAGAGACAGCAGAGCGTTCTAGATACTATTGTATTGAAACGGCAAAAATATTTGTTGAGAAATATTCTTGGTATTACATGCCTGTCACAGTACATAAAATTTTGATTCATAGACCTCTAATAATATCTTCATTTTTTATACCAACTGGCCAACTTTCTGAAAAAGCACAAGAAGCAAGGAATGAGGATGTGAAACTTTTTAGAGAAAACCGAACGCAAAAGTGTTCTAGACAGGTTACAAATGAAGATTTATTGAATGTTTTGTTATTAACATCTGACCCATATATCTGACCTCGCTACGACCCCTCCCTAGGAAGTCACAATCATTTTTTTTCTGTCGAAGTGTTGAATCTCTTACAATTTTCTGAACCAGAAGAAGCTGATTTCGAAAATTTTTTTATACCATCCGATAGTGAATGCAGTACCGATTCAGAAAGTGATTAGCATTTTTTATATGATATGTATATAATAAGTATGTAGAATAATATGTTTTCATTATAGTTAGTTATAAAAAAATGTTGTCAAAGCCGTTTTTTAAATTTATTTTTCAATAAACGTCAATTTTAAAATAAAAAAATGACTTTTAAGGAGCTATAGTTTTCTTTTAGTGATGAGGAAAACTATTCCTAATTTTAATTTCAAACAAAAATTTAATTTCATTATCGTAACAACTTCCTTTTTTTAAATTAAACCAAAAAAAATTGTGCAAAAGAAAACAAACTATAAAGCAATGGAAGAAAACGGAAAATATCGCAAGTGGTGCAAAAATTATTAAGAAAAAGTGAAAAAAAAAATGTGTAAGAAAACGTGTGAAAAAAAAATATGTGTGTATAAAAAACAAAAGAAAATAAAAGTATGGGTGAAGAATGTGGATAAAGTAAAACAGAAAAGGTGGAAATAAAAAGTGTGTGGAAAATGTGTGTAAAAAAGTGAATTAAATAAGAAAAAAATGGTGCAAAATAAATTTAAGAAAAAAAAATAAAAGGTGAAAAAAAAATTGAATAAAACAAGAAAAAAGTGAAAAGAAGATGTGTAGAAAAAAATATTTACAAAAAGAAACTGTGTAAAGAGGTAAATAAAAGTGAAAATGAATTGTGAAATTTAAAAGGAAAAAAATTAGCAAAAATAATAAAAAATTTACGTACCTGTGTAGTGAAAATAATCAAAAGTCTATTTGTGAAAAAAAAAAACTATTGTATAAAAGAAAAAATTTAACTTCGAAAAAAAACTAATAAAACCTGAACAACTTAAGTGAAGAAGTGTGTACAAAAAATGTAACTTGAAATAACTAAAAATGCAACAAAAAAACTGTGACACTTGTTCCGACAGCATTTTTTTTATATTTTTCATATAGGTTATTTTTTTTGTACACCAATATATTATACAATTACAGTTGGCTGCACATTAAAATTTCTTAATTCAGTTCGTATTGGAAAATTTTGTATGTAATTCCAAAAATTGCAACTTAAAATTCCAATAAATAAACTGTAATCAAAAATCCGTAGATAACACTAAAATCCTTTTTTTTTTTGTGAAAAAAAAAACGAAGATAAAAAAGAAAGTTGCAGGAGTACGGATAGGCAGCGGAGACTTAAACCTCAACATCTGAACAGACCAGCGCGGCGGAATCCTCTTCATATCACCTTTCAACTCCCAGGGCATTAGTTAAGTAGTAAAAAAGATTTTTTTATTATCATTATAAAAATTGTATATTGTACAGATATCTTAATTGCAACTCACATTAATGAAATGAATCACAAATAGAAAAAAAGAGACAAATATTTGAAGCAAAAGTTGAATTAGAATTCATTGTTTAAAGAAGACAAATTAATTAATTAAATTAAATAACATTAAAATTAGTTACACACCATATTGAAAACTATTTATTATTGTATTGCGATTAATTGTTATAATGAATTCCAATTAAACTGTGAACTGCCTTTAAAAAGAAAAAAAAAATATTTCCATTAAATTCATAAATAAATCTTGGAAAATTTTAAAACTGATGAGAGGAATAAAACGTAGATCAAACTAAAAATCTTTTTTGTAAAAAAAAAAAAAAAAATCAATGTAAAACAAGCGAACAAAAATTATTAAGATTAATTATATAAAACAAATTAGATGTAATTTGAAGATTAAATTCAGGGGGTTGATTATGAACATACTTTATTGTTATTTCACTATCGCTATAAATGGATAAATAATAATCGGTATTATGAACCTACTTTATCGTGATGACGTATTATAAATTCGCTCAAATTATCTCTTTTTCGTAGTGAGTTTGAAAATTGGGATTAAGCGGTATTATGAAACAACTTTAATGTCATTTTTGTATCGTTATTTATGCTTTAAAATAACGTGAGTGTTGTTGTAATCTTTATTACAAAGTGGATATTTTTTGAAAAACTTTTGTGAAAAAAAAGTGTTACTAAATTAAATATTGTAAGTATTTATGCTTTTGCTTTTTATCAATAATATTTAAATGGTGGTAAAAGTTCATTTTTCATTTTTTTCGAGATTCTTTTATTTACATTTTCATTTCAGAATGGAGCCAAAACGAGCAAAAAAGGCGACAGGAATTCAGCGTGAAAGGTTGATTGAGTGTCTCTTCAATGACAAAAGTTTAGCTTTTTTTCCAAGTTTTAGTTTTTTTTCAATGACTTTTTTTTAGATTCGAAACAATACAAGCGAGACATCTGCAACAAAACAAATGGGAAAGTTTAACGCCGGAATTAAATTCCTTAGGAGGAACGAATAAAACTCAAATAGAGTGGAGAAGATATTTTAACTTTATTTTTAAAAAAATCAAAAAAATTGTTGAATGTGATAATGCACTAACATAAAGAATCTATTTTATACCATGAAAATCTTGGTCTTTAGATTTCGAACAAAAACTCGTGCAAGGAGTTTAAGAAGTGGAGGATCAGGAATAAACGGTGTTCCTGCGAAGCCTTTGACCCCTTGAGGAAGAAAAAATAATATCTATAATTTCTTCAGAGCAAATTTATGGAAATGATGTCAAAGAAGTTGGCATTACAAATGAACAGGTAATTTATTTTTTAAAAGAACGATAGACATTAAAAGCTGACGATTTATAACATTCCTAAGAATGACGTAGAAATGGAAGAGAACTTACTTGAGGCACCTGAAGTTCTATTAGAAGAGGATCCTGCTATAGATGTACAACAAACAATAATACCGGTAATATTTCGTATTTTAAATGTGTTCCTATTTATTCAATTATAATTGTATACATTCCTTCCACTTCCAATTGAACACCGTTTTTTCAAAGTGAAACAACTTGAATCAAATAAAAAATTAGTACCTTTTCTCTGAAAATTCAAAAATTTTCATTTCTTGCACTTTGAAACAACGATCCTCAATTGTAATAATCCATTTGTGTATAATACTTTTTATTTCTAACTAAAGTACGCTCTTATACTCCACTGTTTGTGTTGTTCACAAGATGAGATGCACGTAAGTTAAGTAAGTTTTTCTCATATTTGTTTTAATTAATCATAATTTTTCTTCTCATAAGGTTGCAATTCCAACTCCCAAAAAGGGAGCAAAATTGGCTTCACTATTTAATTCGGCTACAATTCAAGGAATTCGGCCTCGTTTCGACGAAATATAAAGCACAGGGTAGGCGGATAAGTTATGGAATTGTGTGCGGTGAACGTCGGCGAGGGCAGATGAAGGTCGCTGATCCCTTTGGTTTGAATCTTCTTTGACTGCTTTTCCTACTGTCATGATGCGGTCTCGTTATGGTTTGTTTTACTTCTAGAACTTGATTTTTTTTGAATTGTATTTGTGTGTTTTGCCGGTCAATTTATGTAGCCAAGCTGAACACTCCCGCGAGGGTAACCCCAAGCACCCACCTCCAGGCTGACTAAAATAAAATTATGTGTAAAAAGAAAAAATTGTGAAAAATCACTATGAACTCGAAAAACTATCGCATTTAACACTTTGTCAAAATAAAACTATGTATATAGTGGGTGTTTTTTCGTGGGTGCTTTTATAGTCTTTAGAGGAATTCGCGAATTTTCTTTAGAAATTCTTTGTTAGATTTCCAGTGAGGTAAGAGAATTCTTTTACTCTCACTGGAAAATCTTCAATTTCTTTGTAGAAATTTCGCGAATATATTGATTTTTAACTGCTTTTGGTGTGTTTGTGTAGTTATAGCTTTATGTTGTTTTGTTTTTGTGAGAAAGAATTTGCGTGTGTTCTTTGTTGTTTTTGTTTTAAGTGTTTGTTTTCTTTTATTGTCCTTTCCCCTTCTTTTTCCTTTCTTTTATTGTTTATTTTTTTTAATATTTTAGGTTTTAAGCTATGTTTAAGAGGGACCTTTGATTTGCGCACCGATTTATGAAAATTCCATGGAGGTTTCTTTTGTTTATAGCATAGTAACAAATAATTTAAACTTATATATTCAAGTTTTATTTATTTTATTAATTTTTTTCTCTTTTCAGGATAATAGGAGATCAGGATAGTGTGCTGATCCTGATACAATAGGTAATTTATTTTCAAAATAATTTTTTAATCACATTTTTTAATGAGATACTTTTTTTTTTTTTGTTTACTTTAGGTTTTGTTACACTGCCCTCCACAAAAAATGCTCAAAATTTTGACTGAGCATTAGTCCGGTGGTCGCTCAAACTTGTTTGCGGCACCAAACAAGAATATTCCTAGTCGGGGTCTGTATTGTGTTCACTTTCAATTTTTCTTCAACTGAAGTGTTTATTCTCTCGGCACGGTGTCATTGGTGCTAATTTTGCGTGTGTGAGTCTTTGCCTTGCAAATTTACTCAGCTCCAATTGCGTTCGGTCTCTTCAAGGTTCTAGAGACATGACTCGCAATGAACTTGTAACAAAATAACAATTAGTGCACTTGACAGACGTGTCTTTTCCATGAACACAATTAACAGTATTACCGACTTTGTTTGGTATTTGTAACGAGGACAGGATTATTGTGCTTTTTCAAGAAAAGATGGTATCTGTTGCTAGGTTTAGTGAATGAGCGCTATAAACAAGAGAAACTTTGGTTCAGTTTATTGAGGGTAGTTGTTAGAGTGAAAAAGGAAGAAAGAAAGAAGAATGTGATCCTGATGTAAAAGGTGATTACTTTTCAAAATAATTTTTTAATCACATTTATTTATCAGCTCTTTATTTTGTCTACTTTGAGTTTTGTAACAGTATAAACGCTGGAACATCTGACTCTCTTGAAAAAATGTCACCATTTCTTATCAAAAAAGTAATCGCTCAAGGATCCAAAAAATTCAGAAATGGCACCATTCTAATGGAAAAGAAAAATGTTAAACAAACTGAAAAACAAATACAAATGAACAAACTTAATGAACAAATAAAAGTCGAAATGAAGAACACAAAACACAAAACACATTCAAATAATGTAATATGTTCAAATGAATTAAGAAACATGCTCGAAAATGAAATTCTTGAAAAACTCAAAAACAAGGGTAAAAAATTCCTTAAATGTTGAATAATAATTTAAGAGAAACAAGACTCGTTGTAGTAACATTCGCCACATCTTAACTACCAAATACAATTAATATTGGTTATTAAATAATCAGAGTCAAACACTTTTTCCCACAACCACTCAGCTCCGATGTAAAATCTGTTTACATTTAAAAGTAATGAAAAATGCGAACGAAAAGAAAAAAGTACAAACTGTAAACAAAACTACGATAGTTTGAATAAAAAATGTCCGATTTTCATTTCAACAGAAAAAAATCCAAGCAATTGTGAGGTATATCTGGCAGCATCATTGATTTCCTAAAACATTGTGGTGAGTTGAGTATAGGATTGGTGTTAGTTGTTTGTTCTCAACTCAGTCATGTAATATAACTCGTGCTTATGAGATATATGTACTAGTTTTGATACACATTAAGTTCAATAATTGTAACTCGTGTTTATGAGTACAATATAATTTTGTAAAAACAAAATTTATTTTGTAAATAAATTTTGTATCAATTAAAAACAAAATAATCAAGTTTGTGTTTTAAATATTTTTATTAAAAAACTAAGTTTTGTGAGTTCTTTAGAAAAAGACAATAAAATCTTACACAATAAAAATAACAGAAAAAATAGATTATAAATCCGCAAATACAGTCTGCTCAGTAAGAGCATGTAAACTGGTATTTCCAGTATATTGATTTACCTGACCTGGGGATGGTGATTCATCATTCTGAATCCTTTGTCTATTTCGAAGCCTGATAATTAAGGCCTGTTTCAGAAAGTTTTACGACATTTTTAAATTAATTTTTCTTGGAAGATACTTTATCAATTCTTATCAAATTTGACCTGCAGACCTTTGCTACCCTTAGAAGTATAAAAGATCAAAAATTTTGTAAATTTCGTATCATTAGTAAAAATATCATCGAACAGATTAGAAGTTAGAAAAAAAATTGTTGAAAAATATTTAGGAAATCCCGATATGTGATATCGTCGGATTGCAGCTGAGGTAGGCACTAGTGTAGATACGGTGCGATACACAATAAAAAAAGTAAATGAACATCAGGCAATCACTGACAAGCCAAGATCAGGTCGGCCAAAGGGTTCTGCAGATAAAGAGGTTGAGGCTAAAATATTGAGTTCCATTGAGAACAGCCCCAGTACATCGGTACGTGATCTGGCGAAGAAATTTGGAGTAAGTCCATCAACAGTACATCGGATGAAGCACAGAACGGGTTTGAGAACTTTCAAGAAGCAGAAAAAACCAAAAAGAACGCAAGAACAGCAACAGAGAGCAATAAGAAAATCCAGAAAGCTGTATGAATGGTGGAATGAACGAACTTCGAAATGTTTGGTAATGGATGATGAGTCGTACTTCAAGTATGACTTTTCTACCTTACCCGGAACACAGTTTTATTCTGGTAGAGAAAGATTGCAGGTTCCTGAGGAAGAGAGGACCATTTCTATTGAAAAATTCGGGCCCAAAGTTTTGGTTTGGCAGGCAATTTGCCAATGTGGTCTTCGAACAAGACCATTTTTTGCAGAGGGCACAATTTCTGGAAAAGTTTATGTTGAAGAATGTTTAAAAAAAAGGCTCCTGCCTTTTCTAAGAAACCACGAGGATGGAACAATCTTTTGGCCTGACTTAGCCACAAGTCATTATTGTAGAGAAGCGAGGGATTGGTATACAGAGAACCAGGTAGACATCGTACCAAAAGACATCAACCCACCAAATGTTCCAGAACTTCGACCAATTGAGAGGTATTGGGCCAAATCAAAAATATCTTAAGGAAAGAAGGCCAGGCAGCAACAACAATGGAAGAATTCATTAAATTATGGACCGCAGGTAGTCGCAAGGTTAAAAGCGAAACTGTTCAAAAATTAATGTTAAGCATAAGTTAAGATTATTTAAAAATAAAAAAATTTATGACGTGTTCATTTTATGAGAATTTACAAAACAAAGGTTCAAAAAATAAAAATTCTTGTTTTTATTATTTATAATATGGATTTCCCAACAGATCAAAAATGTCGTAAAACTTTCTGAAACAGGCCTTAGTTCACTTTTATTTAAAACGTGTGAGAGTGAGGTACAAGTGTAAAATGAGTGAATTATTTAAAAAGAGACTTGAAGCTGTGTTTCAAGTTTCACATTTATTGAGATCAAAAATGACAGTTACTGCTGTCGCAAAGTATTTGGAACTCTCATACGCATTTGTAAGAAAATATGTGCAAAGGAATCAAAACACAGGCAACGTAGACGACTTATCTGGCAGAGGTAAGACGAGGAAGACGACAAAGTCAGAGGACAAAGCTATAGTCACTCTTTAGACAAGCACAACAAAAAATAGCTAAAAAACGTGTGAGCGTTTTCCTAAACACAATTCGAAAAAGGTTAGGCGAAAGTGAAATCAAAAGTAGGACTTAGCTAGTTAAACCTCTATATCGAAGCCGAATGTGTGAGGACTGAAAGATCGCAAATGGGATAAACACAATGGATTGGCCGTCACAATCACCAGATGCTAATCCCATAGAAAACGAATCGGCCTTAATGAAACATAAATTGAGAGGAAAACAAATAAAAGGAATAAATCATTTCAAAAGAGTCCTACAAAAAATATGGAAGGATTTGTCTTCAGAACATGCAAAGAAATTGGTTTAAGTTCAAAATAGAGCTTAGTTTATATTATTGATAAAAATTAAATTTAAAACCATACAACAATTCGTTTTATTTTATCACTTACACGCTCTTACTGAACAAACTGTAAATTATACTTAATATGGCTTTAGACTACTTGATTTATCAAATACGACTTGATTTGATTTTTGTCAAAATTGCTGTCTGATGGTGTAAAGACATACAGATATGTCAAGTTTGAAATGTCGATTCCAGTCGAGTTTGATATCTTGAAATTAGAACCGTCTCTAATTTGGTTTGATTTGCGTTTGACTTTTCTTTTAAAAATTTTATAATTTTTTAATTTTAAGTAAATTTTTAACAAAGAAAAAGAGGTAAGAATAGTTTTTGTTTCTATTTATTTATATACGAGTATTTATAATTTATAATTAAAAATTCTTATGGTAATATGCAACAGTTGCAACAAAACAACAACGGATGTTGTTTTTTTTTTATATATTTTTTATTTTGTATATTCTTTTACACACTTGGTACATATCTATCAGTACAGGAAAAATTTTGATTTTTTGGTCCTACCTGCGCAGTTGCTTAATCTGACATATGCAGATGTCAGCTTTTTACAGTAGATGAAAAAATATAAATAGAAATTCTTAGAAAATAAGTATTTTATTTTTTCATGTTAGTTACAATCAAACGTATACGTATATGGTATACTAATTGAAATTATTATTAGGCATTACACTCCTTGTCTTAAGTTGGCCAAGCAGTAATTTCTTGCTAAAATGCTGAATATTCCTCAGGAATGTACTGCTGCATACTAATTATATCATCCATTTTTTTTTGTTGCTATATTAGAAATCTTTTCTGCACAAGCCTTTCTTGTAGGAAGAGCTAAATTTGTAATGGAATTTCAAAACTGAGTGTGTAAATTACCAGAAATTATAATTTGGTGGTATAATGAAACGGAAAATGATTTTTTTTGACTTCGCGTGACAGGTTTTAATAGGCGTCATTACTTACTGAAGTTTTCTTATAGAATTTAGGCCACCCGTTTTTATAATCATGCACCAAATGTCTTAAAACTTTTACGACGGAGAGATGTGTAACATGCTTTTTTAGTTTTTTGTTTTGTTTTCAACCTTTTCAATAAAAATAAAATGTTTTTTCATTAACAGATACAAATTATAAGAAAGAATTGGGCATTGTTTCTTTACTATGGCCTAAAAACAGCCCTGAATTAAAACCCATTGAACACGTTTGGTACAAAATGTGCAAGGAAATACAAAAATAGAATCCGACTAGTATCTCATATTTAAAGAATATTGACGAAAAAGTATTTTTCCAAGAAATTGATACCAATTATATAAGAAAATTTTATGAAATGCGTTTGAAATGCGTTATAGCTGCAAAATGAGGACATATGAAATATTGAAAAGTTAAAAATTATTATTTTTTGGGTAGAATTAAGTCTAATTTTATGAAGAGTTAAGTTTTTGTCCGTTTTATAATGTTTTAAATATAAAAATATTTTAAGAAGACATTTTGTTGTATTAATAAATAGAACATTTTTTGGGTAAAATTCTTCTAAGATTTTAACATTAAATGACTTTGGTATTAACAAACTTCACTTTTAGCGTACTGCATTCAAGAAAAAATGGTTACCTGTTGAAAATAATCCATTTTTAATAATCACGTTCAATCACCACAATATAAATTACTAAATCCCACAAAAAAGGACTTTTTATTGAGAAAATATGAAATTTTCAAAGTGCGGCAGTTTTTTTGCATGTCAGTGTATCTAATACTGAACTTTAAAACTGCTTAAGATATAATCAATGAGGGTCGTATTATAAAAGTATCCTTCAGTAGTTGGGATATGTATGAATATCCTGTATTACCATTACCATCAAGGCATCATGTGTAACGGTGAAAACTTCATCGCAGCTTAAAAAGCCTCGGTTTATTATTTTTGCCTTGCAAACAGGTGAAAATAATGAAAAAGTTGAGGATAATACTTCATTCAATCACTGAAACTTAATTGATGTTAAAGGACATTTGAATTCAGAAACATATCCTTATGATGATCCTAATATTAAGTTTGAACGTAATCATTACGCTCTGTTGTATGAAATGTATGTTAAATTCAAACAATCATATTATGGAGATAATTCTCATCCTACACTAAAGTTGAAGAATTTTAAAAATCATGCCTCAATAATAGTTATCGATTGCTCATATCAGAATGAATCTATTAAATCAGGACCTGTTGATGTTAAACATCGAGTAATTTTCCAGATAAAACAACAGCATTTTGTTTATTATTACATGATCGAGTTGTAGAATACAATCCTCTTACAAATGAAGTTAGAAAATTGATATAAAAAATATGTTGAGCTATGACTTCAGTTTACTTTTATTAGTACTTACTTATCAACATCTACAACGTTTATTTCATTTTAAAAAAATTGCATTCTGAAAAACTGAATGTAATTATAGATATGTATACAAGGTTTCAGAGGACCTCAAAATAATTTCATCATTAAAGAATTATCAGTTTCATATAATTTACATACATTTTTGAAAGTTTACCAATAAAGTTACAAAAACAAGCTGAATAACTTTACCATAATTATCATGGATTAACAAAGAGCCACTCTTTATAAAAGAGTTCGAAGTGAACGAAGCAATAGAACGCTAGGAAAATTTAAATGTATTTTTAATAAAGCTCAAGAGATTGAAATACTTCAGTATATTTTTAAGTTTGAAAAAAGGTTCTTTGGCTTAACAACGCAAGATGTTCGATGCCTAGCGTTCCAGCTTGCTGAAAGAAACAACATTCTCAATAATTTTAAAAAAGAAAAAAAGATGACTGGCAAAGATTGGCTGTACAATTTTCAAAAACGGCATTCGTGTTGGTCTTTACGGAGTCCAGAGCCTACGTTAAAAGCAAGAGCTATGGCTTTCAATAAACCAGTCATCAACTCATTTTTTAACTTATTCGAGACAATTTTCGATGAAAATCATTTTCCATCCACAAGAATATTTAATGTAGACGAAACTGGTCTAACAACAGTAAGAAAATACACCTACCTACTTGTCGCAAATGATACTAACCTATCCTAAATAACTTCTTTAGGTTCAAAATAAATCATCTAAGGTATTTGCTCTGAAAGGACGAAAACGAGTTGGAACCCTCACATCTGCAGTAAGAGGAGTTTTAACAACAGGAGTGATTTGTGCTTCTGCGGCAGCTAATTATATTCCACCGAGTATTGATGGTGGATGGTACGTGCGCATGAGTTGCAGCCGTAATTAATTTTATTCTTCTGATTAATATAAAATTCTAGCATTTAATTAATATTGATATTTGTTTGTAAAAATAAATAAATGAAATTTAAATAAACATTATTAAAATCCTACATAAATACGTCATGAATCTGGATGAAAATTTTTACTGATGGGTTTCGTTATTTTTTAAAACATGTTAAACCATTAAAAAGAGACCCTGCTCTCCTTATTCTTGATGGGCACTCAACACATACAAAAAACATTAACTTTATTGATCTGGCAAAATCAAATAGTGTAACAGTCTTAACTTACCTCCACACTGCACTTATAAAGTACAAAGAAACGGGGGTTTTCTACAATTTAAAAGGAAAAAAATTATGATCCTAGTGTAAAAAGTTATACGTTAAAACAAGGAAAAAGTACCAAAAATCTTTTCTCCCCTCTAACTCCGTAACGGTTGAGATTACCCCTCCCCCCCTATACAATTTTTTGTTTGTCTCGCCGAGACCTATCCGTAGTTTCCGGGTCGGACACCTAAACTGAATCACCCGCGTTGAACCAAAGCGTTTGTTTTTAAATTAATTAGTGTTTTGAAGAGACAGTGTTCAGGTTCAAGAGTCTTAAATTTGTAAAAAGTGAAAAATGCGTAGTCATTTAACTAAACAACAAAAAGGCGAAATAATTGGTTTAAACCGGGCAAAGGTTGGGATAAGGGAAATTAAAAGAAGAATGAAGTGTAGCCATTCTACTGTTTCAAGATGGTTCTTTAGAAATTCAAATATAGGGTCTATAAAGAGAAAATCGGGATCAAGAAGACCAAAAAAGAAACGAAACCGCCGTAAAACAGCACAAATTATAACACAGAAGATAAAAGAGCAAAATAATATAACAATCGGCGTTCACCCAGTAGGGCGTAGACTCAGAGAAGCCGGTTTGATGGGAAGTAGGCCTGCGAAAAAACCGCATCTCACGACGAAAATGAAAATATAATACGGACAAGAGGAGGACCAAATAAATATTAAAAAATAATTTTTATCAATGTAAATGTTATCAAAATTTAGATAACATGTAAATCAGTCTGATTTAAAAAAAAAATAAAACAAAGATAAAAAAATATCTATCCTTATGTATCTCTGAAACATTTTTTTAATTACAGTCATTGAATAACGCCCATTGAATACACAGGTGTCTATCTAATAATAATCAGGGAGCTCTAGGATTAAATATTGCTTTCTAAATTTCAAAAGTCTCATCTACCTAACCCTTTTATATTTATAGCGAAGTTATATAGCACGCTTCGCTACGCTGCGCTACGCTTATTATATGAATCGTGTCAAGAATTTCTCAATAGTGAAAGAATTTGGGTGAGAGAATTCTTTCAAGACAGAAATTTCTAAGGTTTTTTTGAAAGTACCTTTGAAAATTTACGTAAAGATGAATATTTATTCTAAAATGCTACTAGAATGTGTAAAGAGGTATTCGATAGCCTTTTTAACTTGTTGAAAGAAGGTTTGACCAAGAATTCGATACGTCCTGTTATTTCACCTGTATGCAGGTTATTTCTGACTCTCGTATAAGTATACATTAATATATATTATTAGATTTCGTTAATCATCTATTTTTTCCAAATATTTAGCACATGGTGGAAGCAGGCAATATTTTTCACTCACTTTCAAGATGGGCTTATCAACAGTGAGAAAAATCACACTCGAAACGTGTGAATTAATATGAGATTTATTATGGGAGATGTATTTAACACTGCCTAATGAGTCTGAGTGGAAAAGAATTGCTAAGGATTTCAAAAATATTTGGAATCTTGCAAACTATGTAGGTGCAATAGACGGGAAACATGTGAACATAACCTGTCCATCTAATTCTGAGTCATTATATTTCAACTATAAAAGTAATTATAGTATCGTGTTGCTGGCACTTTGCGATGCAAATTATACTTTCACGATGGTTGACATTGGTGCATATGGGTTCAAAGTGATGGCGGTATTCTGAGAGAGTCTAATTTCGGAAAACTATTATTTCAATCAAAGTTGAACTTTCCTGATGATTCATTACTGCCGAATTCTAACATAACAATGCCTTATTATATAGTTGGAGATTCTGCATTTTCTGTGAGATCAAATTTAATGAGACCGTATCCTGGACTTTTATTAGATCCAGAAAAAGAAAATTTCAACAAACGTCTATAAAGAGCAAGACGTGTTATTGAAAATGCATTTGGCATTCTAACAGCCAGGTGGAGAATTTTAAGAAGTACGATGCATCTCAGTGAAAAATCAGCAAAAAAAAATTATCAAGGCTACGGTAATCCTTCATAATTTTGTAAAAATGAATGATGGGTCATACTGTCCACCAAATTTTGTCGACAGATATGATGGTGAAACTATTGTTGAAGGACTTTGGAGAACGGAAATCAAACCATTGCCAAGATGTGCCCACATATCATCTAACAACGCTTCAAAAAATGTCTTTCAAATTAGAGACATTTAAAAAAAATATTTGTTTAAAAACAAGATTTAAAATTTTTGTTTATATTGAATATAAAAAGTCTATTTTCAAATTATATTTAAAAAGTATGAATTAAAAACTACTTATAAAATGTTTTAATTTTCTTTTAAACTTTTAAATTTGTTGTGAATAAATTCAAGAACTTCAAACTTAAAATCTTCTATTTCATCCTCGCTTATTTTTTCTAAATATTGTTCTATTGTCTTTAGAAATGGCTCGTGGTCAGATTTTTGTTTTTACTGACTTTGCCTCCATAAATTTGTCTATTTTTCCTAAAACATTGGAAAAGTGGTCACACACTTCTATTTTCTTTTCTTTTTTTCTTTAATACTTCCGTCTTCTACTTTCGATTTTCAAATGAGCTTCCTCTTTACCTGATAGTCTGATTTATGTATAGTATGGCATTTTAAATTTTGAAATAATGGAAAAACCCAATATTACGTACCGTAACATATGGTACTTAAAATGTTCGTAAGATTTCTATTTACCTATTACTTAGCATATACCTACATTCTAAGGATTATATTTTCCTTTGTTTAAACAAGTGAAAATATTCGTGTCGCCACTTTTAAAAAAAAACATTTTTCTTTAAGAATGTGAAATATGCGCCTAACAAAAAGGGTTCATATTTTTGTTTTTTTGTTATTTATGTATATATAATACATTAAACGAAAACATAGAAAACTATTTTACTAAATTTTGTACCTGTAACAAATATTTAAATATTTAAATTTTTTTCCACTGCACTATTCGACTTTTTCACTGAACTGAATTTTTCAAAAACAAAACAATTAAGAAATGACATTTCTTCGCTTCGTATGCATAAAAAAGTTAAAAGTTGGTCAACTTTTGCTTTGCTGCGATGCGCTGCACTGCGCTTCAGCTATGTAACACCTTACAAATAAATACAAACAGTCAACTTCTACCTGTCAAAGCGCAGCGTAACGAAGCGTGCTATGTAACTTCGCTATTAGCCTCTTTCTATTGGTAATATAACAATAAAAAATACTGATACCTGTTAATTTGTTGAAAATAAGTGCCCAAGTAGAACACCTCATTAGCAGTATAGAAACAGTTTAAAAACACTGTTACTCTTTGGTAAGGCGGGTTTTTCATTATTTATTGTTACTTAACCGTTTATAATCTGGCGATATGACGATTCTTTTTTTTACATAATCCAAACAGTTACTCTTATATGTCAAAAATTTGTCTGTATAAACACAAAAATTCGCATTATATTTGCATTTGTTTTATATTCATTTCATTAATTTAATACAGTATATCTACATAATTGCAATTTTGAAATCATTTCATTGCCATAACTTATATTTGCACACAATAAATGTTTACGTTGCTTTTTTACCAGACGAAATATGACACTTTGTTGGTCAATGGAATATTATCACATAAGAATGTTTGTATGTTGAAATTCTTAATATACATACACATAATATTTATAATTTAATGTATGAAAAATTCTTAAATATTTGTATCTTTAATTTTAAATTAGAATTTTGCTTAGTTAGCTATTTACATTTAAAACCATTGTTAGTTATTAGCATATAGTTTTTAGTTTTTTTCTTTAAAAAAGTGAAATAAGACTTTTATTTACTTCAAGAGAGTCTTGTTACGATATGAAAATTTAAATTTGTATAGAGTCCTATCCGGTCTATCAAAGGGGTTCCGGCTGCTTCAGCCCGGGCGTGGTTCTTGGACTCATCCGGTTGAGGTAAACTTCATATCCGTAACATAAAGTTAGACCGGAAATTCAAATTGCAATCAAAGAAAAACGAAATTGGGGAATTAGGTTAGCCAAAAAAAAAACAGGTAAAAGGAAAAGGGAAACAACTGGACATTCTCCTCAGTGGACCGGAGGTATCCCCCCACGGACCCTCACCAGCTCCATCACACCTCTCACAGGATCTATCAGACTGTCCAAACGAAACCCTAAAACGTCATGTTTAGGATTCAAATGAAAAAAAAAGTATATATATATCCGAAGCCATCAATCAAAGTACCAAAAAAAAATTCTTTTTTTTCTAAATTTGATTTTTTTATTATTTTTATTATAATTATTATCGAATATTATAATTTGTTGCATTCCATATTAATCGTGATTCATGATCGAATTCAGAAAAGATTGTATTTGTTTTTATATATCCTGTGTTATTTGTTTCATATTCATCTAAATTACTTTGTGAATATTCTTCATTATTTTTATTTTCAAATTACTCAAATGTTTTAATTCGTGAATTTAGAGTATCTTAATTTTGATTAATAATATCATAATAATTTTAATATCTTTAACTTCATCAAATAATGAATTTTTATTTAAATTAATTAAATTATTAATTAAATAATTATCAATTATATTATTTATGCTTAAGTGATTGTGAATGAATAAATTTTTAATATATATAAATTATTAATGTTATAGTTTTTATTAATTAATATTGTATCTTTATATTTATCTATAATATCATAATTATTTAATTTTTCTTTTCTGATAAATGGTGGTCCAGATAATAATAAATTACCAAATATACGTTTTGTGCTTGATATAACTTGAAGAGTATTTGAATCATGTAATATTAAATCATCAATTTCTATAGGAATACTTGATGGTATTCTTAATTTAGGTTTTACTATTAAATTTTCAAAAGCTAAACGACCAAAATTTTATCGTGGACGACCATTTAAACGAATATGATTTCTTAAGAAGTAATTTAAATCCATTAAATTAATGTCATCTATAATTAAATCTTTTTCAATATAAAAAAAATAATAAAAAAAATGTCTATTATAATACAATCATTTAATCTAACCGAAAGATACATGCATAGAACTTTTTTTTTTCTTTTTTTTTTGTTAGTAATTTTTACAAAAGATATCAAAATTTTACTTAGCTTAATTACAGGATACTTAAATAGATGTATTGTTGGATGTTGGTCGGGTGTGGCTCCCACGTGGCGGTACCGTTAAAGGATCCTGGGCTTTGATGCTCGGGTTCTCCGCTTTTCTCCCGTTTTTCTTTTTTTTTCTTTTTTTTCTTTTTTTTTTCCTTTTTTTTCCAATTATAAAATTGTGTTAATTATATTGACGTTTAACTTAATGAATTAATTTTAAATTGCATCGTTTTTTTTTTCTTTTTCTTGTTTAATTTAATTTAATATTCCCTTTTTTTTTGTGTATAATGTACAAATAAAAAAAAACTAGTCATCATATGAAAGATACAAAAAAAAAAATAGTTTCAATTAAATATTCTAGATCATTTTTTTTTTTATTTTTATTTTTTTATTTTTTTTTTTTTTTTTGATAAATATATAAAAAAAACTGAATTAATATTTTTATTTTACTAATTACAAATATATATATAAGGAGTGTCCCGAAAAGTTTTGCACGGTTTAGTTTTTTTTGCAGAATTAATACAAATAGTTGAAAATTTTTTTTAATTATTTTTTATTTATTCTTACTTTGTTTACTAACAAATTATACACTTAATCTAACTTAACTAATTTTTTTCTACTGAAATTGCGGACTTTTCGTTTCACCGACCTCATCAGATTTTGCACTGTTTCTTCTTTTACTGTTTTGCTGCCAGCAATCCACAAATTCCGAAACTCTTGTAAGGACACTGCTGCTTGTCCTTCCTTACGTAGTTTATTTTTGACTATAGCCCAATATCTTTCTATTGGGCGCAGTTCTGGAACATTCGGTGGATTTATTGTTTTTCCTACGAAACATATCCCAATGGTTTCATACCACTTTAAAGCAGCCCGAGCGTAATGCACGGTCAGGCCACAATAAAATTCCTTTCTCGTGTGATCTAATGAAAGACAATAACCTTTTTTGTAGGCACTCTTTCTCATAGGTTGTTTGATTTACTGTCTTTTCGGTGAAAAAATGACGAATTTTACGACCACATTGACAAATAGCTTTCCAAACAAGCACTTTTTTACCCTACTTCTCAACAGAAATTGTTTTTAAAGTATCGGGTATATTCTCCTTATCACGTGCATGGTAAAATTGAGAACCAGGTAGTACCAAAAATTCATACTTAAAATATAATCATCATCCATAATCAGGAATTTGTTGTGGATTTTCGCTATAATAGCGCAAAATCAATTGTTGCACTTCTTCACGTTTTGAACTCATTTTTAAAAATAAACAAATTTACAAATAATCCTTCTTTATATAGGTTTTAAGGACGAGTTGATAGATACATTTTACCTATCACTTAAGTTATATGAGTAATAAAAATTATTATTTTATTTACTTGAAAACCGTGCAAAACTTTTTATATTTTTTTTTTTCAAATTTCTACCACAAATCAGCGACACAAAATTGATTTATAGGTATTTTTCTTAAAATATGAAATATCTTCTATTAATAATATTATTATTATTATTTAAAATTTACTTATGTATTATTTTATTTAACCTTTTTTCAAAATCTAACTTTTGTAGATAATATAAACTTGTCGGCAGTATAATCACATTAAAGAAAAAAAAAGGAATAAACAGTTACACTTAGGCATTATTTTGGTTAATTAATTTTCATCGAAAAGTAAAATCAAGATTATTTTTGGAATACAATGTATTTTCTTATTTAGGTTTTGTAAATTTTTGCACAATCTTTTCTATGTTTTTTTTTCTTCTCTCCTTTAAAAAAACGAAAAAAAATATAAGGTCACTTTAATTATAAATCTAACACGAATTTTTTTTTTTTTTTTTTTTGATTAACTATATTTTGTGTATTAACACAATTTCGCCGCACAAAATTCATTCTAAAGCACATGTTCCAGTTAAAATTATTTCCTCTTATTTTATTTGATTTTTTTTTTCTTTTTTTCGTTTCTATTTTTATAACTGTACTTTGATTGATCACCCCATTGAATATTTAAAATAAATTTGAATTTGAAAACACCTTAGATACTTTTTTTTTTCTTCTCTCGTTATTTTTTACTATAACTTCTTGAAAAGATGTAAAAATATGTTGTTTTTTTTTTCTATCAAGTTTTTTTTTTTTTTTTTAAAAAAAACGATAAAAAAAGAACATTTTATTTTATGTTTATGAAAAATTTAAACTTAAATACAAAATGTATTGTATAATTTTCATGTTTTATTTTTTTTTTTTTTTTCAACATTCACTAAAATATAATTTGTTTTAGAGATCCTTTTCCAAAAATTATTATTTTACCAGTAGCAGTAATAGCAATATTTTTAATCCTCTTCCAATAATCTTCATAAGATGATGATGAATAATCATTTTTTTTTTTTTTTGTAATTTTAGAACTTTACAAGAAATTTACACATTAGGTTTATGAACGACCGTTTTTTTTTTGTATTTTAAATTAAAAGTATTTTTCATTAGATAATTATTTTTAACTTTTTTTTTTTTTTTTTTCGACAAAATCTTTCGTTTTAAAATTTCAAAATTTATTAGTAGCAAGCAATAAAAATAATTATATATATTGTTATCAAAGAACTGAGAAAATATGACAATATCAAAACCGCACACAATTTCTAATAACCGACATCAACCAGACAAACTTCCAGACTGTTTTTTTAACGTACTTCCCTTGTATACCCTATTTCAAATAATTTCATTGCTTATCTCTTAATTGGGAATTAAGCGATATTTAAGAGATAATTACGCATTAAATAACACCCAGGTATATAAACCATTACCGAACCTTCTAGTATATTCGATATATTACTTGATGAGTAATGAGTAGGTAATATGCATGATACAATAACACTAAGGTAATGTATTCTCTTCTTCTTCACACGCCATGACATCTATCATAAAACGTCATTGTTTGAAGTTTATTTGTAAACAAAAATTCTTTTGATTGTATTTTTAGCTGAAGTGGAGTGAATTAAATTAATTTCTGAAAGCAAATTTAAAATCTTTGTAATTAAAAAATGGTTTGGTGCAGTATTAAACATTGTAAAAATAATTCTAATGCGAAAAATAGTGAAAAACATATTAAATTTCACCAATTTTCACAAGATGAAAACATATGTAGAAAGTGGTTAAATGCATGTAACAAAGAAAATATCAATTTAAAACATGCAAAAATTTGTTCTGAACATTTTAGTGAAGATAGTTATAGATTAAAAGACCGTCTTTTAAATATTCCTGCGGCAAATAGAAAATTAAATGCGGATGCAATACCAACGTTATCTTTATCTAACCAAGAAAAACTTAGTGATAGAATGTTAAGAACTCAAAATAGAATAAGAAAAAAAGTTGTTAATGAAGCATTGCTAGAGTCAAAGTAAGTAGTATTTATTTGTCATTATTAAACTAATACTAATCTTATAAAAATCAAATTAACAGATTAAAGGACGCAGAAAATAATGAGATAGAGATAGATCTAACAATTGAATGCTCGCAAGAACAACCTTTTATTAATGTAGAGGTTCAAACTGAGTAAGATTTTAATAACAGTACTTTTTTATTTTATTTTAGCAACATATATAGTTACTATATCATATAAAGCTTAACTATTTATATTTTTTAGAGGAGATTTAAATTGTACCACCCTTATTGAATTGTATGATTTGAAAAAACAACTAAGTGATTTGAAAAACGAAAATCTACGATTAAAATTAGAAAATGAAAATTTGAGAGGAAAAATGAACCAAAGAGAATTATCTTTAAATAAAATTTTCACGCCTGGTCAACTGCAAAAACTAATTATGCCTTCTAAGCGAATCAAATGGAAACTAGAAGACATATCCTCAGCTGCTTGTTTATATTCAGCTGGACCTAAATCATATAGATATTTGCGTAAAAAAAGTTATCCTCTACCTTGTGTAAGCAGTCTAAAAAAGTGGGCAGCAAAGTTAGATGTGCAGCCGGGTATACTCAAGACTGTGTTCCAGTTGATGAAAAATAAAAACTTCAATGAGAAGCAAAAATTGTGCATACTGTCATTTGATGAGATGAGCGTAAGTTCAACTTTCGAATATGACAAAAAAAATGATATTGTCCTAAGTCCATCAAAAAATGTGCAATTTGTAATGGCAAGAGGTTTAATAGAAAACTGGAGACAGCCACTGTTCTATGATTTTGATTGTAAAATAACAAAATCACTTTTAAATAATATCATCATAGAGCTGCACAATATAGGATACACAGTAGTTGCAGTGGTTTCTGATATGGGGGGTAGTAATCAGAAATTATGGAAAGAACTTTCTATAGGCATAATGAAAACTTGGTTCGAAAACCCCATAGATCCGAATAAAAAAGTATATGTTTTTGCCGACGTTCCTCACTTAATAAAACTTCTTAGAAACCACTTTCTTGACGGTGGTTTTATTTTAGATGGAAAGCTTATAACATCTTCTCCTATTGAAGAAGCATTGGCTGTATTAGGTAATGATGACCTAAGAATGATGAATAAGGTCTCAAATACACATTTAGAGGTAAAAGGTGCTGCAAGGCAGAAAGTAAAATTGGCAGTACAATTATTTTCTCATTCTGTATCATCGGGCCTCAAACGACTTTTCCAACTTGGAAAATTAAGAGCACAGAATATCCTCGAATGTGCTGATTTTATGAAATTAGTAAATGATTGGTTTGACATATTCAACTCTAAAACAATTCGAGTTGATAGCCGAGACAGAATGAAAGCATATGGTATAGCATTAGATGTGCAAAATAAAATACTACGTGAAATGGATAACATCATATATAACATGAGATCAACCAATCACAAAAATAGTATGCTTCCATTCCAGAAAGGAATATTAGTTAGCAATGCTTCTCTAATGGGCTTTTTTGCTTATTTAAAAGAAAAATATTCCATAGATTTTATTCTTACTAACCGTCTTAATCAAGATGTTTTGGAAAATTTTTTCGCTACAATTCGCTCAAAAGGTGGTTTGAATGATAATCCCAACAGATTAGAAGTTAAATATCGTTTAAGATCATTTTTGTTAGGTAAAAAAAATCTATACTTGAAAAATTGTTTCGTGTCGTCATTCTAGTGTTGTGATGTTTTACCCTAGCCCATTTAAAAAAACCAAAGGTTATTTTATGTATAAACTTTAAATATTTTATATGTATTTTCAGCTTATCACTCACAACTTTTAATTGTTTCTAATAATTTTTTCTATACAGGAAAAAATAATAATATACTAAGTTCATCAAACATTGAGGATGACGATAATGATGAAGCAATACCAATGCTTACGCAGGATATTTTCAATAATTTAACACCAAATGAAGATATCGATATAAATGATGTTTCTAATGAAGAACTAGAATTTGACGAGCTACATCTCGATGCTTTAGAAAATTTGGGGGGTTACCTAATAAAAAAGTGTAAGCTAAAAAACTATATAGAAAAGAGTAATATTACTTGGACATGGGTAGACGAATTATCTGAAGGTGCCTTAATTAAACCCTCAGAAGAGTTCATGTCCCACATAACTAAATTAGAAAAAATATTTAACGAAAAAAAAATAAAAATTGTACAAAATAAAAATATTTTAAAAAAATTCTTAAAATTGGCTGAAAATATTTCTGTAAAAGAAGAGGTAAAAAAATTGTTTTTTAGAAGTAGGATATATTTCTTGATAAAAGAAAAAAATAAAATTAAGAATTTAGATGTAATAAGGAAGAAAAGTCAGGAAAAAAAAAAAAAATTTTTGAAATAAAAAATTGTGTATTCAATTATGTATTTTTAACTTCAAACTCTGACGTCACAAAATTAAACTGTCATCTGAATACATTACCTTAGTATTATTGTATCATGGGTAATATGGGTATATTGGGGACTTGATTGTGTGTGTGAACATGAAATTATTGTATCATTATGCTATTTACATGAGTAAATAGGCTATAATGACATTATGTGGGTCAAGTAATATATAATATGTATATGTACTAAATTTATATTGGGTAATTTATATGGGTATTAAATGGTGAATACAATATGATGTATTTGCCGTCGGCAAATACCATTACATGTGTTTTAGGTTTTTAAGAGATTTTAAGAAATTGAAATTTTTTAAAAAAAAGGTGAGTAGAAATTAAGAGAATTTTAATATGAATTTAATATGTGTAATTCTCATACATATTCTAGAAATCGCGTGATTTCTTAAATATAATGAAAAAAATCACACCATCTCTAAAATAATGAAATGGATTACGAATTTTGTTGCTTGTGTGCAACGGATTTTGGTTTACAGTTCATTTCTTGGAATTTCAAGTTGCAATTCCAATGAACTTCAGACTATATTTTATAATATGAACTGAATTATATTTTTTTTTAATGTACAGCCAACTGAATTTGTACAGTGGCGTACAAAAAAAAATAAACCCATAAAAAAAATTATGTAGCTGTCGCAATAGTCTGCTTGGAGCACTGTGGAGAAACTTTCATTGGTGCTATTGTTAAAGAACCATAGTACAATCGACGTACAAATCAAGGTTTATGTACCTTGATCAATTACAATCCTTTTTTTTCTATTTTTGATTGATTTAAAATATTTTTGAATTATCATATTAAATCAGAATAAAGGCATTCTGAACATTTTGGTGACGCCGACTTGATAGCTTTTGATTTATTACAATGAGTAGGAGTTTGAAAGAGCTCGTAGAACTTCAAAGGCTCACAGGACAGAAAATTAGTCGCCTTTTAACAAATTTTAAAAAAGATTCAAACGATAGGAAAATTTTTCAAATGTTAACCATCAGTACTTGAAACAAAGTACTGTCAGGTTAAAACGAGAAGAGGGAAAAATTGTGAGTAGCACAGCGGTCTATGTTTTCTCGTTCTTCTGTTGATGGCCGCCGGATAGTACAGACGTGTGGAGCACATCGTGTTTTTTTTTTTAAATTATTTTTGTAAATTTAAGTTGAGTTCGATAAAGAAAATAATTGATTAAATAAATATAAATTAGTTTTCGCATAACATTATTTTTTTTAAAATTGTTTAAAACTGTTTTTGACAGTACTATGATCAAATATTAAGCTCATACTCGTATATTGAGCTTAATAGCAAAATAGTAGAAGTGACTGTAGGGCTACAATCTCAAGACACATCTACAAAGGGTTATACGAAGGCTTTTGTTCAAAAATCAATTGTTTTAGATAACATAAACGACAAGAAAACTTTATCAGAAGATACACAACAAATCGCAAATACAGTCAACACAGCTTCTCGTGGGCAAGGAATATCAGTCATACACACACAATATTCCATATTATTGAACAAATTAAAGAATTTATGTTTATCATTGAGCTGATACACAGACGCACAATTCCAATTATTATAATTTAAAAATAACTGCTTTAGGTCAACATTGGAATGAAGTTCTACGTATGCAACAGCGAATTTTTGAAACTTTGGATGACGAAACACGTCTCTTTCAATATACAAGACTACTTTGATATAGAAGAACAATATCATAAAACGTTGCTACATCTTCAGGAGATGGCTCGTATAAATGAAGACATTCAAACCACCTCTCAACAGAATGCTTCACCAACGATACGCAATATAAATCCTTCCTCAACAATAAAATTGCATAAAATTCAAATTCCTAAATTTGATGGTAACAAGAAACAAATAGCAAAATGTCAGAAAATAAGGTGATTGATACAACACTTAACCACCTCAGATCACAGTTATGAAACAGCTTGGCAAATCATTTGCAATCGTTATGAAAACAAAAGGTTGTTAGTCACAGCTTGGTTGAATAAATATTTTCACAGGCTTCATTAACAAATGAAAGTGCCTCAGCATTAAAAAGCTTGCACGACATTACACAAGAATAAATAAATAAATAATATGGATATTGATACCACAAATTGGAATCCAATCTTAGTACCTATACATTTTAATCAAGAAACTGGAAAAAACAACACACAACTTATGGGAGCAGGCCTTAAAGCAGCCTAGAGCAATTCCAACTATAAAGGAACTGTTCAATTTTATTGAGACAAGATTTCAATCGTTGAAGGCTTTGGGAAGTACAGAAAATAAACACATAATTTCTCGTAAGACTCTTTCAGCAACTATCAAGGCTAACTGTTCTGTATGTAAAAACAATCATCAATTGTTTTCTTGTATCAAATTCTTGCAACTACCTATCAATGAACGTATCTCCATAGTAAAACGTTCAAACTTCTGCATTAATTGTTTAAGTAATAAACACAAGGTAAGTACATACTCTTCAAGAGGTTGTACAAAATGTCAAAAAACGTATAACACATTCCTGCATATAACAAAACCTGATGAATCGACTACCTCTGGTACAATGTAGACAGTAAAATCGGCACAATAACAAAATCAAACAGAAAAAACAGTCTCTTCGACTTCAAGGTCAAAAACAATCAACAATGGATATGTTCTATTGAGCACTGTCATTATTAAGGCATACAACAATGCTGGCATATCTATTAGCTGCCGGGCAATACTAGATTCAGGATCACAACTGAATTTCATTACACATAAACTAGCAACCAAATTAGGTCTTCAAAAAACAATTCAAGACATAAATATTGAAGGCATTGGTTCAACTAAAAAACAATCTCAGCAGCGTGTCAACAATAAATAACGGGTTCAAAACAAACATAGAAGCTTTCGTTGTACCACGTTTAACCTCACCACAACCACCACAAGCTTTCGACATATCTAATTGGCAGATTCCAGCAAACATAACTTTGGCAGATCCAAAATTCAATCAGCCTAATACCATAGATAGATCTACTTATTGGTGCTGAATTATATTACCAAATCTTACCAAATAAAGCTCAGTGAGACTCTACCTACTCTACAGAATACAGTTTTCGGATGGACAGCTGCAGACAAAATCCACGACTCAGAACTTACGCAAGCTTTTAGTGGAAA
Source organism: Bombylius discolor (assembly GCA_939192795.1). Classification (NCBI taxonomy): domain Eukaryota; kingdom Metazoa; phylum Arthropoda; class Insecta; order Diptera; family Bombyliidae; genus Bombylius; species Bombylius discolor. The sequence goes on along the minus strand of OW584240.1, from coordinate 13,691,956 downwards.
AACAAAAAATTTGTCTTTTTATTAAATGTTCTCACATCGACTTCAACCTAAAAATTTCTTTTATTAGCATGGAAAATACAAAAACTATCGTTACTTTGAGTAATATTCCAACACTTGATGTATATAACAAAGGCAGACTAGGTAAGGAACTGAAAAGATGTAAATTCTGATTATGAAGTGTATATAGAGTATGAGTATTGTAAATTTAATTCATACAAATCAGTATGGGGTATTAGTAATCAGATTTGTTGTTATACAATGAATATAAATTGTAAAAGATGTGGTAGTGAACACATATACTACGATGTAATCAACAACAAATCACCTATATACATATAACCGATTTGATGATTCTTTGGATGATGTTAAATGTGAAGCTTGTAAAAAAATTTACAGAATATATAAACGTTTTTGGAGAATTGGATTTTAAATAAATGTTAGTTTAGTATTTGGTAAAATGAAAAATTGTTTTTTATTGAATAATCTTATTTATTAACATGTACATATATGTAAATATTTAAACAGTTTTGTACAGCACAACGGTTGTTTGGATTTTTTCCATGAATTTTACAATATATTTGAAATTTTTTAAGCTCACTTAATTTAGGTGTTTTTATTTGTATTATCTCAACTCCAGGTAAGTATTTCCTGATGACATTTGCTTTGATCTCTCCTTTTACATATATTACAGAATCATTAAAGTTTCTCAATATATTTGGTAAATCATTGTAATTAATTTCACCATCTTCCCAACATAAACCGTTTATTTTCTCCTTCTCATATTTAGTTTGTCTATATGCTTTTACTGTTAGTTCTTCTTGTGGGTATGGTGGTAAAAAGTGGTGAAATATTGGTTGTACTGATCCAAATGGAAGTATTGCAAGCTCTTTTACAAAGTATTGTCCATTATTACCAGTAACAAATTGGATGTCAAAAATAAATTTCTTCATTTCGTGACTATAATAGAACAAATAGTAAAGAATAAATGCAAAATCGTTTTTCTTACACACATATTTATACATAACTGATACTTATTTAGAAAATAACTTAATATTCTTAAAAACTAAGAGATATAAGATTTTACTTAACTACTACGTTTAAACTTCTTAAATCCATAAGGGTAAGAAAAATATTCATCTGTAACTACTCTTTTGTCAAATGTGAACGATAAGTGTTTATTTTTTACCGAAGATATAACAACTCCAGATCGTTTACATTTAATTTTTTTATCGTATTTTACAATTACACAACTATCTGTACTTTCGTTGGTCACCATGGACTTAAGATTTCCAAAATTAACAATTTTTGAATTTTCAAAATTTATTGAAATACCTTTACATTTCGTGACATACTCAGGACCATTTTCAGTATCAATCTTAAGACTATAAGTCTTTGGTCCAGTACTCACAAATTCTGAAATAAAAGCATTAGAACCAAAACTTTCAACTTCTTCAGTAAGATCACCTAAAAAGTCAGAAATTACAAATTAAGCAGGCTTTGTTTTATCATCTACGAATATTAAACTGTCTGTGTCGCAATATAAAATTAAATTTCCAACTTGTTCCAACTTTTATTTGATACCCTTTTTTAACAGCTAACAGGTATTACCCAAGTACCAATAATTTCCTTTTCTTCATTATCATGACGACATTCAGATATTCTATTTTCTTCTGCACACTTTCTACAGAGTGGAAAATACAACTTTTGATTACATTTGAATGGTAAGACGTGTAACAACAAATTGTTTGATGGAATTACTGAACATAGAATGAAACCATGCATAGAAAGTACTTGTGACAGTGTAGGTAAATTATCGTTCCTTAATATTTCAGGGTGTCCCACAGGATAAGGTAAATATTTATTAATATAAGGATATAAACTTGTAAAGTCCAAGTATCTTATTATATAATTTTCTTTGACTTTATGATATAGTTTGAATACTTCAGTCCTTCCCCCGAAAACAGCATTACGTGGTTCAAGAGGAGGAACAATGTTTTCAATGTACTTATTAAGTTTCTTGTCTACATCAGGATTTTTTTTAAGAAACTGTTTGAATTCACATTCCCACGTAAAAATCAAATTATACCCATGCTGCCTTATCGCTTCAATTTTTCTCATTGTGCTTTCATATCTTTTAGGTAAAGTTTCAAGATTCCGATTTGCATTTACTTCTTGCACTTTAAAACATTCTTTACAACCGTGATAAAAACATCCAAAAAATTCATATACTGTATTTGTTTCTGAAACATAACCATCTACTTGCATTCCACATTTTTCTAACTTTACTTCTCCTAAATTGTTTGCAGATATAATTTTGTTGTTTGCATTCAAATTCTGCCATGCGAGCCATTTTGAAGCAACAACTGAGTAGTTTTTAGTTTTATAGTACCCATTTTTAGGCATTATACCCAAAGTATCTTTTTTCAAATAGTTTTTCCGAAAAACAAGCATACAAGCTGATGCAACAGTCAAAGATTCTACGAAAGGATTTATCTGTGTGACGTCAAGAAATTCCTCCATAAACCTCGTACATCCTAAACGTAAAATAGTGACATCGTTTGTACAGTATTTAGGCATTTCCTCTCTATTATCAAAAACCCCGTTAGAAATTTTATTGTACCACTTAAGAAATTTATCTCTCTCCTCTGTTCTCATTGTATTGTGTCCATACATTACTGGAGGTGGATATTTACCAACATAATTAATATTTTCTATTGTATTAAAGTAGAATGAGTAATATCCCTTTACATAATTATTGATATCAAATACTTGTAGAGATTTTCCAAGGGGAAACGCTCAAAAGTTCAGAGAATCAATAAATGTTATTTGTCCGCATGACAGTTTCATTATTTTCCTTCTATTCATTATTGATTCTATTTTTAAATTTCTACTTAGAAGGTCAGAAATTAAAAAGTGACCGTTATACCCTTGCAAATTATGTGCAATGTTAGGTGTAGAAGAACGAGGTTTCAAACAATAATCTATGAAACGTTTTATAACATTTGTATCACTATTGTGTTTAAAGATGTGTTGTCTGTCTCCACAAACATCACAACGCTCTTCTATATTCGTATTTTTGTAACAATTGTGACACACTTGTTGTACAACAATCAAGTTTACAATATGTAAAAACTCTGTTTCACTATTTTCAAATGACGTATTTTGAGTGCTTTCACAGTCGAAAAATATTAATAAAAATTTTTTATTTATCTTTCCTTTGTATGGTTTAATATAACATCGGTGTTGTGCTGGTACAATTTTCACACATATTTGACAAAAGAACTCGTTACACACATGCTCATTTTCTAGTCTTTTAGTAAGAAGTAGAAATTTATTACATAGTCTACATATTTTAAAAGTGTTACACACAGTCTTGTTTCTGATTTTATTTTGAAGGTGATTGTTAAAACAATTTTCACCTCTGAAAACACGATTACAGTTTTTGCATTGTTTCATCTTTTGAACAAAACTACATGGAGGAAAAGAATTACAGTAAAGACATTTCGATTCACATTTGTATAAATTATTATTACTGAGCCTGTCACAAAATGAACAAGCATATTTTTTGTTGAAAAACCTTGTTAAAGATTTTATTACAAAAAAGTGTTTCAATGTTTGAGAGTAATAAAGAAAAATTTTTTTAATTTCATTATTTTCAAATGGAATTTTAAATAGAATTGGACTAGAATCTTTCATGTTGTCAAATACTATTATTTGGTACTTTTTTAAAAAATTTTGAAATCTGTAAAGATCTTGTAACATACAACCTTTATCACTGAGAACAACTTTTGAATCTTTATACAATCTCTTTGCTAACGTATCCAGAGATTTGATAACGGAAGAATTACATTTTTTGTTGAAATTTAGTAATGTCATCTCAATACCGTAACAAATGCTTCTTGAAAGACAATTAACATCTTTTTCTTTTCCTACATCAATAATACTGTTTTTTCTAACTAAAACTTCATTCTCTTCTACATAATTTGGGTTTATTTTTCCCCCACCGAAAGGAAAATTTACAATATCTGCATTTAATTGTAAAATATCATTTGAAAGAAAAGTAGCATTAGACTGATTGACGTTTGAAATTAAACCAATAATGTATTCATTATTCACTTGGTTAATAAGTCTCAAACTGGACCAAATAGGTTTCACATGAGGAGAATTTGGAAGTGAAATAGAAAAACTGATTTTACTTCCTTTCACAGAATTTGACACTATATCTTTAACAACGTTATCAAACACTTTTTCTATGCTCTCAAACAAATTTTCACCCGTATTACTAAAATCTTTTATTCGAAATCCCATTTTTATTCTTTCAAGATTAAATTTTTTGAAATATATTCTTTCTTTAGATAATAATTCGTAAGTGGTGTTTGAACCACCACCACTCTGAATTATGTCATTACTTATTTCTTCCCCTAAATTATTTTTCTCTTTTTCAATTTCTTGAACCTGAGAGTTGTTTACTTCAGCGGTATCAAGAAAAGTAATTGTTTCTCCTATTATATCGGACGACAGTGGAATATTTTTTAAAACTGAATATTTTACCAAAATATTTAACAGTGAATATTTTTCATTATAAGAAAGTCTTACATTATTATCCCTAATTTTTTAAGTAAAATTCTCAACGTTTCAATGAATATGTCAATACTTAATTCTAAAGTGTTTTCTAAATGAGAAATTATTTTTTTTGTAGACATGTTTACCAACTTTTACTTTTTTACTTTTAGTATAAATTAACTTTTTTTTATTTATTCAACAGGTTAAGCAAAAAATTAAAATTGAAGAATTTTTTATTTATATTATTTTTGTTGCGACAGCTACATTAATTTTTTTGATGGTCATTTTTTTTTGTACGCCACTGTACAAATTCAGTTGGCTGTACATTAAAATATTTAAATTCAGTTCATATTGGAAAAATAAAGTCTGCAATTCATTGGAATTGCAACTTAAAATTCCAAAATATGAACTGTAATTTAAAATCCGTTGCACACAAGCAACATTTGTAATCCATCACATTGTTCTATAAGTGGCGTGATTTTTCTTTTATATTTTAAAAATCACGCGATTTATAGAAAACATAAGAGAATTATTTTACGTAATTTTTTTCTTCTCATTCTTCATCAAAATTCTCTTATCCTCAATTACCTACCTTTTTATTAAAATTCAAATTTCCAAAAAAAAAAAAAAAGTAATCTCTTACAACCTAAAATGCATATAATGGTATTTGCCGACGGCAAATACATAAAATCTCACATAGCTTTTACTACCCATATAAAGTAGTTTATATAAAAGTTCTTATATATTAATTAACCTATATATTTCATTACGACCTATTTACTCATGTAAATGGCGTAATGAAATATAAAATTTTAACTCACACACACACACACACATACTGGTCAAGTACCCAAAATGTGGATACTGCCTATTCACTATATATTACTCATTAAGTAATATATGGAATAGTCTCGAAAAACGATAATTCATATACCTGACATACGCATAAATAGTTAATATGCATTGACCTCTTAATTTTTGTTTCTCTTAATTTACAATTTACATAGTAAATGAGTACTGTGATTAACTCAAACCTGGCTATATAAGCGAGGTAGAATTTATCACAGGGGCTTTTTCTGTTGAGTTGAGTTCCGGATTTTTTTTCAAGATGTAGTCGATATAGTTATTTTTTTTTCTTCTGTGCCGTAGAGGCTTTGGATTCTGTTTTCTGCTTCGCTGAGTGTTGGTCGGTATGTGGACATATCGCGTACAATTTTTTTTTTTTCTCAAGAGAAAATGTTAAATAGTTTTAACTAAAAGTAATAATTTTATTTTCAAAAATAAAGTCAAAAGCGAAATTTAGTTCTTTTTGTGTACAAAATAATAAAAACGTAAAATTAAAAGAATTAAAAATTTAAATATAAAGTAAATTAATAGATATGTAACTGCAATGATAATTTGAAAAAAATTTATAAAATTAAAAGAATTAAAAATTTAAATATAAAATAAATAATAAAATGATAGTTTAAATTAAAAATAATAAAAAAGGGAAAAAATTTATAAAATCAAAAGAAATTAAAAATTTAAATATAAAATAAATAAATAAACATATAAATAAAATGATAGTTTAAATTAAGAGTAGTGAAAAAAGAGGAAATTTATAAAATTAAAAGAATTAAAAATTTAAATATAAAATAAATAAATAAACATATAAATAAAATGATGGTTTAAATTAAAAATAATAAAAAAAGAAGAAATTTATAAAATTAAAAGAATTAAAAATTTAAATATAAAATAAATAAATAAACATATAAATAAAATGATAGTTTAAATTAAAAATAATAAAAAAGGGAAAAAATTTATAAAATTAAAAGAATTAAAAATTTAAATATAAAATAAATAAATAAACATATAAATAAAATGATGGTTTAAATTAAAAATAATAAAAAAGAAGAAATTTATAAAATTAAAAGAATTAAAAATTTAAATATAAAATAAATAAATAAACATATAAATAAAATGATAGTTTAAATTAAAAATAATGAAAAAAGAAGAAATTTATAAAATTAAAAGAATTAAAAATTTAAATATAAAATAAATAAATAAATATATAAATAAAATGATAGTTTAAATTAAAAATAATGAAAAGGAGAAGGAAGAAAAGGAAAGAAGAGAAAAAAAGGAGGTGAATAACGTAAAAATAAAAAGAAAAATTTATGTGTTTTGGTGTTAATCAGTTGTTTAGTAATAATAATTTCGAGGAATACATTTTTTTTGGTGTGTTTCTTTGCAATTTTATATAGGAAAAACTAAATTTTCAAATTAAATTATAAAAAAAAAAAAAAAAAAAAAAAAAAAAAAAAAAAAAAAAAAAAAAAAAAAAAAGATAGATATACATATTAAATCTGGTATAGAAAAAAAAAAACAAAATACCGTTCATTCCAGTGAAAAAAAAAAAAAAAAATAAAAAATAAAATATATATATATATATAATTGTGAACAAGAAAAGGAAAAATTACATTCTGTAATTGTAATTACTCAAGTTTTGTTGTTGTAAATTAATTTTATATTATTCAACAATTTAATTTTTTTTTTATTCACTGAAATTCAGAATATAAAACTCAGAGAAAAAAAAAAAAAAAAAGAAAGAAAAAAAAGAAAAAAAATAATAATAAAAAAAAAAAAATAATAAAAAAAAACACAAAATTAGTTTTAAAATCGAGCGAAACAGGAGAAGACTAAAGGAGAAGGCGTCATCGATCATCCGGTCTGGCCAGACCAGTGTACGTGCTCAATCCTGCGTCGGAGCCACCGCGTCAGCGAACGAGATAAGTAGATTAGATTTTTTTTTGGTTTTTTTTGCATGAAACAAAATTGTTAACATAGACACAAAATATATTAATGCCATATTTTATAAATAATTTACGGATTTTTTTTTAATAACGTTAATTTAAATGAAAGTCCTATATTGAATTTTAATAGATTCTATAGATACTTATTATAATAAATTTATACAATTATAGAAAAAAAAAAAGAAAGAAAAAAAAAAAAAAAAAAAAAGTAATTTTCTAAATCACCGACAAATAATTTCATGAAATAATTATGATGATAAAAATTATAAAATTATTCTTTATGATTTTAATATAAACAATTTTTTTTTTATTAAACCATCATATTCATTATTATAAAATAAAAATTTTAGTAATGGTAATCAATTAATTATTTATAAATTTAAGAAAAAAAAAAAAAATGAAATTTTAAATGACATTCATTCAATAAATGGTTTATATAGGGATTTCCTTTTAATTGGAAATTATTGATGATTCATGTTATCATTTAATTTTAAGTTGTTTTAAAAGGTAAATATAGGGAAATTTATGAATTCTGTTTAATTAATTCAACAAATATTTAAAAAAAAAAAAAAAAAAAAAAAAAAAAAAAAAAAAAAAAACAAAAGAAAAAAAAAAAATGATTCATTAAAAATTAAAGGATAATGTAGAATTGGATAATTCAAATAGAAAATTATTAAATAGTTTTGGTAATAAATGATAAAATGTATTTATTGATTGTTGAAAAAAAAAAAAAAAAAAAAAAAAAATTTAATAATAATGTTAAAAGTTTTTTTTTCTATACCAATAAGATATTGAAATAATAAAAACAAGTTATAATACATCAGTTAATTTATCGATTGAAAATTTTGTTCAAATTAAAATTGAAGATGATGATCAATTATTACTGAACGATGAAAATTATACATCAAAGTAAGATCTATTAAATAGTAATTAAATTTTTTTTTAAATAAACAGAAAAAAAAAACAAAAAAAAAAGAAAAATTTATTTTTTTTTCTTGAAAGAAAAACAAAAGAGGATGATTCGAGTGGAATGATTTAATCCACGGTGAGAGGTGGATGTCGGCGATGGGTGATGAAGGTCGCTGCTTTACGGTTTTATTTTATTCTTCCTTCACTGCGAATTCCCGCTTGAGGTTATACATTTCTTTAGTTTTTTTTTTATATTCTGGTTCTAGTATTTTCTGCTATCTGTTCGACGGTTGTTATTTAGCCGGTCTAAATTATGTAACGACGCGGAAACCTCCGAGAGGGTGACCCCAAAGAACCCACCCTCGGCTGAAGCAGCTGGATTCGACCAGCAGGGGTTCACCTAGGAGGCAGGTTGAGCAATTGCTTGCAAAATTTCTCAAACTTAAATCCATTTTCCGTAATTTCGTTACATTTTTTACATTTTATTTTCTTTTTTTGTTTACTATATTTTTTAAAAATAGATTTTTTTCTTTTAATTCGTTTTTAAATTTTTCTTTTAATTCTTTATTCGACGTGATATTTATCAGCCGATAAAATTCAGCCTGTTCCCTCTTAAACTTTACCAGCTGTCCTCCTCGGCTTTTCTTTTTAATCTGCTCCGTTTGTGAAGCAGAAGCAGTCCTGTTTTTATTTCGCCTCCAGTATTCCTCTATTGTTAGGGGTTTAGGGCCGTTCAAAGACTGTTTCACGTCTTCTTTTAAATTTGACATCAGTCTGTATATAAATTATGAACAAAAAATGTTTGAAGGGAGAAAAATTAAAACAAAAAAAGGGTTAAAAATACTACATAGCATCAAAGCGCTAACTGTAGCAGTTTTTTCCTGATAAGACAAAAACGTGATAAAAAATATGCAAAGCAACAAGTGCTTAGTGCATATCAGCTACATACATAGCATCAAAGCGCTAACTGTAGCAGTATTTTCAAAAAGATTTACTTACCTTTTTGAAAATGCTGGAAACTGATGATCCAAACTGGTATGTCCTATGAAAACCTGGGAACTGATATAAATTTTTAAAAATCAACTGATATTTATATGAAAATTTTTATATATTTCATATTAAAAATACCACTCAACTTTTAAATTTATTTTTACACCACCTTTTAAGATTTTTTAATAAATTCAAAAACAAAGTTCACTTTCACTTCAATAATGTATGTTATTCTTAAGTTTTAAGTAATATTCATAATACAGTTGAAAAATATTGTTTACAAGGTTATTTTTAATATATGGAAAAAATCTTACGCAAAAAGTCAATAGTTTTTTAAAAATTATCAATATGAATTTCATTTCAAGAATTTATGTTATTCTTAAATTTATATAATATTTGCAACAAAGTTGTAAAATATAGTTTATCACGTTAATTTTACACAGGAAATCAATAATTTTTAAAAAATATTAAATTTTTTGTATCATCGTTTATTATTACAAATTGATAATAAAGAATTCATCCCGGAATTTTGTACGACATTACAAAAAACCTTTAGAAACCCACAATTCAAACTATTCCTTGTAACCAAGTTTTAGAAGATACATATAACAAACGAAGACCAACAAAACAAAATCGTCGTACTTTATCATGAGGGCAACACATTACATTAACAATTGCGAATTATGTCAAAAAATGAAATACGACAGAAACCCCCAACCAAAAAGTTCAATATCACACCCACACCTCGAAAACCTTTTGAAATAGTACAAATGGACACATTTACGGTTAAAAAACAGAAATTTCTCACAATAATAGACAGATTCTCGAAGTATGGTCAAGCCTACCCACTAGATGGATTAACCGCAATTCATGCAGCAAAAGCATTTATAAATTTTATGACACACCACGGTATACCAAAATTATTGGTATTAGACAATGATTCTGAATTAAAAAACAACATAGTCAGAGAATTGACAAATATACACAAAATTGATATACATTACATTACTCCTTTGAACCCAAATTCAAATGGCACCATCGAGAGGTTCCATTCAACACTATTAGAGCACATTCGCATACTCAGTAACACAAAAAAAGACCTTAACATTCTAGACCTATTACCGTAAGCTATTTTAGGCTACAACCATTCAATCCACTCTGCAACTAAACATAGACCAATAGACATAATTAATGGTCACCTTAGTTCGGGAAACCCTTTCAACATTGTAGGTAGAAAAAATGAAACAACAACTGCTTTAACGAATTGAGCATGAAATACCCAAGTTTTATTTAAAAAAAAAATATAAAAGAAAGAGAAGACAATATAGACTAAGTAATTATGTTACGTTCAATATAGAAAGACAAAATGTATGATTCATATTCATTCTCATCTCGTTATTGTTAAAGTGAAGTCAACTTTATGGTGTTGATCATTTATTATTAATAAAATAAATTTTTATAAAGTGAAATATTATTTTTAAAATTTATTACCTACAATTATTCAGGTGTGTGGTGTAACCTACGTGTGATTTTTATTAAAATTATTGTAATTTTCTAATTATTATTAAAAACAAAAACTTACGAATTTATTGAATTATGAACTTATGTACATTAGAAAATTATGTTTTTTATGGTATACTTATGATTATGAACACGAGGTTATTACGTTATTACAAAATGAAAAATATTAAGTCTTATTTTATTAAATAATTTCTTATTTTATTGGCAAAATTTAAATAACTTAATTCAAATAAATAAATAAATGAATAAAGTATTTAGCATTTCATCGGAATTTTTGATCTTATATGTATGTGTGAAATAATTCAAAATTTCCAAGTGAAAGGTCACGCCAGAAGTCAGAACACGTGTATGAGTTTCATCAGGAGTCATCTGTGCAATCTTTGCAACATTTGGTAAAATTATTCATAATTCTTAACACTTTTTCTTTGTTTTAGCTTATTCCGCATAACTTTTTGAGAAATTAAAAAAAAAAAGTTATTCTTGTACGAAATGAATCCACATGTGACAACTTTTATCAATAATGTTACACTTGTAACTTTGAGAGAAAAATGTCGTGTACTTGGACTGCAAGTATCTGGAAATAAACCAGATATTATTCTTAGATATTATTCTTGAAGCTCATGTCAGTAGCATGAATCCTGAAAATATTGAAGAACATTTGGTACAAATGAATCATTAGACACTATATCTTCAGAGCATCAAACTGCCGATGATTTGGAATTTCCAAACGCACAGCATCATTCAAACGAACATTCTTCTTCCACTGAAGGTTCATCATCAGCAATAAATAACCAAAACCAAGATTTAGATTTAGAATTACAGCACCTTAGAAATCAACTACAAAAACAAAAATAAATTAATGAGTTGCGAAAACAACTAAATGAGCTCATCTCAAATGACAGACCAGCAGTTTCAACTATTTAGTATTTTAATTTTAAGGACGTTGAAGAATCGTTAAATACTTTTAATGGTGATGACCAGTATAAAATTACTAACTGGATTAAGCATTTTGAAGAAGCGGCTAAAACATTAAATTGGAATGATACTACACGTCTCGTATATGGTAGATGGCTGCTCACATCAGCACTTTTAAAAGAGTTCGACCACAAAATAACTAGCGCAGAAGTACATAATCAGCTACGATCTTGCAGAAAGAAGACTGATGAAACCTGGTAGCAGTATCTTTTTAGAAAGAAAGAAATTGTTTCTCAAACTGATATACAGACATGGTGGAGGGTCTGTGATATTCTGGAGATGCATATGTTTTTATGGATTAGGGAACTTAGTAGCCATCGATGGAACAATGGATCGAAGAAAATACATCGAAACCTTAAATGATCATTGTTTTCCTTCTGGTAATAGACTTTTTCCTGATTCCAATTGAATTTTACAGCAGGATAACGCACCATGTTTCTTAGTGGTGTCGATCAAAAAATGTTAGCATGGCCACCGCAAAGTCCAGACCTGAATATAATTGAAAATTTATGGGCGTTTATGAAACAAAAAAGAACTGTAGACACAAGCAGAAAAAGAGATGACACTATTAGAGAAATTTCAAATATTTGGGGAATTATTCCTTTGGAATTTATTCATAAATTAGTGGAATCAATTCCAAAACGCCTATAAGCAGTAATTGATGCAAATGGAGGAAACACTAAGTACTGAGCACTTGAAAATTAAAATTTAAAAAAATTCACAATCAATTTAAGTTTAAATAAAATATTTTTCACTTTAAAATTGTCGTTTTCTATTATGTAAAAATACTTTTGCCCAATGAAGTGATCACTTCATAGTTCAAGGACTATTTCTTTCTAGGCATTTGATGCAAACAAAAGCAAAAAGAAGTAAAGTGATTCATTGGAAAATAAAAAAGTTATGTCGCTTCTAATTTTCAGTGTGATGAAAAAAGTCATTGTAAAAATACTTATGCCCAACACTGTATAAGAAAGTGATTAAATACAATATATAATCAGGGGTATCAATGACTCCTATACGAATAAACTAATTTTATATAACGCCAATTCTTTAAACGAGCTTAAAGTTTCTTTTCAGAAGTATGAGAAAATTAAAGCCAGTTATCCTGTTAATCCAACGATACATCGTCATAAACATAATTCTTTTTCACATGACAAAAAGAAAAAAAAGACGCTGATATATATATAAATGCTACAACTGTAACCAAATCGGTCATAGTATTGACAAGTGTCCTAAACCAAGAAGAGAAAAGGGTTTCTGCTTTAAATGCGGAAAAATGGGCCATAAATACAGCGAATGTTCTGAAAAAAGCAATTAATGCAGTTGATCATCCAGAAATAAAGATAGTGCAAAATAATGTGGAACATCATCAACATGACTTCGAACATAATGTAAAACTTGCATTCGAGTCCGATGTTCATCAAGGCAGCTTTTCCTGTGAAATTTTAAGTTTATTTGATTCAGGAAGTCCGATTAGTATGATTCAAGAAAAATTTGTACCATCGTTCAGCCAACATGTTGATCCAGATAAGTATCATTTTTTTGGTTTAAATGGTAGTATCTTACATGTATTAGGTATCACTCATGTAAAAATATTTTATAATAACTGTATTACAAATTTAGAATTATTGATTGTTAAGAATAACTCAATGAATTATCCTGTAATTTTAGGAAGAGATTATATGTATAAGAGTAACTTGGAATTAAGATCTCAAATTCCGGCTATTGATTCAACGAAAAATGATGTTATGGATATTAATAATATTTCGGCAAAAGATGTGTGTTTCTGACAAAAACTCAAGTAAGTTAAAAAAATAATGAACACTATGATATCGATCAAATATTATTTCTCAAACAAATTATGAGCATTAATGTAATCGAAAATAGACAAGAAAAACATTTTTGTTTGAATATTAATGAAAATATTTCCTTTAACATTCAAAAAATTGTTAAGCATATTGTTCTACCAACTTGGCTTCTTAATCAAGAAATAAAAAATTTTCAGCGTTTAGATTGTGAATTTAAAATGGAAATTAGATTAAATAGTGACAAATATTTTTATTGTAATCATCGTCGTTTACCCTATTCACATAAGTTAGAGCTTGAAAAAATTATAGAAGATCTTCTCGAACGACAAGTCATCGGCGAAAGCAACAGTCCTTATGCGTCACCGATAGTCCTAGTTCAGAAAAAGAATAAAGAATTGAGATTGTGTGTAGACTATCGGGAATTAAATAAAATAACCCAGAGAGAAAATTTTTCTTTGCCCTTCATAGAAGACAACTTAGATCGATTGAAGGACAAAAAATATTTTACAGTAAGCGATTTGAAAAATGGATTTCACCATGTTAAAATACCTGAAAATTCAATAAAATATACTGCTTTTATCACCCCGTTAGGTCAATACGAATATCTCAGGATGCCTTTTAGGCTTAAAAATGCACCTGCGGTATTCGAAAAATTCATGAAAAAGATTTTTAAGCCATTGATTTCGGCAAGGAAAGTTCTCAGCTATATTGACGACATTTTAATCGCAACAGAAACGATCGACGAACACTTGGAAGTACTTCAACAGGCAGGCCTGGCCCTACCATAGGAGCGGCTGGAGAACTTGCTCCGGGCGCTAAAAATTAGGAGCGCTGAAAATAACTGCTCACTTATTTAAATTTTATGTAATAAAAAATAACATAAAAGAGAACAATTTTCAAAGTTCACTAATTTAAATATATGTACATACATAAACATATGTATTATGTGATATGTACTCGTATATTCATATTAGATTCTTCTATGCATAACATTTCTAAACAGTACCTTTTATTCGACGGACGAATATACGATGTTCATTCATTTAAAAATATTACTACATATGTATGTACATACTTGCAATTATTGTTACTATTTTGTCTCTTAAGAAGAAATAACGTCAAAACAGAATGCGAATGTATATAGGCTTCATCTTCAATTTCAACTCATGGAGCAGAAAAGCTTTTTGCTCCAACGCTATCAAAATTTTATATGGTAAAATTTATATCGTTCCTTATCGCACAAACATTTTCTTTAAATTTTAATATGAAACTTGCGTTGAAATGGTGCAACTAAAAAATTTGCACCATCGCATCTCTAATTCTTGATTATAAAAAAATTATAACGAATTTCATCGCATACTCATTTTTCTTCTCTTTTACAATGAAACTTGCGTTGAAATGGTGCAAGTAAAAATTTTGCACCATCGCATCTCTAATTCTTAATTATGAAGAATTTATTGACGATTTCGCAAAAATTAATGCTCGTCGTGTAAATTTGAAAAATAAATGAACGATAACTACAATTTTATTCATTAAATAATGTTTATTGCTAAGGAAGCTACTTTCAATACTTTTTTTTAAATTCTTCAATTTATTTAACGTTTTATTATTATTATTATTATTATTATTATTTTTATTTATTTTTTTTTTTTGCTAAGAAAACTGTTTTGAATAATTTTTGTTTAATTTTTATAACTACTATTGGTTATGCTATTGTTTTGAATTGTTATTATTATTATTTTATTTTATATTTTTTATTTCTTTTTAAGATACAATCACATATTTTTTCAAATGGAACAAAGTAAATAAATTTTTTAATTTTAAATAATTAAAAAATCAAAATCAAAGATAATTTTTAAATAATCGATTAATATTATAAAAATATGTATTTCAAGTAGCTTAGAAATATGTTTTCATTTGAAAAAATATGTTGAATGAGGATTCTTTAAAAAAAAACGCGTCTTTAATGTTCTACCTCCTGCGTGGCGCGGAAATGATCATGCATTTATACATGTACGTACATATTTAAAAAAATTCATAACAAAGCGCGGCAAATATTATAAGTGCGCCAAAATCATTAGATCCGGCCCTGTCAACAGGTAATGGAATTAATATTGAAGTACCGTCTTCAATTGCGATTTGATAAATGTTTCTTTATGCAAGAATCAATAACTTACCTGGGGTATAAAATCACTTCCGCTGGGATACAACCTAATGAGGATAACTTACGAGCTATTAAAGAATATTCTGTTCCCACCTGTGTTAAGTCAGTTCAAAGTTTTTTGGGTTTGGCATCCTACTTTAGAAAGTTTATTAGAGATTTTGTAGTAATTTCTAAACCTCTTTACGATCTGTTAAAAAAAGATACAAAATTTAATTTGCATTTGACACTTTAAAAGAAAAATTGCTTAGTTCACCAGTTCTAATGATTTTTTGCCCAAAAAATGAAACGCAGCTTCACTGTGATGCGAGTGGGGTTGGTTTTGGAGCTGTTTTGGTACAAAAGCAAAAGGATGGAAAATTTCATTCTGTTGCTTATTTTTCTAAACGTTCATCTGATACTGAAAAACGCTATCACAGTTACGAACTAGAAACACTTGCAATTATCTACGCTTTGCGCAGATTTAATATCTATTTGGTTGGCATTAAGTTCAAAATAATAACAGATTGTCAAGTCTTGACGTTGACCTTGAACAAAAAGTTCGTTAACCCGGGCATATCACGATGGGTATTAGAGCGCCAAAACTATGATTATACAGTCCAGCATCGCAATGAAGCTAGAATGGCACATGCTGATGCATTGAGCCGATCAATTAATGTGTTAAATGTTAGAGACGAATCCTTTGAGTTTATTCTCGCTGCGTTCCAAAGGCAGGATGAAGAAATTAAGAAAATTGCTTCAAGTCTTGAAAAACAAGAAAGCTCACTCTATGACATGGTGAATGGTCTTATCTATAGAAAGGTTAAGGATGGGCTTAGGTTTTATGTACCCAAGGATATGGAAAACCGTGTAATTCAGTCCTATCATGAAGCAATGTGTCATTTAGGATCGAAAAGTGTTATGAGCAACTTGGTCGCACTTATTGGTTCCCAAACATGAAACTAAAAATAAAACATCTTATTAAATTATGTCTGAAGTGCGCATACTTTTCGCCAAATTCGGGAAAATCTGAAGGAGTCTTGCATAATATTCCGAAAGGATGCCTCCCTTTTGACACTCTTCACATTGATCACTTTGGTTCGTTGTCTTTATCAAGTTTGAAAAAGCGTCATATTTTTATTGTGATTGATGGATTTACGAAATTTGTAAAGCTTTACAGTGTTAAAAGTACAGATAGCAAAGAAGCAATAAACTGTTTGCGAAATTATTTTGAATGTTACAGTAGACCAAATCGAATAATATCTGACAGAGGTACGTGTTTCACTTCACATGAGTTTGAAGAATTTTTATCTGAAATTAATGTGAAACATATTAAAATTGCTACTTTGACACCACAAGCTAATGGGCAAGTAGAAAGGGTTAATCGAGTGTTAACAACAATGTTAGCAAAAGAGTGTAAGTACGAAACAACTATGAATTGGGATAAACATTTTGCAAAAATAGAGTTTTGTAGTAATAATACAATAAACAGAAGTACAGGTTTTTCTCCAAGCGTTTTGTTGTTTGATGTCAATCAAAAAGGTAGTGTTTGACAGGGTTGCAGAGTATATTAAAGACCAGGTTGATGCAACGGAAAAAGTCGACTTAGTAGCATTAAGAACATTGAAAAAATCCAAGATTATAATAAAGTTCAATATGACAAAAGTCATAAAAAAGCACATATTTATAAAAAAGGCGATTACATTATGCTAAGAAATAATATAAACTTACCCGGAATAAATAAGAAACTTTTCACTAAATATCGTGGGTCATATGAAATTAAGGAGGTCTTAGAAAATGATCGATATGTAGTTAAAGACCTTAGCGGTATGCAAGTTTCTAGAATCCCATATCGTGGTATATATTCACCGGCGAACATTAAGCCCTTTTACATGAGTACAGATAATGAATAATAATGAGTTTTTGTCAAAAAGTTTTGTTATATATGGAAATGTCTATATCTTATGTTTTAGTGACATTGATTCCAAGTTACTACGGAGAATTTATTAAAAAAAAATTATTTTATTTATTAATTTTCTGTATTAATTATGTTTTAAAAGAAATGACTATGTAATAATCATTATTGAAAATTCTACACAATTAAAGTTTTCTGATAAATTAAAACATGTACATATATATATTTAAAAAAAAAAAAAAAGCATCGAAAATATTCAAAATAGAAGAAATTTGTGATTCTTAACCCTTTCACTGATTTTGTCATTCCAATGGACGTCACTTTAAAATAAACGTTGCCAACTTATTGTTGAATATTTTTCAAATATAAAAGCTGTTTTCTATTTCTGAGTTTGTTTTTTTTTCTTTACTAAGAAAAAATTGTGTAAACAATGAGTAATAATGTTAGTTGTGTGAAAATAAGGAGAATTAATAGAATATTTAATGAGTGTTATTGATGACGATGATAACAATAATACCCACACAACTGATTCAGTAGACCACGAAGATGATCTGGTGTTAGAGAATTATTTAAGACCAGATAAGTTAGATTTTTCAACTGCCTTGTTATTTATTGCATGAGTTATTTATTAAAGGTGCAGAGAAAATAAGTAAAAATCAGGAAAATCAGTACGTATCCAATATAGATGCATTGAATGAGAACATAACTGCAGATGAAAGCACGATACCTCCTGAAAATCCTCAAATCACATCAAAAAAAGATGTCAAATGGAGGAGGAAGGATGTAAATTTCTCCAAAAAATCTTTTCCAGAAATTGGACAATCAAATGCATCGCAAAACCATTTGGATATAAATTGTCCACTGAACTATTTTTCAAAATATATTACAAATACGTTGTTTGAGGATATGGCAAAATTTACAAATATGTATGCTCTGCAAAGTGGATCTACATCTTTCCAGCAAATATCGTCCAATGAGTTGAAAGGTTTCTTTGCTCTGCATATCTTGATGGGCTGTCTGAAATATCCGCGCATCGACATGTATTGGGATACAGATCTCAAAATTCAAGCATTTACCAATATTATGTCTTTGAAAAGATTCTATGAATTACGAACAAATTTGCATCTGATAGATATCTATCAATTCCGAAAGATTGTAAAGACAGGCTGATCAAAGTTAGACCAATTTATGATGCACTTAGAAAAAGGTGCTTACAACTCGATTTGAAAGTAATATTTGCGTGGATGAGCAGATAATCCCTTTTAAAGGCAAAATCGATATTAAGCAATATGTTCGAGGTTACCCCTGAGGCGTTAAGGTTTTTTTACTTTGTGGCCGTAATGGGATATGTTATGATTTTGTAATATATCAAGGTTCCAGGACCGAAATAAGCACGGACAATATAAAGAGTTACGGTTTTGGTGCGTCCGTTGTTTTGCACCTTACAGAAAGGTTGCAAGCAGAATACTCGCTATTCTGTGATAACTACTTTATGACATACAATTTACTAGAACTAATGACAACAAAAGGCATTAAGATTGCAGGCACAATAAGAATAAATAGATTTTCAAATCCCCCATTCTCTTCAGAGAGAATATGAAAAATAAAGGTCGTGGAAGCGTTAAAGAAGTGGTTAGTTTGGATGAAAAAGTAGTTTTAACCAACTGGTATGATAATAAAGATGTTGTCCTTGCATCAAATTTTGTAAGCATCGGGGAAAAAGACACTGTTCAACGTTGGAATGCAGTTGAGAAAAAATATGTAGCTATAGATTGCCCTAAAGTTGTGAGATTATATAACCATTCCATGGGTGGAGTGGATAAGTTCGATCAGTTGGTGAGCTTCTACAGAATTCGCCGAAAATCAAAAAAGTGGACCCTTAGAATGATTCTTCATGCTGTTGACATGGCAATTGTAAATAGCTGGCACGAATACATAAAAGATGCTGAAACATGCGCAGAAGGTAGAAAAGAAAAAATGGATTTACTTCATTTTAAAAAAAGATTGGCATCGAATTTACTAACCGTGAATAGAAATCCAATAAAGAGAAAGAGAGGTCGCCTATCACTTTCTACAATTTGTATTTCAAATGAAAGCGTTCCAACTTCACCTACTATGACACAATCAAATTTAAAATCATCTAAAGAAAAGCGTCCATTTGAAGAGATGAGGTATGATGGAGCCAATCACCTACCTCAATGGGATGAAAAGAAAGAAGCAACCAGATGCAAACAACAAGACTGCTCTTTCAAAACACATGTATTCTGCAAGAAGTGCAATGTACATTTATGTTTTGTACGTGGAAAAAATTGTTTAAGTGAATTCCATTTAAATTAATACTTTTGCCAGATAATAGGCTACTATGTGATTTTTATTTTGTTCCTTTTTTGAATTTTTATAAGTAATATTTTATGTATTTTATTTTTGTTTTTTATTATTTTTTGAATAGATTGAAATAAATGTTGAAATTATTAAAGTATATACTACTTTTTTATTCTTTTTTCTGCCACCTATGTGTTGCTATGTCCATACTGATGGAAATTCCAAAAAGAACTTATTTTTGGACAAAAATTAATATTTTTTATGACAAACATGTAATTTTATGTATTTTAAGGATATTTCCACGAAAACCAATTTTTTTTTCTCCGCAGCTCAAAATCGGCAGTGAAAGGGTTAAAGTAATTAAGGTATTTAGAAAAAAAACAAAATTGATATTCTACTTGTGAAAGGTATTAATCTGCTTTTTTTATATAATGGCTTATTAATGCCTTCATATATTAAAGTTATTGCATATAATGTATAGGATATACATAAATACATGTAGATGTATTTCTAAATAATTTTTTTTCTTTCCAAAAAAAAAATTAATAAATTTTCCTAATACATAATTCATAAATAACAGTGTACTTTTCTAATTTAATAACTGTTAAATGTATTTAGCACTATAGACATCTTGTTTTCCTTAGGAAGTTTTAAAAGAACTTTTTACTATAATATTAGAATTTTTTAATGTTTGTACGTATATATAGTCATATCCAAATAAATGAGATTATTATTATGATTTCCTTTCAAAAACAAAACAAAAAAAATAAATAAATAAATAAATAAATAAAAAATTTTGTAGAAGTGGAAACTTGAGGAAACATTTTGAAAATGTGATGCTCAATTCGTAATATGTAATATATTTTTAGTAATAATCGGGTCGATTATTGTGTCAGATTGGTCGAATTGTAGATAGAAAAAATGAAACAACAACTGCTTTAACGAATTGAGCATGAAATGCCCAAGTTTCATTTAAAAAAAATATAAAAGAAAGAGAAGACAATATAGACTAAGTAATTATGTTATGTTCAGTATAGAAAGACAAAATGTATGATTCATATTCATTCTCATCTCGTGATTGTTAAAATGAAGTCAACTTTATGGTGTTGATCATTTATTATTAATAAAACAAATTTTTGTCAAGTAAAATATTATTTTTAAAACTTATTACCTACAACATAGACCTAAATAAAACAATATACACTAATTATATAAACGAGCACATGGTTAAAACTTTAGAAATTTACAAACACGTACATCAAAAAATGCTGCTTGACAAACAAAAAACCGTACAAAACTTAAATAAAACCAGACAGGAACCTTTAGACTACGAACCAAATACCCTTGCATATCACCGTACTAGAGCCAGAGACAAGACAAGTCCACGTTTCAAACCACATGTAATCCAAGAGGATCGGGGCGAAAAATTAAAAACATTTAACCAAACCTATCATAAAAGTAACTTCAAAAGACCCTTAAATAATCAAAAACAAATTATCTTACAGGTTAATAAGCGGCCTAGCGTCGACAGCAACGTCGGAAGAGATTAAGCTGACAAACTTAAAATCTAATCCAGGTATTCTACCTTTCAAGCTGGGAGACGCAAAAATACAAGCATTATAACACACCTTTATCCATTATTTCGACTTAGCACCCATAGAATTAAACAAAATCGAAAAACAGTATAATGAAATAGAAAGCCATAGTTCAAAACTTAAGCCTTATGTAACAGCAGTTAAATCTACAAAACAATCTGTATTTTTCAAATTAAATTTAGCAATAGAAAAACTTAATTCTCTTCACCACTTTCCACATGATAGAACAAAGAGAGGAATCTTTACCGGGCTAGGAACCTTAATCAAAAGTATAACTGGAAACCTCGATGCTGAAGATGGCAAGCAAATTAATGAAGCCATAGCCACTTTAAAAGACAACCAAGTTAACATAGCCACAACCCTAAACAAACAAATTTCATTATCAACCAAGATTATTGAAGATTATAACAGAACCATTAGTTTGATAAAACGAAATGAAGATCGTTTAGCAACAAAAATTGAGAAATTTTAAAAGTATCAGTAATCAAAGACGATGATTTCCTACAGATTAAAAATGCTCTCGATGAGATTGACGCGGTCGTCAATATAATTTTACAGCTACTTAATAACTTAGAAAATGCCGTAACATTCGCGAGATTAAAAGTTTTACATAATAATATTATAAAAATATCAGATCTAAAACTCATTATCGATATAACCTCACAGTATTACTCGCCTAATCAATTGATGTTTGGAATCGAAATCTCAAATACCTATAAATATTACTATATACTTGAGGTGGAAGCATATTATTCAAATAACACGTTAGTATTAATAATTCACATTCCAATTATGATACCAGAAACACTCTCTTTTATCACCTATATCCCGTACCAACCCCGAATAATACCATTATCATACCAAGAAAACCCTTTTTGGCTGTGGGGGATGGAAATTATTATTACTTCAATGAAGAAGAATGTACAATTAATCAACTCACGTACTTCTGTAAGAATATCCCATTGTCCGAACAACTAACACAAGGTGATTGTGTTCATGAACTCTTGCAGTTAAAACCAATGGAAGCAAAATGTCAGTCAGTTCCTGTTATTATACAGTCACGAATAATAGAACGAATTACCACAAGCTATTATCTAGGTATTTTTCCTAACGAAACAAAAGTAAAACTAAAATGCGGAGGAGTTAATTTCACCGTTTTGAAAGGCAGTTATTTAATTAAACTATCACGAAACTGCAGTTTTTCTACAACACAAAATTCTTACATTTATAACGAAGCTTCTGTTGACGAACAAGCCTTATTACTTCCTTCAGTATATGTTACAAACAACCCAGTGAAACAGACTCAACATTTAATTCTGGACGACATACCATTAGATAAAGTAAACGAGATTTTTAAACAACAACAAACTATACACGAAAACATCAGAGAACTACCTAGTAAATTTTCGCCGAACTGGACAAATCTAACAATATTGTTATTATTAATTCTAACATTCATAACAACGAAAGTCATCTTTAACCGCTACAAAACCAGACTACAATCAACTAAACCGAAACCTACAAAAAGACAAGAAAAAGCAGTGAATCGCCAAAAAACAACAAAGATATTCCAGAAAATCAACTTAGAAGACCCAGATGAATAATTGCAGCCCCTAAAGACCTCTTTGGGAAGGGAGGAGTTACATGTTACACATGCCACTTATATTCAACATACACATTTTTCCCATACAGTAAATACCAAACACAAAACCAGCAGACCTATCATCAGCAAATTCCATTAGTAATAAACATTTTAAAAGTAGCTTAAAATTTAAGAATGTATAATAAAAGTTTAGTAATATGCAAAGTCAGCAAATATCAAAGATAACAAAATTCTTTTAAGATACTTGCTATAATGAGAAATAAATTACGATAGTTCAGTTTTGCTTGAGATCTCAAATCATTTAGTTGAAACTCAAAATTCAAATTATAAAAATTAATATAAAGATTTTATATAAAAAGATATATGTATGTAAATTTTAAAATTTCTTAAATAATAAAAATTGATATAAATATTTTATATAAAAAAGATATAAATTTTAAAATTTCTTAAATAATAAAAATTGATATAAATATTTTATAAAGAAAATAAATATAAAAAGAAACCAATTCAAATTTGTACTAAATTGAATTATAAAATTAAAATTAATAAATATTATAATAAATATAAATCAAAGTTTTGTTAATACAAGTGAAAATCCTTAACTCACGCAACAACAGGAAAACATTTAAAAGCAATAGCTCCTTTCCGTTTAAAAAGAAGCAATAATGCTGAACCAATTTTAAAACAACCAAGGTTGAGTTTTTGTCCAAATGTAGCAGCTGCTACTAGTAAACAAATAGTTCAGGGACAAATTGCTCTATATATAGCTATACACAGTAATTTTTCTGCCACTGAACATTTATGTAACATTTGGAAGAATACATTTTCAGACAGTAAATCTTATTGCAAACATTTTGCCTCCTCATTTTATAGATGATTTATTAGCTGATTTAGGAGATTCCTATTTCAGCCTAATAATCGACAAAAGCGCTGATATATCTGTCAAAAAGTTATTGGGAGTTGTAATTAGACATTTTAGCTCATCTTCAAAGGCCATAGTAACAACTTTTCTTGGGTTAATTGATTTGATGTTCGGTACTGCTGATGCCATCATTGAAGGTATTGAAAGATTAATAGAGCTTTATGGAATTAATATTGAAAAATTAGTTGGAATAGGTACAGATAATGCATCTGTTATGACAGATATCAACAATGGTGTTGACGAAAAACTTAAAATAAAGTACAACTTAAAAAGTTAATTATTAGTTCGCTGTATATGTCATTCTTTACAGCTTGCAGTTTCTCATGCAGCCAAATGTTCTCATCCAGAAAAATTAGAGTTTTTAATTGAAGAGACGCATAACTCGTTTGCTCACTCATCAAATAGACAACAAAGTTTTTCTAGAATATACAAACTTCTCAATTCAGATAATAAAATCCATTAAAAATACCATTAGCGGCCAAAACTAGGTGGCTATCGATCTATAGAGCAGTTAAAGTTATTTCAAAAATATGGTTAGAGCTTAAGACTCATTTCTCAACACTTCCAACAAATGAACAATGCTATTCTTCTACTTTATTGAAAGATTACATACACTGCGCGATACTTAGATAGCCTCTCTCAATTTTTCATTATTTTTTTTAAACACAAGTGTTTTTTGGTCAAATAAATACTGTTAGCGAACGAGCCAGGTATTGTAGAGAATTATACAAAATTTTTTTCTTCGATCAAGATTTACAATTAAATTTCAAGAATTGAAAAAATACACCAAGCAACTGCGACACTTGAATAGCCACACTCGTTTTTAAGTTAAGTTTTCTTCATTATTATTAGAGTTTCGTGGTGTTTGAAAACGATTACACAAATTTGGTGTTGCAATTTTAAATTAAAGTGAATTTAATTTTAAAAAATCTAAAATTTCTAAACTATGGGCCGAGGAAAGATTTTAACAGCTGAAGAAATTGGTCAAATTAAGGCATACAAGGATCAGGGCTGCAATAACTGTTATATTGCGGAAAAATTAAAAAGAAGTGCTAAAGTTATTAATAATTATATAAAAGATCCAGAACACTATGGAAAGCATTTCATAGGAAGAACCAAAACTGCTTTCTGTGAACGTGGTCGTCGTGCTGCTTTAAAACTTGCTTCGAATTCTACTAAATCTGCCGGTGAAATATCAAGAGAACTGAATGTTAAATCAAGTGTTCGCACTGTACAAAGGATAATGAAAAAGTCACCAAATCTTAAAAGGTTGAAAATTAAAAGAAAACCAGCGTTAAAACAACACCATAAGGATACCAGACAGACGCGACTCTACCTTAAGGGGAAATAGGGCAATGCCCCACAACGAATTTCACCTTAAATTGCATAAAATTACAGAATTTCATCAAAATAAATTTGAAATTTTTTTTTTAAAAAAATAGAGAAAAATCAAAAATAATTTGGTGTAAATTGTTTTTCAAAGTACATGTGTACCGATGTAAGTATTTGCAAAGAGAATTGAAATACAATATATATGTATATGTATACATACAATACATGGTTCAACATATTTCAATTCTCTTTGAATAATTTTATTCTTTTTGTATGATCAATAAGATCATAGTGATCAGTGATGCCACTTTTGGTAGTTTCCAACCAAAATTTGTTCTTTTTATATGTTTTGGTTCCATGGTACTTTTTATTTTCGAATGGTTCTTTTTCTTCACTTGGAAATTTTACTTGGTAAATTTTCTAACTTCAAAATAATTTAGATGATAGAATGGCATACGGCAGTCGGCACTCTGTATACACTGTTGCTGCCTTCGTTGTTCTGTTTTGTTTGAACTTTGAATATTATATGTTTTGGTTTTGTTTTGTTTCGTAGTGTAAATCGTCAGTTGACAGTTTGTAAGTGTCAGTTATCAAGTGAAATATGTTTTTATTAAAGTAAAGTATGAAATATGTTTTTATTAAAGAAAAGTATTAACTACATACTAAGTAAAAGTAAATTTAATTGGAAAAAAAATGGATAAGTAAGTATATGGACTTTGCAAATTATTTGTTTTATAAATGTACGTTCTATATAAATCTAACAAAGTTATTAATTACCTCATTATTTGTATAGATATTTAATTAAAAATAAGCAAAAGGAAAATCAAAGCGATGACGAAACATTGAGACAAAATCCTCTCATGTATGTATAAATATAATTATTGTTAATTGTATATTGTTTTTAGTCTTATACAGAATATAAAATAATATATATGCATAATTTTCTACAGATCAGAAACAGTAGAAAAAGATAAAAGAAAATTTAGAGCGGAATGGCTCACAACTTTTACTTGGCTAAAACAACGTGAAAATCAAAGCTATTGTGTAGCCTGCGATAAATTATTGTTAAACCATGTCAGTCAACTAAAACGACATGAGGAAACATCAATGCACATAGCTAATATTGAGCAGAAGCGAAAGAGAAAGAAACTCCATTTCACAGACAAGTTTATTTAGCGGAAATTACATTAGTAATGTTTTGCGTCAACCATAACCTACCTTTTACTATAATGGATTTTCTACCAAATTTATTGGTTGAGTGTTGTCCTGA
This sequence comes from Bombylius discolor, assembly GCA_939192795.1. Taxonomy (NCBI): domain Eukaryota; kingdom Metazoa; phylum Arthropoda; class Insecta; order Diptera; family Bombyliidae; genus Bombylius; species Bombylius discolor. The sequence continues at coordinate 13,665,299 of OW584240.1, read as the reverse complement.
TTCAAAAATTGCTCAGGCTATATGTTGTTCGAGAACAAAATCGACAAAAATAACAGAATTACTCGGGACTAAAGCAAAAGATAAAATAGTTTCTGATCTTAAAAATTCTAAGTTTTCACTGATAGTGGATGAGACCACTGATGTGTCTTCCAAAAAGGCTTTAATAATGGTAGCGAGATACATAGAAAGAACCTCCTTCAGACTTATGGAAAGATTTCTAGCTTTAATTGAGCTAGCAAAAGCTGATGCGAACTCAATTCACGATTTTATAAAGTCATTTTTTGAAGAAAATGAAATTCCATTTGCAAATTTCATAGGACTTGCAACAGACAACGCAAATGTTATGGCAGGGGAAATAGGTGGGCTGTATGGAAAACTTAAACAAAATAATTCTGACTTGTTTTTCATGCGATGTACCTGTCATTCTTTGCACTTGTGTTCAACGTATGCTTCGAAGAAGCTGCCTATATTAGTTGAACAACTTTGTAGAGACATTTTCAATTTTTTTGCCCATAGTTCAAAAAGAATAAAAGACTTCGAAGAATTTCAAGATTATTGTTCAACAAAAACTCACAAAATTTTAGGATTAGGTGATAAATAGAATTCTTGAACAATGGGACGCATTGAAACTATATTTTGTATCATGTTGCTTAGAAGTAAACGGTACCACAGCGTCAGATTTAGCAGAATCCATGGACAATCCAGAATATAAAATATATTTCTTTTTTCTTTCGTATGTCTCTCTCAATACTATTAACAAGTTAAACAAAGAATTTCAGTCAGAAAAGGTTCGCCTACCATTTTTGTATTCTCAAATGGAAAACAATTTTAAATTAATCGCCTGTAACTTCTTTAATAATGATTATATCACGAATCGTTCAGTGTTTGAAATAGACATTGATAATAAAAATATGTATCTGCCAGTATCAGATATATACATTGGAATAAAAGCTGAAAGCTATATGCAGAATTTAACATTACCTGGGTCGAAGAAAGTAGAAATAAAAGTAAATATTCTGAATTTTTACACTGAGCTTTTAAAACAAATAAAACAAAGATTTGATTTCAAAGATGACAAATTAAAACATTTAGCAATAATTGCACCAGATCAAGTCAATTCCAGTCAATCTTTATTTCCATTATTATCAAATTTTCCTCATTTAGTTAATAGCGATACTGAGTTGGTAATAACTCAATGGAAATTACTGCAAGTATCAAAATTAAATATCAACCATCGAGACATGGATTTTATTGAATATTGGGAAAAAATATATTCAACAAAAAATGCTTTGGGTGAATTCTGTTTCAAAAATCTATGTTATTTTGTTTTCAATTTATTATGTTTGCCGCATAGTTCGGCAGCAGCTGAGCGAAAATTTTCTGAATTTGCTTTAATCAAAAATAAATTCAGAAACAAATTAGAATTTAAAACCATTAATAATATAATGTTGGCAAAAGAGTTGCTGAAATATTCTAATTCTAAAACCAAATCACACTTTGTATGGTCTGCAAAAGAATTTTTTTGAATGAAATTCCATATTATTTTGTTATTTTTGATATTTTTGTTATTTTAAATGTACGATGTTATGTTTTTTTTAATTTTAAGAAGCAAAGCAATATTTTTTTTTATGCTAAAATAATAAAATGCTAAAAAAATAATTGCCTTATATTTTTAATTAAATTTGGTCCGCTGTTGTCACTTTTGGTTGTTTTTCAAATAAATTCTGGTTTGTTTTAAAATTTTCGAGTGGCATCACTATTAGTGATCATACTCTATGGGGCAGTTTAACAATAGCCCTAAAAATGAGTATTATTTCATATATTCGTGTATGAATCATTCTCTCTATTTATTCATTTTTGTTCACAAGAAATTTGTGTTGATGGGGCAATTTCAGTTCTGCTCTTAAATTGAGAAAATGTTGCGTCTTATCAAGTAACAATACAACACATATTTGTCTCATAATTTTTTTTCTCATAAAATTTACATAGTAAAAAATTTCAATCTCATTATAAATTTTTCATCTTGAAATTATATTTGTAAAAATTGTTATGAATTTTAAAAACAATAGATATTCATATTATTTTTATTGATTTATGATATTTGTTTTATTATAATTATATTAGTTTTTATAATTAATACTTTTTTTCCATTATAAATTACCAGTTTTTCACCATTTATGAAATACATTTTATAATTTCTATTAATTTGGAACAATTTGTTAAATTTTATAAACTTTTTGAGTCAATTTTCAATAAATTTTGTTACAATTTTCTGATGAATTAATATTTATATAAAATTTTTTACTATGTAAATAAATGTATTAATGATACATGTTTGTTTTTCTTCCGTTCCATCTATACAAACTGCATGATTCGTTTATACCACGGGGCTGCTGGTTTATTGCCCAATGTTGTAAACATACAAATAAAGTACATTTCTTCTTTTCTATTCATACAAAATAATGTTCGTTCTCATTATCTCATTTTTTTCTAATCCAACCCAACATAATGTTTAAATTTTGTTTTTTTTTTTTTTTTTTTTTTTTTGTATAAATTTTATTCATTGAACACAAAATTCACTCATTCTTTTTGTTTTAAATTTTTATATGGAAGGATTATGACTTGCCAACTTTAAGATGTTATATCTTGAGCTATGTTGTATTAATTTGAATCAAATAAGAAGCACTATTTAAGGAAACATTTCACTTATGTAAATAAATGGGTTGTCAGTAGGAGGAACGGGGATAAATTTTTTAATTTAGTAGAATAAAATTTATCAACAAAATTGTATAAAAGGATTCAAATTTGTTAAGCTCTGTACATATAGGTATGTACTAGAGTTGCCAGACGTCCTACTTTGACGAGGATTGTCCTCTTTGTTTGAATAATGTCCTCTGTCCTCTCGAAGGCTTAAAAATCCTCTTGAAAATTAAGCTGAGGATAATAACTTATAAAACAATATTCCAAAAATAAAAGTGCAATAAAAGTGCATTCTGAATGTGAAGTTATGAAACAAAAAGTAAAAATGGTCTTCTTTCCTAAGGTTATGTATTATAATAGTAGTAATTATCAAAGAAAGAAGAAGAAGCGAATATGTCATTTGTACTTAATTTTGAAAGTGTGTTTAATTTAATTTTGATAGCGTAAACGGAATTGTAAGGAAGTTTAGTTTATTATTAATTTTAAAACCATTTAGTGTAATTATTAATTTTTATAATTTTAGGATATGAAAATATAAAATTAAATAAAATGAAAAAAGTCAAAAGAATCACCAAATTCAATGATGAATGGTTGAAGATTAAAAGCTGGGTAAGAAAAATTTCAGATGAAAAGGCGTACTGTTTTTTATGTCGCGTAGAATTTTCTGTGACTAATAAAGGATTTCGATCTTTGATTGACCACGAATCGTCTAATAATCATAAAAAAAAGGAAAATGCTGCAGCGTGCAGCAAAGGAGTAGAAATGTTTTTTAACCCCAAAAATACTGTTGAAGAAGACTTAACTACAGCAGCAGAACTAACACACATTTTCCATTGTTTGAAACACAACCAGTCTTATAATTCATTAGATTGTTCCATAAAACTAATTAAAACAACTCATTCAGATTCAAAAATAGGAAACAAAATGTCGTGTGGTAGAACGAAAGCTGAAGCTATTGTTACTCAAGTGCTTGCACCAAAAGAAATTGAGGACGTTATTAGGAATATGATTTCAAGAAATATATGTTTTGCACTACAAATTGACGCCTCAAATCACAAAAATAGAAAATTTTTTCCCATAGTTGTACAATATTTTACCATTGAAAATGGTATAGAGCACAAACTATTAGATTTTCTGGAAAACCATGATGAAACAGCAGCTGGTATATTCAAAGCAGTAATAAGCTCTTTGGAAAAATTAGGATTAGATGTAAACAGAATTTCATGTTTAAGTGCAGATAATACGAATTATAATTTTGGAGTAAGAAATTCTGTATACCAAAAATTAAGGTCTTTGAACAAAAACATTATTAAAGCAAACTGTTATGCTCACATTATACATAATTCTTTTAAACGAGCATTAAATGAACTCAGCTTAGACATTGAAAATATTGTCTTAAAAATATATCATTTTTTTGCCAAATCTGCTGTACGAAGAGAAAATCTAATTGAGTTTCATAATTTTTGTGAACTAGAGTATAAAGAACTGCTTAAGCATTGTCCTACTAGATGGCTATCTCTTCTTCCTTGCGTGGACCGAATTTTGCAATCCTGGACAGCATTAATAGAATATTTTGAAGATTTATTGAGAACAAATAAATTACCTAAAGTATATGAAATTGTTTTGAACATTAAAGATAATAAAATTTCTGAGCAAATAGAGCTATATCTCTACTTTATTCAACATATTGCTGGTATTTTTCAAAATACCACAAGAAGAATGGAATCAAGTTATACTACTATTCTTGATCTTTATAAAATTTTAACTTACTTTATCGAACAGCTGGAAGAGAGAAAAACTCGGAATTTTTACGGAAATGAAGTTAGAAAAAAGTTAAAAATTCATGACAAAAACGAAGGGCGTAATATTCAAAATGAGTTTAATAAGTTTATTGATATATCATTATCGTATATAAAAGAAAGAATTGAAAACAATATATCTTTTACCTTGCTAGAAAAACTTCAAAAATTTAGTTTAGAAGAAGATTTTCCAGATTTTGAAATTTTTCTTGAATTGATTGAATCTATGGAAATAAGTAATGTGACGAAAATCGACATTGATTCACTGTTTAATGAAATAACAATAGTTAAAAACGTTTATAAACAAATTAAAGATAAAGAAAATGAAAAGATTAAATTGTTTTCGTGCAGCGAAAAATGGCGTTTAATTTTGAAAACTGGAGAATATCCCAATTTATATAACTTTATATCATTCTTTCTTAGTATACCTAGTAGTTCTGCTTACGTTGAACGAGTATTCAGTGTTATGAATATTAAATGGCGCGATGAACGAAACAAATCTCTTCCTGATCTTATTAAAGCTGAACTAATTATTTCCTTCAATAACACAATGAAGTGTATAGAATTCTACAACTATGTAAAAAATGAAAAAAAATTAATTCGATGCGCTAAATCCAACGGAAAATATGTTTTAAAAAAATAAAAATATCGAATGTTAATTATGGATAATCATAAGAATTTGTTAATTGAAATACTTTTTTGTTATTTACATTAATGACGATTTTTTGTCATTCATATTTTGAACCTTTTTTGTTTTTTGTTATTTTTTTTTTGTTATGTTTTTCTGAAATATATTTCCATTATAATTTTTTTTTACTATAATAAATAACTTGGAGAAAAATCAAATACTTTTTTTAAATTCATGTTAACGTCATCTCGTTCTTCATCCTTTACACTTTTAGAATATCCTTTTAATGAAATCCAATCCTAAGCTAAGCCAAATAATATTATTTTTGTCCTCGTAAAGATTTATAAAAATCTGGCAACCCTAGTATGTACATATGTACAATATATATTTTTGAAAAACATAATTTTGTGTCTTGTAATGATATTATCTGGTATTTAGATTTGTTTGTTTAAATTAGGTAAAAAAGAATATATTTTTAGTCGAAAATATTTATTTTAAAAATTCATAACAAAAATTTTCAACCGTAAAGTTGAAAAACAAAATTTAAAAAGCGATTTTTGTCTAAGAAACTGTTTAATTTTTATATTTTTCTAAAAATATAAGGATTGCAAATAAAAGGACATACCAGACTATTTAAAAGTGTTGAAAACCGAACAGAAATCCAAATAAACTGTCTTTACAAAAAACGATGTTTTGAGCATTTTTTTCTGCAACTTTCAGAGCCTAAGCATTGATGCGCGTAGTTTTTTCGGTCTATAACTCGCGTCTTATTGAAAGGATCTTTTGCATGTCAGAGGTAGTTTCGTAGAGAGTAATAAGAAAAATACCTTGCAAAAATTTCAAAACAATCGGATAGGAGAGTCCGATTATTTCAAATTGAAAAACGGATTTTTCAGAAAAACGTGTTGACATTAATTCGAGTGCCAACATCCTTGAATGAAACCCTAAGCAGCCCCACCATTTGATTTCCCCACGAGCCGCCACTGATACCAGGCTAGATTTTGCTCGTCTTCATATGACATGGTCAGAACAATGGAAATCTGTAATATTTTCAGACGAAAAAAATTTAATCTAAATGGCCCAGACGGCTATAGTTACTACTTTTATGATCTTCGGAAAGAGCCACTGATTTTATGTAGGCGGCACGAAGCAATAGGAACACTATATTTTTACCTACACAAAAATGAAAAATATAGAAATTTTTGTTTTTCACGTATGCTAATTAGCACTTCTTATAGACTTGGTATGGATGAGAACCTTTGAGATTGTTTTACATAAGGTTCTACGAGTATATCCTCTAACAACTTTACAAATATTTCTTTTGTAATCCGGAAATTTTTTTGAATCTATTATAAAATATTTAGTTATAAAAATATCAATTATCAATATTTCTTTTAATATGATACTATAAAATTTACAAAATTTCGTCCATAGCTAGAGGATCTGATGCCATTCTCAAACTCCTTCTTGTACGAAGTGTTAAGATTATATCATTTCGTTGAATTTCATCAATTTCTTCTCCAAAAATATCGAACCAAATGAAACTCATTATATTACGCTTATTATTAATTATTTAATTTTTATAATTTTGTAATTTTTTTCTACAAATATCTACTCAAAGAAACCATTTTAGAAATCAAAACAAAAAAAGTTTTGACAGATATCAAGTAGAAAAATTTGCTTTAAGCGGCAGCATTTTGCTGATTTACGCGATACCATTTCTTTCCTCAATAGACTAGAAAAAAGTAGAGTTTATTCTATTCTGATATATATTGATTGCCGTCCGGTTTAGAAATACACTAGGTTATATTGTTCTTTGCAGATGAACGGCAATCACCGTTACGACAACTTACGGAGGGCTTAGCAAAAGTTCGTACAAAAATAGGGCAGCGGTGATCCTTTTTGCCTCTAACTTCACATATAAGTAGAACGTCTTCTTATTAAACATGGAAACAAGAAAGAGAACATTAAGTGAAACAAATTCGTGTGTAATTCCACCACCAAGCAAAGAAGAATTCAGGTACGCGATTTTCTTTGGATTTCGTCGGAAGCTACATCTACAACAAATATTCAGAGAGTGCTGCATTTGGTGAAAATGCGCCGTGCGTCTGCACTATATATATATAAGTGGTTTAACAGGTTTCAAACTGGTCATTTAAGTATAGGAGACGAGACTCATGAAGGTCGCCCAAAAACTTCTACGTATGATACCAATGTTGCAGATGTAAAAAAAAAATCTGGATCAAAAGATCCAAAACAAAAACGGGTTGATGAGCGAATCCGAACATATAAATTAGAATGGGAAAAACAGTTTGAAAGGGAAAAACAGTTTGACTGGCTAAAACAACTGGATACAATAAATTTTGTAAAGTATGTTGCAAAACACTTTTAACAAGAAAATATATTATTGATATATTCGTAATATCACAGAAAGAAAACTACAAAAAAAAATTAAATGAAGTAATTAATAACAGTGACATAGTTTCTTTAAAACGCCTAAAAATAAAAAATGAGATTATTCTAGTTTTATACTATGTACAGCACAATTTGCCTTTTAGACCCGTGACCTAATTTGTTTAAAACAGTGTTCCCTGATTCGGATTCAATTATTTGTGGTAAAACAAAAGTAACTGCAGTTATTAAAAATGTAATTGCTCAATTTACAATGAAAACAATTTCTGAAAGTCTAAAAATGATGAAGTTTTCACTTATGATAGATGAAAGCACAGACATAAGTAGGTATCAAGAAATGTCTTATTTTAATATCTAGATCTTCAAGAAACTAACTCAATATCAGATTGCTTTTTTGGTCTTGTAGAAATTGAAGAATGTAATGCTTCTGCTATATATGATACTATTGTTAATCATCTTTATAAAAGCCAAACACTTGTAGAAAACTTAATAGGTCTAGCTACCGATAGCGCGTCTGTGATGTGTAGTAAACTCAATTGAGTTAAAAGTAAATTACAGTCCATGAATCCGAATTTGTTTTATCTTGATTGTTCATGTCATTCATTGCATCTTTGTGTTTCTGGTGCGTCTAAAGTATTACCATTATCACTTGTAAAATTAATTCAAAATATTTATGGACATTTTTCTCATAGCCCAAAACGTCTATATGGTTTCATTGAAATTCAAGAAGCTTTCGATATGCAAGTTCATAAAATATTAAATTTGTCAAAAACAAAGTGGTTATCATTTGAAAATGATAAACAAATTAAACGTTGCTTTTCAATCTGAAAAAATCATGATTCATGTTTTGCTTCCTTTAGTTCAAAACTTCTTCAAGACTATTTTACAAAATTTTATTGATTATATTAATGTTGAACTCGATTATAAAGACACAAATTACCATTTAGATTGCAATGAAATGTATTTTGCCTTATTTTTTATTATTAATAAAAGTTTGGGCATGAGTTGCACTTAGACAATTGTGAATATAGTTATAGATGCATTTGTTATATAACTTTTATAAATAAAATGCACTGCATGAGTTGCAGTTAGACAAATGTGATTATAGTTATAGATGCCCAAACTTTTATTAATGCACTTGAAAAGCTGTAAATTTACATAATTCATTGATAAAAGTTCAAACATTTAAAGTCAATCGAGATAATATAATTTTAAAATATTTAGGCCCTTTTCACGAATTCATATTTGCGTGCATAGCACGCATACGCATGCTATTCACTATATCATATTTGCACACATAAAGTGTTCACGATTAAAAATTTGAATGCTATTTTTCTACTGCATGCATGTTTGACAAATAAGAAGAAGATACAATTTGACACTTGTCAAATATAGGTTGTAGTTGCTTGTGTTCTTTCATCGTTGTTCTAAATTTGATAATTGTTGAATTTTTATCGTAGTAAGTACTAATTAAAATTTATAAATTATGTATAACGAAAATAGATGTAATAAATAATTTATTTTTCTTTTCAGTTGTGCTGAAAATGACTGAGTACGAGGAGGATACTCAAAACTAATAATTACATTTTATTTAATTTATGTATAATACATTGTTACATATAAATGTATTATTTTTTAGTGTGGAAGATGTAGAAGACTGGAGTTTCGAAAGAATATACTATAATTATTAATCGACACTCGTTTGTCAAGAGAAATTGAATTTAAAAGTGGAAAAAAAAAATCTGTGTTATGGAATAGTGTACTCAAAGATAGAAGTTTGAAATTTAACGTGGAAGCTATTCGAAATAAAGGTACAATTTAAAAACATCAAAAATTTGACGATCACATGATTGTATTGGCATCATTGACATGCCGTTGACAAGTCAAATGCATCACAAATGCTTTTGCATTACTTGACGTTTTTGAAGGCTAAGAAAAATTTCTAAAAGTATTTTTATATTTTTAAAAATAATAATGGACAAAAAAATTATAAAAGAAGTTCTATTCACCCAAATATTCACCTATTCATTTTTTCCTCCATTAAAATTCGTTTCACTCAGACCACATCTAATAATCTAATAATTTTGACAACAGCAAATTTACAGTAACTTTAAACTGAATGCTTTGCTGCTCAAAAATTTGCAGTCAATTGCAAATGCATCGAGTTTTTGAATTTTTGACGCATTCGTCAAAAAGTTTATGAATTGTTGATTTTCGTCGAAAGACGATCATTTGACGTTTTTAAATTGTACCAAATTTTACAATTTATTTACAACTTATAAACGTGTTAAATAGAGGAATAATAGTTCGGGATCAAATAGAACATGGGCATTTTTTAAAATGTTCCGATACTGTGTATGGTAACAAGCATTCCATCAAACCTCCAGGAGACATATTAGGTGCATCTTTGAATTTGCCATATGAAACAGAAACTGAAAATGAGTCGGAAGTAATGGAAAATGTCACTCTCACTAGGCAGAAACCGAAAAATGAAATTTTAACGTTTTTAAAACATATGGAAGAAGAAGATGCAAAAAGACATTTGAAAAAGTACAAGCAATGAATGCGTTACAAGACACTATGAAAGATTTTCTTTCACCTGTTTTCGATTAATTGATGATGCAATCGGTGTTCTCTTCTAAAGTTCTTATAAGACTGACTGAAATTAAGGCTGTTTTTTTTTCTTTAATTTTATTTTATAAACAATGTTATATAAAAAGAAAGTGAAGTACATATTTGTTACATTTACAAGTATTTTTATAAAGCCAAATGAAATGAACGTTGTTTTTTTAATCTTTGAATTTTATTAATAAAGAAAGTGAAATACATATTTCAGACTTTTCTGTTTTGGAAAACAATTTATATAATTATTATTGCAAAATTTCATTGGACAACCATTCACAAATGATTTTGTTGTTGTTTTAGCATAATTTGTGTGATCAGGTTCTCTCGATAGTTCTCTTCATCCAGAGTGAAATTATCAAAATTTCTGATATAGGTAAAAACTTGAGTCTTGAATGTCATTCATACATATAAAATTATGTAATATAATACAACTTAAAACAATGAATTTCATGTTTTTTAAATTCCTCATGTTAATAAAGTTCAAAATTCGGAATTTCATCTTCAAAATACCAAACGTTTGCTAGATAAAAACTCTAGTCGAGCTGTGAATTTTGTTGAAATTCTTTTCAGCATTTGTAAGAAAATGACTTTTTTCCATACGTATGAATCGTGGCTGCTCCCAGGCCAACCAAAGAAAACGTCAGTAAAAATAAAATTGCTATCGCAAACTCCCTAGAAAATAATATGGTCAAAATACACATAAATAGTAAAATAATAAAAAAACAATTTTTAAGTAAAATCACTAATTCTTTAGTATTTCCTTACCTGTAAAATTAATGAGTGGTACCCTTTTCTGTTAAAATAGCTGGAAGGATCTTTTTGAAGCTTTAATACACGAATGTGGGTTCCATCCAAACAACCAATTACGGATGGGAAACTGTTTCCACCCCGTAAGTTATTGAATTGTGATGCTATTTATTTGGTGAATTTCATGCGTTTTGGGCCATCGTTAAAATTTTTTAAGTAATTTTTGTGTGACTAACTTGCAAGTTGTTATCATCAATTTGTACGTACAACCCATTACCACAATGTTATATATATAGCAGTTTAAACATCAATTTTGTATGAGGATTCCTTAAAACACGTTGGCCGCACAATGACGATCTCTTTTAGTAATCCCTATTACAGAATAAGAAATATCCATGAAATAGTACACTATAAGTATCTCAAATAATTTACCATAAAACACTGACGACTTGTTGCGACAGCAAATTTCATGTTATTTTTTTTGTCAATTTTTTTTTTGTACACCACTGTACAAGTACAGTTGGATGTATTGTACATTTAAATTTCTTCATACAGTTCATATTCGAAAATTTTGCATGCAATTCCAAAAATTGCAACTTAAAATTCCAATAATTGAACTGTAATCAAAATCCGTTGCACACGAGTTATATCATCCCATATCACAAATACACAAAATATAAAAAACAATAAAAACAATACTAATCCCGAATTCTTAGAACTAGCAAAAATAACAAATTTAAAAATATAGATAAGAAATTACATTTTAATGATTCATGTACTTAGATAAGACACATATATGAAAACAAAAACATGTACCTAAATAAACCTTTGAATTATAGATAATTAAAATTAAAGTACAAATAAACAACTTTCTAAAATGACTAATAATCTAATAAATAATAATAATAAAGAAATTATGAAAAACAGAGGTTTCTTTATACATTTAATTTTAAGAAGAAGTTAGTTGAATTTTAGTATTTAAAAATATATAACATATTTAACTCCAAAAAATAAATTTTAAGATTTATTTTGTAACCTTTTTAAATGTAAATTTTATTTAAATAAAATTTTATATAAAATAAAAATATTATATTTTTTTTTATAAAAATCATATTATTTTTATTTAACTGGCGCAGTCGGTAGGATACTTCTCAAAAGAGTTAGTATCCAGTGAAAACGAATTCCTACGGTCGTTAGCTTTGTGTTAGAATATTTAAGTGGAACAAAACATAGTGGTACTACAAATAAGTAACCGCGTAGATACGAGCTTAAATAATCCTTTTCAATAATATTTAAATATAAAGTGAATTTATAACAAAATACAAATTGAAATCATAAACATAACTACTTTTAATATATGCTCCTTTGTCAACAATTTCATCATAAAGTATAAAAGTGATATAAATATAAATTAATTTTTTAAACACAGCTACACACTAATCTATAAATTTTTTTTTAATATAATTAATAAATTTTTAACAATAATAATAAAAATAATAAATATATATGTGAAAAAAAAAAAAAAAAAAAAAATTTTATGAAAAGTGATAGAAAGAAGATTTTTGATTCCAATAGAAATACAACAGACAATTTTGAAATGGCTTCAGTAGAAGAATTACGACAATTAAGGGAGGCGGTCCAACAAATGCAAGCGAATCATCAAATCGAAATACAACAACTACAAAATCAAATTGCAGAACAACAAGGAATAATTCAACAGCAACAACCACAGGAACTCCAACAACAACAACCATTATTCAATTTAACACCAGAACAACTACTGAGACATTTTGGACATTTGAAAGTATTCAACGGCAACGATAATTATACACTAAGTGAATTCATAAAATCTGTTGAAAATGCAACCTCCTTATGTAGCCAAAATCAAGGACTTCTTCAATATGTGATGCAAATCATTTTTAACGAAAAAATCCAAGGCGAAGCTAAAAGATGCATTCAACGTTTAGGCAACAATTTAGATTGAGACACAGTAAAAACTGAATTAAAACTACATTTCAAACCACGAACAGATTATGCAGAGTTAATCAACAGATGCAGAAATATAAAGGTAAATACATTAAGAGAATTATTTAACTTTGTTAGGGATACTAGTTTTTTACTTAATGAACTTTACGATTTTGATGATAATAAACCTTTAATATATTCACCCGAAAATAATGATAAATTATTGGTTGGTATTGTAACTGAAAAAATAGATAATCTAGTTAAAGGATACATTCCAAATGACGCGACATTGATCCAAATTTACAATAAATTTTCAGAATTAAAATTATTAGACGATGATAGGGCTGTAGCTCGAATATATAAAAAACAATTTAATCTCGAAAAAAGAGAAATAAATAATAAACAAAAATATAACCAAACATCAAATAGCTATCCTAATAAAAACAATAACGAAGTAAGAAATTTTAATAACTTTAGCAGAAATAATATTAAGTTTAATCAAAACGACAGCTTTAGACAAAATTCTGGACAATTCAGATATAATAACAATTTCCAACAAAACTCAGGACAAATTAGACATAATAACAATTCCCAACAAAACTCAGGACAAATTAGACATAATAACAATTCTCAACAACATTACAGGCAAAATAGCTCTAGAATGAATTTCCCACAACAATTTTCAAGAACAAATTCTGATCAATATAGACAGAATAATGTTGAACCAATGGAGATCGATAATATCCAGAGGCAAGACGTAAATTTTACTCAAGAGCCTCGGGAAACAGATTACCAATAATAAAAATTACAATTAATAACCAAATATTAAAATGTCTCATAGATACAGGTTCTGAAACCAGTATTGTGAGCCCCAATGTAATCAAAGGTATTTCTGAAGAAATACTCGAAACTCCTTTATTTTTCACTACATTAAATGGAGTAAATAAAGTAACGAAAAAAGTAGTTACCCCTTTCCCTATTGAATTCGGTTCCGAAGGTACCATTTCATGGAAAGTCGTAAATTTAACGGGTCGTAAATACGATGCGATTATTGGACAAAATGTCCTTATCCCTTTTAAAGCAAAAATAGATCTAGAAAATAAATTTATTCTTATATTAAACAAAAATAAAGTACCATTTTTTGAATTAGACTATCCAATTTTAATTAATGAAATATGTAATCTTGAACCTTTAGAAAAACAAGTATTAAATAATTTCGACTTAAGCCATTTGAATATCGAAGAAAGAAATTCTTTAAATAATCTATTAAAAAATTTCAATGATCTGTTTTATATTGAAGGTGAAAATTTGACCTTCACACATGAGATAAAACATGAAATCTATACAACTAACGAAAATCCCGTATATTGCAAAACATATCGTTACCCTCAAATACACGAAAAAGAAATTGAAACCCAAATACAAGAAATGTTGAGGCAAGGAATAGTTAGAGAAAGCACATCTCCCTATAACTTTCCGGTATGGATAGTCCCCAAAAAAATTGATAATTCGGGAAAGAAAAAATGGCGTATAGTAATCGATTATAGAAAACTTAACGATATAACTACCAATGATAAGTTTCCCATCCCCAACATAGAAAATTTATTAGGCAAATTAGGAAAAGCTCAATATTTTACGACATTAGATTTGGCTAAAGGATTCCACCAAATCTTAGTAGCTGAAAAAGACAGAAGAAAAACAGCATTTTCTACTCCTTTTGGACACTACGAATTTGTTCGTATGCCATTCGGATTAAAAAATGCACCAGCTACTTTTCAAAGATTGATGAATCACGTTCTTAAAGAATATATTAATAAAATCTGTGTTGTATATTTAGATGACATTCTCATCTTCAGCACATCCCTAGAAGAACATATATTAAATATAAAAAAGGTATTCCTTAAATTGAGAGAAGCAGGCCTTAAAATACAAATTGACAAATGCAATTTCCTATCTAAAGAAACGGAGTTTTTGGGACATATTTTAACCCCTGACGGTATAAAACCCAATTCTAAAAAGGTAAAGACAATTCAAGACTTAAAACTCCCAAAAACAGAGAAGCAAATTAAATCCTTCTTGGGAATAACAGGTTATTATAGAAAATTTATAAAAGACTATGCAAAAATAGCACATTCAATGACCAAATATCTGAAAAAGAATTTCAAAATTAATCTAAACGATCCCGATTATATATATGCTTTCGAACAATTGAAAAAAATAATAACCGAACACCCTATCTTAAAATACCCAAATTTTAACAAAAAATTTAAACTTATCACAGACGCTAGCAATTTCGCCATAGGAGCCGTCCTTACACAAGATGGACATCCCATCTGCTACGCTTCTCGTACCCTTAACGATCATGAAAAAAATTATTCAACAATCGAGAAAGAATTGTTAGCAATCGTTTGGGCAGTTAAATACTTTAGACCATATTTGTATGGTAAAGAATTCGATCTTCAAACAGATCACCAGCCAATCAAATGGCTTCATACAAAACATTTAAGTAAAGATATAAATCCTAGACTTCAAAGATGGTTAATATCCCTGGGAGAATATAACATAAATATCGACTACATAAAGGGTAAAGATAACAAAGTAGCCGATTTTCTTAGTAGAATTAATCAAGAAACAAACGAAATTAACCATATAGAATCTAACAACATAAAAAATTCAAAAACATTCCCTAATGAACTTTTTCAAGAAATACCAATTGAAATAAATGTAAACGAATCAACAGATATGCAAACTATCCATTCACAAGAAGAAAACCTTAACGATCACATTCTTATCAAACTTGACACAATCGTGAATCGTTTTAAATCTCAAATTATTCTGTGTGAAACTAAAACTGTAGAATATGAGAAAGTATTTAAAAACAACAGAATTTATATTAGTAGAAACGATTTAAATAACAAGAACCTAGTAAATACACTAAAAAAATATATCAATGGAAAAACAGCTATTTTTTCATACCTTGACGATCACACATATAATGTACTCCAAGAAAAATTAAGAAAAATATTCGACACAAACCAAGTTAAATTTCTGAAATGTACACACTTTGCCCAAGACATAGAAAATGACGAAGATCTGAAAAAACAAATTGTCTTATTTCATAAAAATGAATCTGGTCACGCAGGAATTATAGCAACATACGAAGATATTAAATATAAAATATACCACCCTAAACTCAGAGAAAAAATTCATGAGCTTATTAATAATTGCGATATTTGCAATAGAGCAAAATATGATAGAAACCCAATAAAAAGTAAATTTTACGAAACATTAACACCAGAAAAAATAAACGACATCATACACATTGACACTTATGTGAACAGCAAAAACTCTTTTATTAATTTTATTGACAAATTATCAAAACATGTCACAAGTTTCTATTTAGAAAATAGACATCACACAACCCTTATTGAAAAAATCAAACTTTTTATTTCCATTAAAGGTAAACCTAAATTATTTGTATTTGATAACGAATTTAGGAAAAATGTTAAGGAATTTCTTACAAATGAAAGTATCAAATTTCATTGTACTAAACCCAATAGCCATACAGGAAATTCGGACATAGAAAGATTTCACAATACAATAACCGAAAAAATTAGATTACTTAATTTAGAAAAACGAAACCCCATTAGAACCCAAATGATCGAAGCTATTAAAATATATAACAATACCTTCCACTCCACTATTAAAACTACCCCTCAAAAAGCCCAAAACAACGAAATACCAATTACAGAAATTTTAAAAAACATGAAAGAAGCAAAGAACAAATGGTTAGAGAAACACAATAAAGAGAGAGAAAATTATGTAGAAAAACGGAAAGAGGGATATGTAAAAAATTATAAATCAACAAGGCATAAAGAAGAACCCAAATTTAATAAACTACCTTTACAGAACATTCATATAAGTAATATTAAAAGACCTTTAAAATATTCAACAGAAACCACAGATAACACCAATATGGATACTGATGATAATTATGACACTAATACCACTATCACAAACAACCTTAATAATCCAGAAAATTGAAAGTCAATCTGGTTTCAGCATCATAAAAACCAACGAAATAGAACTACCTAAAGATTTTCATATTGTTTTACATATAATCGATCCAGACGAAATTCTTAATCTAGTACAAGAAATTAATCTTACTATCTTTACTCTACCAAAAACTTATAAAAGAAAGTATATCCAAGACGAAATCGAATCAATTATTAACAAAATAAGCACGATTATTCCACACCGACACAAAAGAGGTCTTATTAATGGAATGGGGACCATCATGAATTGGTTATATGGAACTATGGACAACGACGACAGACAACAAATTGAAAAACATTTATCCATAATTGACTCAAATAACCACGCACTAATTGAAAACATGAATAATCAAATTAAAATTAACGACAATTTTCAGAAATCTATTAACCAACTAAAGTTTAATGTAGAAAATGAAAGACAAGAAATTTTAACAAAATTAAATTCTCTGACAGATATACAATATAACTATTACAAAAATTTACTAATTACAGAAAACATGATAAAACTTAATATTATTAAAAATAAAATAGAAAATATTCAAGAAAATATAGCTTCCGCTAGATTTAACTTGATGAATCCCAATATTTTAACAAATGAAGAAATAAGAAAATATAATATTGATTTAAAAAAATTAAGCCATTTACGATTAGGAATGGCCACATATAAGAAAAACAAAATTGTTTTTGCAGTTAAAATACCAAACAACTATATAGTATTAAATAAAAAATTAATAATTCCTATAATAAATTTAAATTCAAAAAAAATTAATGATGTAAGAAAATATAGTTTAGAATTAAATGGAATATATTACGAATATAATTTGGAAAAATCCTTTAAAGAATTGAATTTGTTAAAACATTGTATCTTTTCAAAAAATTGTAAACTAATAAACAATAATGACAGCAAAATTATAGAAATTGAAGACAATGTAATTATTTCAGAAAATATTAAAAATATTAAATTTAAAAGTAACTGTGACGAAAGAAAGTTTATTTTAAATGGGAATTATTTTATGGATTTCTATAATTGTTCGATTAGTATAGGTAACAAAATATTCACAAATTATGAAGAAAAAATTACTGAAAAATTCATATTACCCGATTTCAATCAAACATATTTTAATGATAGCCTTACATTCGAAGAAATAATAATCGAAACTCAAAATAATTTAAAACATATTAATGAATTAAAATATCATAAAACAGTTACTTATAGTTTAAGTTCATTAACAATAATACTCGTTTTATTAAGTCTAATTTACATTTTTTATAATAAAAAACATAGAACAATAATTATTAATAAGACTCAGGAGAGTCCAAATTTTAAGAACGGAGGAGTTATATCATCCCATATCACAAATACACAAAATATAAAAAACAATAAAAACAATACTAATCCCGAATTCTTAGAACTAGCAAAAATAACAAATTTAAAAATATAGATAAGAAATTACATTTTAATGATTCATGTACTTAGATAAGACACATATATGAAAACAAAAACATGTACCTAAATAAACCTTTGAATTATAGATAATTAAAATTAAAGTACAAATAAACAACTTTCTAAAATGACTAATAATCTAATAAATAATAATAATAAAGAAATTATGAAAAACAGAGGTTTCTTTATACATTTAATTTTAAGAAGAAGTTAGTTGAATTTTAGTATTTAAAAATATATAACATATTTATATTTTTAAGATTTATAATTTTAAGATTTATTTTGTAACCTTTTTAAATGTAAATTTTATTTAAATAAAATTTTATATAAAATAAAAATATTATATTTTTTTTTATAAAAATCATATTATTTTTATTTAACTCACGCGCAACAAAATTTCTAATCTCTTGCATTGTTCTGGATATGGCATGATTTTCTTTTATATTAGAAATCACGCGATTTCTAGAAAATGCATGAGAATCCTCAATTTTTGTTAAAGATATTAAGAATTCTCCAATTCTCAATTTATAATTTTGTTCCTCTCAATAAAATTTTAAATTTTTGGTATAGGTTTAAAATTGATGTGAAAGTATTTGCCGACGGCAAATACATCAAATTTTATTATCATAAAATATTGATGAGTTCTTATATAAATCACCAAAAAAAAACATCACATGATCCATATAATACATATTACAATGACCTATTTACTCAAGTAAATAGTACAGTAAAATCTTAATTTTCAAGTTCACGCACACATTATCAAATTCCCAATATGCTCACGTTACCCTACTCACTATATATTACTCATTAAGTAATATATGGAATAGTCTCGAAAATGATAATTCATATACCTGCCTTACGCATTAATAATAATATGTAATGACCTCTTAAATTTTTCTCTTAATTGTCTCAGTGTATTTATGTAATAAATGAGTAAGGTGATTAATTCAAAACCTGGCTATATAAGCGAGGTAGAATTTATCACAGGGGCTTTTTTCTTTCGTTTGGGTTATTGATTGAGTCAGTTTTCAAGATGTAGTCAATTAGCATAAACTTTTCTTTGCCGTAGAGGCGGTTGGAATTTTGCAACGGTCATGACAGTATGGCGCGAACGGTTCCTGTGTAGAAAATTTTTTTTATATATATCGAATATAAATCATTGTGTGAAATTTTTTTTTTGTTACAAGTCGGCTTTACTATTATCATCAAAAAAAAAAGAAAAGGGGAAAAAAAAACAGTAAAATGTTCTCAGTGATGTCTTTTAAAATAATAATCATACTTGATATAGAGTTGATTAATTTCTTTTTTAAGGAATGTGAAAGTTCACAAGTTTAGTGCCAATTCAAAAAAAAAAAAAAAAAAAAACATCGTGATTTTCAATTAAAGTTTAATTACCTTAAAAATTCAAAAAAAAAAAAGAAAACAAATTTAATAAATAAAGAATTTAAACCAAAATGAAATTAGAGAAAAAAAAAGAAAAAGTTATTTCTACATAAATCATGCAATTTTTGTATCTTAGTGCTACCGTTTTTTTTAGAAAAAAAAAAAAACTTCTAATTCCTTTCATTTGCACCTTACAAAAAAAAAATATATAATGTTTGATTAAATAAATTGTAAATATTAAATATTCAAAAAAAAATTTAATAAAGAAAAAACAAAAACAACAAAATTTCATATATATACATATGAAAACCACTAAAAATAAAAGTAATAATGAAGATACATTTAAAGTACATATATAAAATAGAAACACATCTAGTTTTATGTGCAATTTAAATATATAATTAATTTTTGCTTTGTAAAAAAAAAAAAAAAAAATGTTTTTTTTTTAAAACAAGAAGAAAGAAAGGTGTAAATAACATATATTAGAAAAAAAAAAAGGTTAAAAAGCTATAAATATAAATCTAAATAATTAATTAAATAATCATAAAATACAATTATATAAAATTTTTAAATGTGAGAAAAATTGAACCAATAATATTTGAAAACAAAAAAGTAGCTATGAAAAATACTTAATTATAAAATCAAATAGTATATAAAATTATATAAGTTACATCCCAGATAGACGGATTCAAATTTTAAAAAATATAAATGAGAATCTTATAAAAAGATATTTCTCACAAAATATAATTTTTGCAAATCTTTTCCCATAAAAAAAATGCACAATTAACATTTTAGCATCAAACAAATAACATTCAATAAACTCAATTAATAATTATGATTTACCTTTCCCATGTGAAAGTGTTAAGTTTGCATTTAAAAAAAACTAAGATCAGAACTATAGTTAGATCTGATGATAGTTTAGAAAGTCAGTTGAGTTTTGTCCACGATTCAGAAGTTACATTCTAAAAATCCGGTATTATAAATTGTAAAGTCAAATTCAATAAAGTGAAAATATTATAAATTGTAAAGTTAAAATTCAATAAAGTGAAAATATTATAAATTGTAAAGTTAATTTCAATAAAAGGAAAATAAAAGAAAGAAGAGAATTGGTGTTTGATTTAATACACACACACATTTTATTATTTTTCTTTTCTTTCGAAAAAAAAAAGAAAAAAAATATAAAATAAAAAATAAAATTAAAATATAAAATAAAATTGGCGCAGTCGGTAGGATATCAAAAAGGATATCCATAATAATAATAATCCTTGTGAGAACGTGAAAAAGAAGAAAAAAAAAAAAAAAATTTTTTTGTGGTTGTTAAAAGCCAAATCTAAAATTCACGGTTAATATTAATTATTTGACTCAACGAACCTACACTCAGAGAAAGGAATGGTGAAAAAAAAAAAAAAAAAATTTTTTTTAGTAAATAACCATAATAAAATAATAAAAATAATACCAGAAATTGTTTTGTGTGTAAAAGAAAATTACAAATTGTGCTGGTTTAAAGCATACAACTTTTTATCAATATCAGTTTAATATACATCGTAAAAGTGGAAGATATAAGCGGAAAAACTACAACTCATCATCATAGTGAAGACGAGGAAGACGAAATTGGCATAATTAACATCTTTAAAAAACTAACCATCAACAACGACAACATAAGCGACATCAATACTACAGCTCGTGGCATCAGTGACAACATTAGTAACATTAGCGAAGATTCTAACATCAACTACAGCATCTGTAATTCTAACAACAAGAACAACATCGATTGTATTGAAGGTATTTTTAATTCAAAGAAAATAACAACACCACTCCAAGTAAATATTGATCCTGTAAAATATTTAAGTAAATTACCATTATATAATGGAAATAGGGATGATTTGTACATTTTCATTAACCTGGTATATAGAGTTTATCCCCTATTGACCAGATATGACGAAACTAGTCGTCGAATATTTGCTGATATTTTAAAAAGTAGGTTGGTACGAAAAGCCAGAGAGATAATAGAAATCCATAATAACATCGATACATGGGAAGAAATGAAAAAGCTTTTTATTCATTGTTTTGGCGATAGACTAAGTGTTGAACAATTATTCGACGAATTAAGATTTGTAACTTTCAAAACTAATTGTTTCGATTTTTATAATGAGATAAAATCAATTCTGAGAAGGTTAAATAATAAAACTAAAGCATCAGGAAGTGTACAAACTGAATTAGAGAATAATCATAAGACAGCATTAAAAATTTTTATGAATAAAATTCCTGAGCCCATGAAAAGTATACTTTATTGTAGAAATCCGGTAGATTTAGAAAGTGCAATGCAAATTTTACATGAAAGTAACTATGCCTTTACTTGAATTAATTCGCGATCAAAAGATAAGAATTACGGTAATAAAGATAATCAAAATTTTAGTACAGGTTCAAAAGTGCACAACGAAAATCCAAAATCTACTAAATATGCTACGAACAAAAATAATAACAATTTCAATAAAAATTATGATAACAATTATAATAATAAAAGTAATACACATTATAATAGGGACCCAAGAGATCACAGTGCATTTTACCGTAGATCAGAGGTATCTAATCGTTACAAAAACTTTAATAGCCACAATCAAAATTATAGTGAAAATAGGAACAATAACAGAAACGACACTACTGAACCGATGGACGTAGACAGTTCGACAGTAAACAGAAGAGCTTATAATATCGAAGAAAATCAATCAAATGAAATTCATACAACTAAAAATGAAAATTTTCGGTTGACAGACTCGACGAATCAAACTTACCCTATATAATTATTGAAACTCCAGTAAGAAAACTTAGATTTTTATTAGATACAGGAGCCACATCTAGTATAGTTAACCCCGGCGTATGTAACCCCAAATGGCGACTACCGGTTGACAAACCCATCCTTGTGAAAACTATAAATCAAAACGTGAAAATATTAACTAAAGTGAAAATACCTCTATTTAAAGAATTTCATGAAAATAAAAGTGTCGAATTTTTTGAATACAAATTTCATTCGAAGTACGATGGCCTAATAGGTAATAATATATTAAGCCCTTTAAATGTTAATATAAATTATAAAGAGAGATTGTTACAAACAGATAACGCAAAAATAAAAATGTATTTAAATGAATCCGAAGAAAATTATGAAGTTTTAATTAATTCCCTTAGTAAAGAAATTATTTATAATATTGATTTTCAGCCAAATAAAAATTGCCTTCTTAATCAAATTAGAACCCAACATATGAACAGTGAAGAAAAAAAGGAAATACTCAAAGTAATTAAAGAATATTCAACTATCTTTTTTCAAGAAAAAACAGATTTGTCTTTTACCCATGCTATTAAACATTCTATCAAAACCAAGAATGATATTCCCATTTATAGTAAGAATTACAGATATCCTGAAATACATAAATCAGAAGTGAAAAAACAAATCGCAGAAATGCTCGATCAACAAATCATACGACCTAGTAACTCACCATATAACGCACCAATATAGATAGTACCTAAAAAGATGGACGCATCAGGAGAACAAAAATGGAGAATGGTCATCGATTATTTATCGGAAGTTAAACGAGAATACAATAGACGACAAATTTCCAATACCAAATATTGATGAAATGTTAGACAAATTAGGAAGAGCACAGTATTTTACTACCCTCGACCTGGCAAAGGGATTTTATCAAGTAGAAATCGAGGAAAAAGACATAGAAAAAACAGCATTTTCAACTGACGAAGGACATTTTGAATTTTTGCGCATGCCTTTCGGTCTCAAAAATGCACCTGCAACGTTTCAGAGGTTAATGAATTTTGTCTTATCAGAATTTTTGGGTAAAATTTGTCTGGTTTACATTGATGATATAATTATACTCTCCACAAGTCTAGAAGAACATATCGATTCTGTAAGAAAAATTTTTGCTAAACTAAAAGAAGTAAATCTAAAGGTTCAATTAGACAAAAGCGAATTCCTAAAAAAGGAAACTGAATATTTAGACCATGTTGTAACAACGGAAGGGGTTAAGCCAAATCCAAAAAAAATTGAAAGTATTATGAAATTTGAAATCCCTAAAACGGCTAAGGGATATTACAGAAAGTTCATAAAAGATTATTCAAAAATAGCTAAACCCATGACGAATTTTCTGAAAAAAGATAAAAAAATAAATATAAACGATCCAGAATATATTGATAGTTTTGAAAGTTTAAAAAAATTAATTACTGCGGAACCGATTCTTAAATATCCCGATTTTGATAGGAAATTTACCCTAACTACAGACGCGTCGAACTATGCATTAGGGGCAGTACTCTCACAAGAAGGGCACCCCATTTGTTATGCAAGTAGAACGCTGAATAAACATGAAATTAATTATTCGACGATCGAAAAAGAGCTCCTTGCTATAATATGGGCAGTGAAATATTTTAGGCTCTACCTTTATGGTAGAAAATTCTTAATTCAAACAGATCATAGACCCTTGGTATGGCTGAGTTCTCTTAAAGAACCAAATAGCAAATTACAAAGGTGGAAAATAAAACTCGAAGAATATAATTACGAAATCGATTATGTAAAAGGTAAACATAATATTGTAGCCGATGGACTTTCAAGATTAGAAATCAATAATAACGAGCTCAACGAAGTAAATATTGACGGTACAACGGAAAATAATAATAATGATAATAATTCTTCGACTGGAGCTACTACGCATAGTGCAGAAGAAGATAACACAAGTCATATTTCCATTATTTATAGTCCGGTAAATATATTCAAAAATCAAATTATTTTGAAAAAATCAGACACAAATAATTCTCATAAACTGAGTAAACCTTTTGGAAGAAATAGACTTCTAATTGAACTGAAAGAATTTAATGAAGAATACCTAATTGACATAATGAAAAAGTATATTCCATTTAAGGGCATAGTTGCAGTACACTCAGATGACGATCATCTTTTTGCTAAATTTCAGGATTTGTACTTAAATTATTTCAGTAATAATAAATTACTAAAACTTGTTAAAAGTAGTAAATTTCTACAAGATATAGAAGACGAAGAAAAAACACTTGAAATTATAATAAATACACACAACGAATTTAACCACAGAGGAATAAGTGAAACATACGAAGAAATAAAAAACACCTTTTACGTACCAAAATTAAAAGAAAAAATAAGTAGATTAATAAATAACTGTGAGGTGTGTAATATTTCAAAATATGAAACAAATCCCTACAAACCCTTTTTTAAAATAACAGAAACCCCTAATAAACCTAATCAAATCTTGCATATCGATATTTGGCTTGCAAATAGGCAGACTATGTATTTGACTGTATTAGATAAATTTACCAAGCACGTTACCATGCATAGGTTAAGAAGCAGATCTTGGATAGACCTTTTAAAAGCAATGAAATCGCGATGATGGGTGCACCACAAAAAATAATAATAGATGGAGAACCAGGGTTTACAGTACACAATCTGAAACAATATCTCATAGAAAACAGTATACAAGTCCATACCACCACCGCCCAGAGGCATACAGGTAATTCAGATGTAGAACGCTTCCATTCAACATTAAATGAACATATTAGGATATTGAAATTGATAAATAAAAATTAAGGAGTTTAAATAAATAATAGTGGAAGAAAAAATAAAGTGAACTAAAATCAAAAAAAAAAAAAAAAAAAAAAAAAAAAAAAAAAAATTACAAAATGTGTAAATTTTGTAAATTAAATCATAACATAAAATATATATATAATTTTTTTTTATAATGATAATTTGAAAGAAAAAAAAATGAATGACAAAAACAAAATAAAACAAAAAAAAAATTAAAATAAACAAATTTAAATAACCAATAAGAATTTAAATTTCTAAAATAAAAGAAAAAAATATAAAATGATAAAAAAAAAGGGGGAAAGGAAAACCATTTTAATTTTAAAGTGAAATTTAATTAAACAGAAAAAAAAAGAGATCGATTGAGCAACAAAATGAAAGCCACAGCGGACGATGCACCGATAATGGAATCCTGTTGGGGTTATGGACCTGCAGGCCTGCGAGCACGTGGACGTCCTACTGCATCGGCATAGATAAGTAGATTCTTAAGACATTTATTTTGTTAGTATTAATAGAAATTATATAATAAGAAGAGAAAAAAAAAAAGGGAAACTAACCCATTACATTGTATGTAAAGTAAATTCTTTCTTGATAAGCGCAAAGATATCAATTTAAAATTCAGGTAGTTTTTTTTTGTTTGAAAAGATTTATAACAAAATGTTCATTCATGTATGTTAGGATATTCTGGCATTTATAAAAATAGTTAAGATAAAATAAATATAATAATAATAATAAAGAGAATTAAAAATGGAACAAATGGAAAATGAAAGGATATTTTTCTTTTTAACAAGATAAAATTGAGGTGAGTGTGGAGTGTGGACGTCAGCGATGGCAGATGAGGGTCGCTGAACTTTCGGTTGAGTAATTTTCTTTTTTTTCTTTCACTGCAGTTCGTTTTGCCCAGGAGGTAACCTCAAGACGAGGTATTTCTTTTTTTTTCCTCTCCTGTATCTTGTGATTTCTTTTACTTGATTGATGTTTGTTATCTGGCCGGTCTGATTTATGTAACAAGCGGAAAACTTCCGAGAAAAGGGTGACCCCAAGAACCCACGCCAGGACTGAAGCAGCTGGATAAGACCGGCTGGGGTTCACCCGGAAGTTCTGTGAGACTACACCCTTTCACAAATACCAAATTTATTTAATTTTCCGTTATTTTGTTACAGACTCATTCTGAAATGAGAAAAAAATATATCACCAGAAAATTCATCAATTATTTCCATATAGGTGCCTATTGTGGTCATCGATTCGACAATCGATCGAAGAACTTCTTTCGATTCGATTGAATTTACTTTTGGTATTGTGTAACGCAATCGAGTAGATCTAAAAGCATTGCCTCGTGTGAATTTAGATTGCATATTAATTTTATAAATTATTGTGAATGATTTGTTTTGACATTTGTTTTTTTTTCTATTTAAAACAATATTTGAAATTATTTTTTTATTTTAAAATAAAAAATGAGTTCAGTAGAATTATTTTTCGATAGCAGTGATGATATTGACGATAATAGAAGTGAAATTATAAATTTAAGGCGTAAGATTAAGTATATTAGAGATTCCTGTAATGTTTTAGAATTGGATGAAGTTTGGTAAGTAAACATGTTAACTTTTTTTTCCAGACTATTTTAGCTTTTTTATTATATTTTGATTTGCTTGATTATTTATTTTGTAGTTTCATTGAAAACTTTTGTTTTACGAAACGTGCATTCGTCGATTTATTAGAAGAAAGAGGTCCTAAATTAGAGCCAGTAATCAGGCTTTCAGGCTATTATTCAATTAGGAGGTCTTCTAAGATTCTATGCTCTTATTAAAACAGTGTGGGGAATGACTTTAATCTTGGACTTGCACAGCCCACATTTTTATTGCTACTTAAAAAAATGGTAGATATTTTTGAGGAGAATATTTGTCCCAAATGAATTACTTTCAATTACACCGATGTAGAAAAAAATTTGGCACAACTTTTCTTTTTCGAAAAAAGTGGAATCCCAGGTATCATCGGGGCAGTAGATGGAACACATATAAAAATTAGAGCGCATGAAAAAAATATTCAGCATCTCTATTATAACAGAAAAGGATTTTATAGTTTGAATACCACTATTGTACGTTAAAATTCAATTTAAATTACAAATAATTCAAGATTTATTTTCACAGGTTTGTGATCACAACACATTAATCCGGTACGTCTCTGCCAGATTCCCTGGATCTTGTCACGATTCAATGATTTGGGAAATGTCTGCGGTAAAGAAAAAGATGGAAAAAAACTATCGAAATGGAGAAAGAAATAGTTGGCTTCTTGGTAATAAGTACTTATATAAATTAAAAACAAAATGTTATTTATTTATTGGAATATGTACAGTGGCGAGCAAGTAAAAAGGTTCACTTGATTTTTTCTAAATTTTTCATACTATGATGTATTTAACTAAAATTTGATGGCAGGTAAAGGCTCTTGAGTATTACCTAGAAACCAATACCTTTATTAGAGAGGTTATCGGTTTTAGGATATAAAGCAGCGGGTACAATACAAGGTTTAGAAAATATACATGATAAACTATTAATTCAAACCAATAAATTGTTTTTTACAGCTAACAGACTCAAAGGTCCAAAATATGATATAAGTATATTTGTTAAAAATGAGACTGTTGCAGCTGTCAAGTGGAGGAAGACAAAATGCGTCTTAATCGTTTCTATTGAATGTGGAAAGGATCCAGTAACAAATGTTGATAGATGGTGTAAAACTATAAAAACGTTAAAAAGGTTCCATGTCCAGCAGCAATTGTACAATATAATTTGAATATGGGTGGAGTAGATGTAATAGACCAAATGATGGAGTACTATTTTTAAAAACAAGAAAGTGGACATTAACACCCCACGCTCAATGGTACCGACAACGTCGAACATCACCGACACGTTCAATTAAATTCAATGAAACTACCATTGTTCTCGTTCAATGGCAACATCCATTCTGACGTTGTCGTTCAATTAGATCTATTTCTAATTTTGTCGTTCACATTGACGTTCGACGTTGTCGGTACCATTGAGCGTGGGGTGTAAGAGTAATATTCCATTTCGTAGATTTGGCAGTATGCAATGCGTGGATGGAATACCGTCAAGATTCAAAATCCGCTGGTATAAGGAATTCTAATGTGAAAGATCTTCTCCAGTTCAAAATGGGAATTGGAGAAACTTTACTGAGGTTACCAGATAATTTACCAGTGGATGTACTTCAAAACCTGGTGTTTGAACAAACACCTAAAAAATTTCGTTCAGATAATCCTCCAGGACATTCGTTATGATCGCTACGACCATTGGCCAGTATCAGAAGATTTGCCTTCGCCAAGGATGTGTAAATTTAAGAAGTGCAACAGTAGAACAAGAACAAAATGCATAAAATGCAATGTTTATTTATGCATAACAAAAGATAAGACTTGCGTTAAAAATTACCATAGCAAGATAAATTAGGTGATTTTTTGAATATTTTTGGGCATTGCTAATTACCAATTTTTTTTAATTTGAAATTACAATAATAGTTTTTCAGTTTTTTAATAACGGTTGTTACATTTTGTGGTACTAATTTGAATTTTTTTAAATCAAAATGTGAACTCTGATATTTAGTATGTAAGTTTTTCACATTAACTTTGTACCTTTTGTAGAAGCAAAC
Organism: Bombylius discolor; assembly: GCA_939192795.1. NCBI lineage: Eukaryota > Metazoa > Arthropoda > Insecta > Diptera > Bombyliidae > Bombylius > Bombylius discolor. The sequence goes on along the minus strand of OW584240.1, from coordinate 13,636,276 downwards.
CAATAAAAAGTAAATAACAAGAACTTTTGCTTTCATTATTTTCAAATACATTTTACAACAGTAACACACACACACCCACACACAATAGTCAAAAGGTATGTTTGAAAGTGATGTAAATTTAGATGATATAAATCAGATTTTAAATATTGATGTTAATTCTGGGTACGCGAAATTCTTATAATATTAATGAAAATTTACCCTAGGATATAAATGTTAAAGTGTTCGACATTGAAATGTAATTATGCTATGAACGTTATGGAGGACTTAATTGATAGGCTTCGTAATAAAAAGATATTTTCAATACTAGACCTTCGAAGTGGTTTCTATCATGTGAAAATGGCCGAAAAGTCAATTAAGTACAAATCGTTTGTCACACCATTTGGCCAGTATGCATTTACTAGAATGCCATTCGGTCTTAAAAATGGCCCTACGAATTTTCAAAGATTTACCTTATGTTTGTTTTCAAAAGGTATCATGAAATCAAAAAGTTTATAATGTGATATATTTTGTAAAAAAAAAACGTGAGGAAGGAAAAGATTGTTTAGAAAGAAAAAACAAAGAACTTAAATTGAGAATTTTCGTAATATTCGTTTTGATAGCGATACTCAAGCCATTGTATCAGAGCCATTTTTTTGAATTGTAAGTTTTTTTGGGCTTATTGGAAATTCAAGTCTATTATTTCAAAATCTTTAACTTTACTTTTACTTTAATAGGTACTGTTTAGTCATTAAAATGGATTTGCCATTACTGAAAAAGAACTACCGCCAAAAGTAGAGAAAAGAATGGGAATTTATTCCGCAGTTCAGAGAATGGTTAACATCTATAACCGGTAAAACTTCTAAGTCATTTTGCTTATATTGCAGAATAGAATTTAATGCAATACTATGTTATATTAAAAAACATACTGATACAAAGAAACACATAAAGGAATCAGATATTCGTTCGTCTACAAGAAAAATTAATTTTAAATCAATTAATAAAAATGAAACGGAATTGAATTTAGCTCGTTGTGCTGAAATAACTCTTTCTACATTTATAGCAGAACACTGTTCTATACTAACTGTTGAGCATTTAATAGAAGTTTGTAAAAAGGTTTTTTCAGATTCTAAGTCAATTTCACAATTATTACTTCATCAAACAAAATGCACAGAAATCATCAAAAATGTACTTGCACCGCATTTTAGAAATTTCATATTAGCAGATATTAGTAATCGAAAATATAGTTTGATCTTAGATGAATCTACAAATAAAAGTGTAAAAAAACAACTTGGTATTTTTATTCGATATTTCAGTGAAACTGAAAATCGAGTCGTTTCAAATTTTTTTCGATTTGATTACTTTGAAACACCAACAGCAGAAGATATTGTAGCCGCCATAAGTCAGGCGATTGCTTTAGTTGAATTAAATTTACAAAACTGTTGCGACAACTAGATTATCTTACTTAGATGGGTCTATTTTTTTTGTACACCACTGTACAAAATTCAGTTGGCTGTACATTAAAAATTGTTATTTCAGTTCATATTGGAAAGATTGAATATGCAATTCCAAAAATTGCAACTTAAAATTCCAATAAATGAACTGCAATCCAAAATCCGTTGCACACAAGCAACATAATTTGTAATCCATCACATTGTTCTGTAAATGGCGTGATTTTCTTTTATATTTAAAAAAAATCACGCGATTTCTAGAAAACATAAGAGAATTACTCAATTTAACTTTTTTTCTTCTTCTTCATCAAAATTCTCTTATTTTTAATTGACCTTTTTTTTTCTATTTAAATCTCAATTTCTAAAATCTCTTATAATTTAAAATACATGTAATGGTATTTGCCGACGGCAAATACATCATGTTGCATATAACATTTAATACCCATAGAAATTACCCCATATAAAAGTTGTTATATATTACTTGACCCACATAAACTCATTATGACCTATTTACTCATGTAAATAGCATAATGATATTTTAATTACAACACACACACAAACTGTATCAAGTAATATATGGAATATACCAGAACATTCGATGATAATTCATATACCTTCATGTTCATTACTGGGTAATAATCTCTTAAATGTCGCTTTTAATTATCTCACTACAGCTAATTAAGAGATGAGTAATGAGATTAACCAAAATATGATGGGTATATAAGGGAGGTATATTTTTATCACAACCCAGGGCTGGGAAATGTAGTACTTTTGTACTTTTTCTAGTACTATTTAAATTATGTCGTATAAAAGCACGACTTTTTGAAAATCTTCGAGTTTTAGTACTTTTTTGAAATTTTGGAAGAATTATATGAAAATCATTGGAATAAACCTTTTTTGTTAATAAAATCAAAAAAGGAGAGGAAGGAAAAGAGGAACGTTACAAGATACATCATATACATATATAAATAAAACTACATAATAATATAAACTTAAAAAAAAACGAAAATATGCCTAAAATAAGATACTTTGGAAGTAACCCAAGAGTAATTTTGTTTTTCTTTTAATTTTGATGGCATACCCATACTTTTTTAGTGCACATTTTATGAGTTATGTATATCGTTGTTCAACCACAACCACGCTTTTTTATAATAAATTTAATAGTAAATTGTACTGAAAAAAAAGAATATATTAAATTTCTTTGTAAAAATGAAATAAGTTTAACTTTATAATAATGAGAAAAAAAAAAAAAAAAACAAACAAAAAGGAAAAAAAATGAAATTAAAGTCAAATTAGTAGTTCCATAGATTATTTAATTAAATATTGTGTACTTTGCTAAAAATCATAAACCAAAGGGTGTTTAAAAATCGGAGTTAATTTAAAAGAAAAGAAAAAAAAGAGAACTTAATAAATTTTTTTTATTAAAATTTATCATAATAAAATTTTTTTTGAAAATTATTTTATTGATTGTAAAACAATGAGAGAAAAAAGAAAAAACTTATCTTTCCTAAAAAGGAATCACTTTTTTCATGAGATTAATTAATATTAATAAAACATATTAGGTTTACTATATGTTATTTATTTTTCACGAAATTTCGATAGAACTACATGTACGATAAATAAAATAAATATATTTTTTTTTATAATTAAATAAAGATAAGCTTGTAGATCAGATATCAGTAACAAAAAAAAAAAGAGAACTTAATAAAAATAAAATGATTGAGAAAAAAAAAATAAAACAGATAATTAAATAAATCAAGAAATAAAAAAAAACAATTGATATTATTCTCAAAAAAAAAAAAAAAAACAAAGAGGAAAACAAAAAAAAACAAAGGACTTAGGGCATTCGGGCTTTATTGCTGAGAAATATGAAGTCCCGGGTACACGGATAACTAAGTGGATTATGGGCTATGGATATCGACGATGGCAGATGAGGGTCGCGGATCCCTTTTGTTAGAAACCTTTTTTCACTGCTATTCACCCTGTCATGGTATGATCTCGTCATGGGTTGTTTTTCTTTCAGAACTTGATTCTTTTTTTTTTTTTGAATTATATTTGTGGTTTTGATTTACATTTGAATATTATGCCGGTCAATTTATGTAACCGGACGGAAACCTCCGCGAGGGTAATCCCAAGAACCCACCTACAGGCTGAAGCAGCTGGATTCGACCGCCTGGGGTTCACCCGGGAGTTTGATGGTCACAACATTCACAAATTCCCCTTATTAATTTTCCGTTACGTTACAAAACTTTTAGTAGAGTTGTAACTTTTAACGAGTTAAGTTCGTGAGTATTGTTATAATATGTATAGTAAAATACCAAAAACCAAATTATCACATTGAAATTATCATTTCTCTGGGAAGTATTAAGAAGTAGAAAAAAACTTTGTTTTTTAAATTTTTGATTAAAATTGAATTTAAATCGGCATGTTGTATATCAGGTTCATCGATAAATTAATAGTTTATTTTTAAATATAATAAATTTGACAAAAAGTACAAAAAAGTCATTCCTCTGGCGACATTCCTCTGGGAGATTTGAATCCAGAGGAATGATTTCTGTGCAGGGAAATGATGAAATTATTTCGAATTAATTACAAATTGAGTAACCAATTCTAATAAAAATACAAATGTATAATAAAATGCATCTCCACAGAATATCTAAATGGGTAAAAATTGTGACAGAGAAAATATTGTAATGAAAAAAAGAGAGACAGAAAGAAAAAGATATAATAAAATAATATCAGATCCGGTCAAAAATCTCAACAAAAAGAAAAAGAAAGGCAGAAATATTTAATTAAAAAAGCAAAAAAAAAAACCGTCACATATGTAGCTCACATCACTTTTAATATAGTATTTATAGAAATATATTATAATATTATAGGTAAAACTCATCGATAAAATGACACCTAGACAACAGCGAGCAAAACAAAAACAATAGAGAACGAATTCCGATAATTATAGAAATAAAAAGAGAATTACTGCAGCTCAATTACAACAATTACTAAATGAAAATTCAGCACCAGAATCAGAAGAGGAAAATATCCAACCTAGAGCTGCTTCAACCTCAACATCAAGAGAAACTTCTCAGCGATTATTGGCACGCAATAGTAAACGCATATCTAGAATATTGAAGGAAAAAAATGAACAAATTGAAAATCTTCAAAAAAAAAGTACAAAAAACGTCTTACGAAATCTAAAGAAAGCAAGTCAAACAATACTGTTAATAGTCCAAAAACTAGAGTTGATTCAATGTTGACAAAAAAAAAACTATTCAATGCCAAATATTGCTAAAAAAACTTTTATTTGGTAAAGTTATCTATAAACAACTCTCAGAAAAGTATAAAAATTTGAGATCTTTTAAAGAAAAACAGTGCTTCAAGAAATTAATTGGTAACAAACTGTTAAAGAAGTATAAATAACAAAGTATCAGCCGGCTATTTTTAGCGGTATCTAATGTAAAAGATTTTGCTTCAACCAACTATATGAATCCTTTGAAATACGAGAGAAAAAGTAAGATAAATCCTGAAATAGTGAATGAGGTCAGAGACTTTCTCGAATTAGAAAAACGACTTTTAAATACTTTGAAAAATTTACATAACCAGTTTTTAAAAACAGCGAAATTTAAGAGAAATTACTTAACATTTTGTGAACTCTGTCCACCTTGGATTAGAAGAATTGATATTACAGAAAGAGAAACTTGTAAGTGTATGGTACTTTTCAAAAACGTCAGATGATCGTCTTTTAACGAAAATCAACAATTCATAAACTTTTTGACGAATGCGTCGAAAATTCAAAAACTCGATGACTTTGCAATCGACTGCAAATATTTGAGCAGCAAAGCATTCAGTTTAAAGTTACTGCAAATTTGCTGTTGTCAAAATTATTAGATTATTAGATGTGGTCTGAGTGAAACGAATTTTAATGGAGGAAAAAATGAATAGGTGAATATTTGGGTGAATAGAACTTCTTTTATAGTTTTTTTGTCCATTATTATTTTTAAAAATATAAAAATGACTTATAGCAATTCTTCTTAGCCTTCAAAAACGTCAAGTAATGCAAAAGCATTTGTGATGCATTTGACTTGTCAACGGCATGTCAATGATGTCAAAACAATCATGTGATCGTCAAATTTTTGACGTTTTTGAAAAGTACCTATGTTACATTCTAATATGGAAAACATTTAGTGTGTTGTATTTTATTGGGCTAATTCAATTGCTTGTAATTGTAAGAACTTGGTAGTGATCTCATCTACCCATGCTCTTATTCGTGTGTAGTTACGCTGAAAATTTCCGTAAGAGGACTTTTAATTCTACTTTTGCTTAACAGGTGGATTTGAGTAATTGAAGGTTAGAATTTAGTGAACAAATATTTCTGTAAACAGCTGTGATTTAACATTTTTTGTTGAAATTTATAAACTTTTGTTAAAATTCATGATTTTTTGTTAAAATTTATAATTTCTTATCAATTCAATTAACTTGTCAATCAAATTTTTAGGTTAATTTTGATATTTTTCATAAAAAGTGCGTTCCATTGAAGAAAAACTGGCAAGTACTCGCAAACGCTAAAATGGATCACACTTATTATAAAATCACTTTCACAAAATAAGATTTTTAACTATAAAACAATAGAAAATATAGTCAATTCTACAAGGTGTTTCCTTTAGTTTGCTTTGGATCGATACCAGTGATAGCCTATTAAAATTTTGTGCATTTTTATTCTAATTTTGGTATTTCACTCCGTTTTGCTCAAAAAAGGCTTAAATTAACCCTCACTTTTCATTACAGAATCAGAATGCACAATCGATTTTCAATAAAATTGCCAAAAAAAGTAAGGCCTTATCTCTAAAAAAAAACATTTTTTCAGAATTTATTGCATTTATGGATATCGGTTTTGAATTTTTTAAGCGATAGTTCAGCAACACAATATCGTAACAAAGCCATGTTTTTTTAATTTTTTAGCAAATGTGCTAAAGCACATTATTCGAAAACAGAAAACTACACATGGAATTACCTAGAGCCCAGTCATGCAAAAGGTGCTGCTGATGATATTGGAGCTGTGATTAAGCGCACCGCTGATAGACTGGTTTGTGAGGGAAATAACCTGGTTGAATTTGAACAAATTATTGCACTATTTAAAAAAAATTGCCCAGGAATAGAAGTTTACCAAATTTTCAGTGAGAAGAAATTGAAAAAATTTTTAATAGCTTACTAACTGAAAAATATTTACCTTTTCTTGGAACACTGAAAGTGCGGAAAATTGTTGGATCAGGTAATAGGAATGCCTTCCTTGTTGCCATAATGCTGGTACCATCGCGCTAGTACATCATCTGCTGCTACCAGCATAATGGCAACTGCTACCATCTGCTGGTAACAAATTCGAAATGGCCGCTGATAAAAATTAGAAAATTGTGTTGATGTGAAGTGACGTTTTTTTTTAAAAAGTGAATATTTTATTTATAGAAATAAAAAATGGAAAAAAGTGCAAATAAAATTATGAGGAAATTAAATGAAAGTGAAACTTTAAAGTTTGTTGAACTTTATCGAGAAAATTAGTGCTTATGGAACTATAACATGAGTGACTATAAAAACAAAAATAAAAGAAATGAGTGCTACGAAATTATAAAAAATCAACTAGAATTAGAAAGTGTGGAAGTAGTTAAAAAAAAACACTGTGTACATAAAAATATTACAAGTGACAGTAGAAGTTTGTAAATTAGTGCCATTTTCAAAATTTGGATCATCAGATGGTAGAAAGCAGTAATGTCAACACACCATCTGATGGTGTACTAGCGCGATGGTACCAGCATAAATGTCAACAAGGCAGAAGCAGCTGACTTTCAAAACTGTAAGTTGCTTTAACTGCAATACATGCAATCATTATAAAACAGGATGTCTTAATTATGAAAGTCTTGAGATCTCTCTAGAATCGAATCTAGGTAGTATTCATTTCATGGGAGATCAAAGTTCTTCTCGAGTGAATTATAAAGAAGTTTATAGTTCCTCTGAAGGAGAATGTAAGGATGAGATACTCTTCGAGATGTTAAAATCTGGTACATTTATTTTGGTCTAATTCATAGCCACAAAAGAATTAGTTACACATATGTAGAGGTTTGCCAATGCGGACCAGATGAAGAGTGCGAAATTAAAATAACTTCTTTAAAGGTGGATAAAAAAGATATGTCAGTTTTCAGACTGGCTGAAAAAGATGAATCTTATATCACGCTGCAACAAATAATAAAAATATTACCTGAGCCTACAATTGTTTTAAAAGGCAATAGAGTTTTTTATAAATTTAACATTAAAGTAGGTGCTTTTGAAAAATACTCAATAAAAGAAATTTTGTTTTTCTTAACTTGAATACTAGGGTGAAAGTGGCACCATTCGATAGCGGGGCACCTCCGACACATTCAAATTTTCGCTCTTAAACTATTTCTAAATTCTGTAAAAAAACGTGAACAATCTTCATATTTGGTGTGTCTGATGGGAGAAATTTGACAATTGTTTGCTGGCTGTGAACAGGCTTAGAAGTTCTCAAGTGGTAAGCAAAGCCTATTTTTATTTTGAGTTATAATTTATTAAATAATACAGTGTTCATTAATGTTTGAAAAAGTGTCTTATTATATTTCTTTAGCTAGAAATAAAATAATTTTGAAAATTTGGTAAAAGGCTACCGGGGGTACCTCCGACAATCCAGTACCGGGCACCTTAGACACGTTGTCAGAATCATAGTTTTTGTGTTTTAAAAAAACAGTTAAAATTTTATCAGTAATATTTTAAAATAATATATAAAATAAATAATAAATAAAATAACATATACTAAAAAATTTAAAACATAACGAGTTATTAATATTGCTCACGATAATAAACATATTATGTATGTCCTTCTACTAATTTTCCTTTTTTTAAAAATATCTACCTGTGAAACCTGCTTGTACTGCTTTAATTTTTACTTTACATTTTATGATGAAAATTTCATATTAGTGATATTATTACATTATAAGTATGATTACAAACATTCTACAATCTTAAGAATCCAGGTCAAAAAATTATAAATACATATGTTGAAAATGCTGAAAATAGGATCAAAAATAATTACGAAATAAAACTTGTAAAAGAATGAAAAAAGAATATTCTTTTCCTTTCTTTATTATTCGTGAATTTAAAAGGTTTGAGAATGTATTGTTTCATGACGAATACGCAAAATGCAAATTCTTTCATGAGAGAATGAAACCTAAAATTCTTTCAAAAATATTCTTTTGAAGAATGAATGCATTTCGAATATTCTTCGTACCCTGAATTCTACTCACTTTCTATTTACTTCTCAGTGATATTATTTTTTTTTTAATATTTCTATTTTTTACTTATAAAATAAAGTTGAAAGCTAATAAAATTGTACTCAAATTTTGTATTTTTACACCTGTAGTAACTGAAAAACATGAAAAAACGACATTCGACTCGGCCGGGAATCGAACCACGGAACCTTTTCTTTGCCGGAGAAATGCTCTAACCACTGAGCTACCGAATGCCATTTCGTTTGCTGTTCTCAGTTACCACCTAAATCATTGATGAAGAATACTCAAACCTCCTACACAACCCTACTCGAACATTTTATCAACTTTATGACAAGTGAAGTCAGGCCCGGCCCTACCATAGGAGCGGCTGAAGCACTTACTCCGGGCGCTAAAAATTAGGGGCGCTGAAAATAACTGCTCACTTATTTAAATTTTGTGTAATAAAAAATAACATAAAAGTGAAGAATTTTCAAAAATCACTAATTTAAATATATGTCCATACATATGTATATATTATGTAATATGTATATTCATATTAGATTCTTATATGCATAACATTTCTAAAAAGTACCTTTTATGCGACGCACAAATATTCGATGTACATTCTTTTAAAAATATTACTACATATGTATGTATGATACATACTTGCATTTAATTGTTACTATATTTTGTGTGTTGAGAGGAAATAACGTCAAAACAGAATACGACTGTATATCAGAGATGTTACGAAGCGTACAAGTGTACCATTTTTGGTACATTTAGGGACTAACGAGTACAAAGGTACAACGGACGATATTTAGGTACATTCGATGTTGATTCAAATAAAATGGAATTTAATTTTCCCGTCTAAGTCCAACTCAAATAAAATTTAACTCAACTTTTTATGTATTATAGTATAATGTTGATAATTGTTTTTGCGTAAATATTATTTGTGAGAAGTTACCAAATTTTGATTGTAGCAGTTTGGTATGGTAACTCTATTAATTTTGTTGTCATATAAACAATAAACAAAACATCAACTTGCCGTTGCCACTTGCCACTGACATGACATGACGTTACAATTTAAAATCACAAATACAGTGCAGTGCACGATTTTGATTAAGTTATTGTTTAACGTGGTTTAATTTTAATTGTGCGTACAAATTTTCATAATAGATAATAATGAATTTAGAAAAGTAAGTAATTTTATATTAAAGAAATTTATTTGATATATTTACAAATTTTGTTTTAAATATTATTTGAAATTTACAGCTAGTTGATCAAAAAACCTAAATTAAATGAGAATACTGTAAATGAAAATGCAAAGCTGTTAGAAGAATGTACGAGTACAGTAAATTTTGAGAAGGAAGCGTATTCTCATGTTTCATGTGGTGAACTAGCAAATTGCGAAAGGTATTATTATTTATTAGACTAAATAATTTAAAGAACAATTCTAAAAGTTTTTGTATTTAATGTACATGTAGCAACAATCAGAATGAAAAATTAAGAAAAAAACAGACAGCTAAAAGAATGAGAGAGGAATGGTTTACGAAGTTTAAAGAATGGTTGATTAAAGATCCTAATACAAATTCGAATAAAAAGCGATGTAAGTTTTCAATTCCACTATATCAGGAAATTATGCCCATATTAAAAGACATGCAGAAAATGTTACACATCTACGTAATATAGAAACTGCAAAATCAAAACTAAATATTGAAAATTTTATGACGACTGATGAAAGCAAGTCTTTGACGTTAAAAAGTAAGGAACTCGAAATCAAACTCAGTTTATTCGTAGCAGAACATAATATTTCTTTTAAATGTTTAGACCATTTGAACACTTTGTTGAAAAAAACTGTCTCAGATTCCAAAACTATACAATACATGAATATACATCGAATCAAAGCTCAGAAAATAATTAGAGATGTGATTAGTCCAGAAAATACAAAATCAATTATAAATTTGGCCCAAACGCAATATTTTTCGCTAATTATAGATGAAAGTACCAACTTAACAACAAGTAAGAATTTAGCTTCGTGATAAGGACTTTTGAAACAAAGTGTTCTGACCGTTTCCTAGGTTTAGTGCCAATATCTGATGCAACAGCTGAAGGACTGTTCAAAATTGTTTTAGAGTCTTTAAAGGGACATAAAATTCCTTTAGAAAATTTATTGTGCTTTGGTGCCGATAATTGTTCAGTGATGATGGGGCAGTTAAATGGTTTACAGTCGAAATTAAAAAGTGTAATTCCTAATCTTTTTGTAAATGGATGTGTATGTCACAAACTAAATCTTGCATCACAAGCAGCCTTTTCAAAATTACCAAAAGAAATTGATAAAATGATTAAAGAAATAAATTTACATTTTTGCCATAGTCCTAGTAGACAAGAGCAATTCGCTAGGTTCCAGGAATATTTTGGATCCGCTCTTCACAAAATTTTGCGTCATAATGAAACAAGATGGTTGTCTAGACAAGCAGTCGTTAATCGCCTTGTTGAACAATGGAACTCATTGACATACTATTTTAATTTAGAGAATTTTGAACAAAACAAAAATGACAATATTCGTTTTGTATCAATTTCATTGAAAGATGTATCAAATAAACTCTACTTTTTATTCTTAAAATACCTACTGAAAATTATAAATGATATAAATCTAGAAATGCAATCTGAGGAATACAGAATGCACATTTTTCTTTCAAGAATGACATATTTATTTAAACAACTTTGCAGAAATTTTCTAAAAAACAATATTTAGATTCGACTTCAATCAGAAATTTGGACTTCAATAATCGGAACCAACGACTGAAGCTTAACGAAATATATTGCGGTACAGAAGCTGAGATTTTTGTGGTTAAAAATGATATAAATCTCGATGAAGTAGCAAAAAATAATTTTAAACTTAACGTCATAAGTTTCTACGTCACGTTTTGTGAAACTTTACGAAAAAAGATTAATTTCGATGACGAAATTCTTAACTTCATTCCACAATTTTCTCCAGTATTTTAAGTGGTAGAATTAACAGTATTTTGCCTTTACTTGTACGTTTGTTTCCTGAAAAGGAAATTCAATATGTAGAAATAATAAATCAAGAATTCCGTTCTTTGGCAGAATTTGATGATCTACAAAGTTTTGAAAATTATTCTATTTCTAAGTTTTGGAATGCAATTGGTTCGATTAAAAATGAACTAGGTGTGAATTTGTTTGGAAATATTTTCCGAATTGCCAAAGGAGTCCTGTCGTTGCCTCATTCATCTGCATCCGTCGAAAGAATTTTTTCTTATCAAAATCTGATAAAGACCAAATGTAGGAATAGACTTGCTGTAGATACAGTGGCGTCTTTGATCAAAACAAAGGACCTTTTAAAGTCTACTTCAACATGTTGCTTCGGTTATAAATTAAACAAAACAGTACTGGATCAAAATATCATTAACGAGATGGAAGAGGAAGACGTTATACTTTGATAAGCTCACATATAATGATAAAAAATATTAAATTATTAAGTGTTAAAGGACTTGTGTTTTTTTTTTTGCTGATCTAGAAATTACATGGAGTTTTACATGCAAAACTTAAATTCTTTATATTTATATAATTTATTATTCTTGTTTTTATTCTTCTTATTTATATTGTTTACTTTTACGTTTTTATTTAGGTTTATATTCTTTTTTGTAATGGAAATAATATTTTTTTTTTGTTAATTTTATTTTGTTGAGTTATTAAATAAATGAATTAGACTGAATTTGTGAAATGAATTTATTTCTTTGTATTTACGTGTAGTATAGATGAAGTTGTAGATATATGTATATGTTTTTATTAAATTAATCGTGGTACAAAGCTAAAAGGTACATTTTTAATAAATGAAAAGGTACAATTTTATATAAGCTCATATCATCCCTGCTGTATATAATTTCAACTCATGGAGCAGAAAAGTTTTTTGTTCCAACGCTATCAAAATTTTATATGGTAAAATTTGTAACGTTCCTTATCGCACATACAATTTTTTTAAATTTTATGATGAAACTTGCGTTGAAATGGTGCAAGTTAAAAATTTGCACCATCGCATCTCTAGTTGTTGATTATGAAAAAAATTTAACGAGTTTCACGCATACTCACAAAACATTATTATTATTATATTATTTTATATTTTTTATTTCTTTTTAAGATACAATCACATATTTTTTCAAATGGAACAAAGTAAATAATTTTTTTAGTTTTTAAATACATAATTAAAAAGTCAAAATCAAAAAATTATTTTTAAATAATCGATTAATTTCAAATATGTTGAAAGAGGATAAGGCCTATAGGGGATACCTCTTTAAAAAAAACGCGTCTTTAATGTTCTACCTACTGGCTCTGGGTGACGCGGAAATGAACATGCATTTATACATTTATAAATTCGTTGGCCATTTTTACCTTCGAAATTCCATACTTTCTGGAGAATCACTCTGCTATCATTTTAATGATAAAAATCTACTTTTTAGTAGGTTTTTTAATTTGTATTTGTGTTGATATGTATGTGAAATACACCGTACAATGAATACATAAGTACGGTAGTACTTGAAACTAAATGTAGATATATATAAAATTATGAAATTAAATATTAAAATAAATTTTAATGTACAAGTAGCAATTCCAAATTATAATATTTTAAAGATTTTAAATTACTTGGTAAAATATTAAGTGAAAAATTGAATTGAGAGGATTGAGAGGAATATATGTATATGACATATAATAACAAAAATAGCCAAAAAAAATTAAATTTTCTTAAAAGAACCTATATACATATGTACATAGATTTAAATGTATTGTACAATGCGCTCATTTTACAGCATTTCAATTATGCAGGTTCAACATTATTTATTATTATATGCTTGTTCCAATGGAATGAAGGATGTCGTACAATTATTGTACCTATAGAATAGGGCGATGAGAATAGTATTGAAGAAGAATAAGTGTACTAGTATTAAGAGTATGATAGAAGAATTATAGTCAAAATTTTAAAAGTTGAGGTTTCGTATTATACTAGAAAAACATGCGCAGAAAAAAAGATACTTACACACATGCGCTTTTGTTGTTGTAACACGTTTATTCTTTCGTATATCTACACAAAAAAGATCACTACGACATGTAAAACATGCGCAAAAAAACCTCAACTTTTAAAGTTTTGACTATAGGTTGGTTGAGTGTAAAAGAATTATCGACATACAACTCCATGTTTTTTTACTTATACTTATACAAAGTAAAGATGATTGATGAAATTTTAAAGACGCAGCTCAAAAAGACTATGTATTTGTATACTAATCAGTTAGTAAGAAACTTCGGAAGTAATAGTTTCTTTTTACTTTACCAAACAATTGACTCAGAACTTAAAGGAATTTATTTATTTTAATTTCGTTTTTTTCATTTAAAAACATTTTCAATTTAAATATAATTTTTTAAAACAAAATGTTACTTCTAAGACTTCCGTCAACTGCTGACGAAAATCTAAAATTTAAAAGTTCTTATCAAACCATTATTTGATATATAACAAACGTTCTTAATTGAGACAAAAAATAAATTCTAGAATAAGTTTACTTCCACTAAGAAAGTTGTATTTTAGTTTTGTTCAACTTAAGAAAAGTAAAATAAAAAATCACACTTACCTTTAAAACACTTTTTATCTCCAAAAACACCTTCTTCACTTACCTTTTTTATCTTAGAATCGAAGAAGTAGTAAGCATAATCGATTTTTGTAAAGTGTAAACCTGTAAACTGTTTTAAAAAACACTCACTAATCAACTTCAGTTCATTTTTAACTCCGATTATTAAAATTTTCACAAGTATGTTTACATATTTATAACTATATTTATAATTTCACAATACTTTTCTTTTTAATATAATATAAAACTGAATTGAATTTAATCACAGATTCACAGAATAAAAAAAATTTGGAAAAAGAATGTGAATATTATGAAACGTCATTTATTTTCATTATTATTGTAGTTCAGTGTTCATGTGCATATTCTTTCTATTTTTCTTTGCTCAACTGTCATTGTCAATTTGTGATTGTGAATATTGTGACAGTTACTTCACAGTTCCCTATTTATTGCATTTGCTTGCAAATCTGAAAGTTTTTCATAATTTACAAGAAAATATGGAAAGCCAATTTGAATTAATTTTACATAATTTTGTTAAACCACATAGAATATTTGACAAATGTGAATCTTGATTCATTAAATTTAAAAAATAAAAAAATATATTTAGATATTAATCAAATTTATATTGGAATTATTTATCACTAATAAACAAAATAAATGATTTAATTGAAGTAAAAAAAAAATATTAAATTTTTATATAGAACTTTGTTGCCAAATACGAAACCGTTTTGATTTTAATAAGAAATTGAAATTATTAAAATGTAAATCCAATAAACGCTGGTAATGCCAATAATATGAATGATATAAAATGTTTAAGTGAATTTTCAAAATTATTAGGAAACTGTGATATTGAACAAACTATTTCTGAATGGCGACTTTCAAAGTTACAAACAAAATTTAGATAGTACATTAGGTCATGAATAATTTTGGCTTCTTTTGTTTTCAATAAAAAATACAGTTCTGCTCAGCTGAAAGAATTTTTTCAAACTTAAAATTGATTAATAATAATAAATCAAACCGATTTCTTTTGGAAACTGTAGAAGATATTATATTTGCTAAAGATGGATGCAAACATAAGTATTTGCATATTATGATACATATGGTACATATTTTGGTTGTTTTTTTTACATAAATAAAACATTGGTATGAAAAATTTCAGACTTTTTTTGGTGAAAAGATAATCCTTCTCCCAACATTTAAAATTTTGTTTATAATAATAACAAAACCCGGTTTATAATATGTATTCACAATAACAAGGACAAATTCACGAACACCCCAAAAGAGGTAGAAAAGGTAGAGGTAGAAAATCATGCAAAAGAATCCCCCAAAATAAAGTTCAAGAAATAGAAGACCATATTAATTCTTTTCCTTCTTCAAAATGTATTGATATGCTCCAGAACATTGGTCTCTTGTTTTATTGTTCTAAATTGAATATTTACAATTTAACGGCGCATTTATCTTAAACAAAAAAATATATTGTGCAACTTTCACCGAATATACTGGCAAAAATGACGTTGCATCGGCCTTATACAAAATATTATCCAAAGTTTTCAAAGACAATGATATAACACATTTAATTACATTAAATTCTTCCGTGCCACAGAATAAAAATTCAACTATGGCTTTGACTGCACAATATTTTATTAAAAATCATCCAGAAATTGAATCAATCACAATGAAATATTCATTACCAGGTCATTCATGTATCCAAGAAGTAGATATTAGATAATACGCATAGTCAGTTTGAAAAAGTTTTGGCATTGAATGAATTTTTTTCACCAATTGGATTAATAAGGCTTTAGAAAAACATTAACAGAAGAAACCCATTCGCAATAATTCAAATGCAACCAACCGATTTTTAAAATTTTGCAAGGTATTCAAAAATTTGTTATGAATACAAGGCTATACCATTTTCTAAAGTCAAAATTTTGAAATTGACTAAAAATAAATTTGTTATAGAGTATTCATGTGTATATGATACGAGCATGACAATAGGAAATATAAGAAAGGAGCATCGTCAAAGTAGAAATAAATCCAAAATATCTGATGACCAATGTGTTGTGCTACTGGATATATATATATATATGTATGTATATATCTCTATGTTTAAATACATGACTGAAGTAGATAAAGAATATTATAATTATAAGGTCATACTTTTTCATGTTTTTTTCAATTGTAATCGAAAATTATTTTAATGACTTTTGAATGAAATTGTTAAACAAATATTTAAAATCAGATTACTAGATATTTTAAATGAAATTCATATAGCGTATATTAGCATTTGTTTGAGAATGACACAAAATATTTTGAATATTCATTCGATTTGATCGACTAAAGATCGAATTACACAATAGGGCCCAATATATTTTTGTTTTGTTCCTTAATGGACTTTTATTTTTAAATTAAATATTTTTATAAAAAATAAAGCTCATTTTGAAATACTGAAGTAGGGGCATTATTTAATTTTAAAATCTTTTCAAAAAAGATCTATTTTAGAACAAAAAATGTTCTACTCTATACTTGGTTTATAAATCGAAGTCAGTACAGGCAACATAGGTATACTTTTCTATATTCTTATATGTAGGTACATTGGGTTTGTATAAATCTGTCTCTTGTGTGGGGTGATCAGATCTCAATTTCAAGTTATAATTTATCAAAAACATGTGTATGTGAAGTTATCAGAAACTAATCGGGAACTGCCTCCATAAGCACAATACTGACTTCGATTTATAAACCTAGTATACAACAAAGTTCTGTGCTGTGTCAAATGTCAATTAGAACTGTGCTGTGTTGATCTCTTACTCAGTGCACGACAATTCTGCAACAAAATTCTATGCTAAATTGCAAACACAAATTTTAAAGAAGTTATAAAAATCTCTCCTATTAAAATATAAAAATTCTTGTGCAGAATTTCAAATTGAAAAAAATATAGTAATAGAAAACTTTAAACTTATTTTACTCAAAACGTATACAAATGTTGTTAGAACCCTGTTGTTCAAGGTCACGATAAATTATTTGATTTCCAGTATCAAATTCAATACACTTTTCTTAAATAATTATGTTTTAAAACATCGTAAAATGGTTGAATTGTTTATTAGTTTATATTTATTCACACGCGAAAAGTAAAGGGTAAACATAACTAAACTAAAACCACTTTCCACTTCTGCTAATTTCTTGAACTCAAATAAATAGAAATTGATAATGAAATTAAATTCAAAAATCAAGAATCACGGATTACAAAACAACGAATATCAACATCAACAATAACCGCACTAACATACTCGAATGAAGCGTAGCTTTATTATAATATAATCTCAATGCCGGCTTATGGGTACATATGTATATACATAGTTAAATTAAAGAGGTAGACTGAGACAAAAACTGAAATACATACTATAATTTGTAAGTATTTCAAAATTTAAATTCTCCTTTATCAATGGAAAATTATTAAACTTCAAATTTTTTCCCTTTTCACTATCTATAAAACCAGTACCACAGTTGCCAACTTGAGAGAAATTTCTCATAAAAATCACTAGCATTATAAATGGTCGGTGGTCCCTATAAAACATAAATAAAAACAATTGAGGGAATGTGCTTTATCTCGTGATGAGTTCAGTTGTCAAAATTTACCTAGGTCCCGGTAATGCTAATGTGGATAGGTCAAATCATATTAAAAAATTACGAAATGTCATTAATATAAGTATGTACTATGTAGATGTTTTATTTTATATATATACGCATACATATATAAAATTGTGATATAAAGAGAATGTGTTTAGTATACCAAAACGGCAAAACCTCCACGAGAGAATACTTATACTATTCAATTCAAGTCCTGATTCCTGAAGTTTTTACAATCTACTCACACCTTTAAAGCCAAAGTAGGCCTAGTACTTTTATGTGCACATCATGATTATATACTTAATTACTTAGGAAAACTGCGAGGAAGAAATTTAAAGAAAATATGGTAGAAATGATCTTTTTTTTTCAAGGAAACAGAAAATAATAATTTTCAAATATTAGTAGAACCACAAAAAATATGTTAGTAAAATTCATTTTTATTAAAAAATACAAACAATATACGAAATTATATATGTACATATATTTTTATTTCATTTAAAATCAAAAAATGAACTGATAATAATAAAATTAATATAAATTAAATTCAAAGAAATAAAAAAAAACTAAAAATATCACGATTCATGAGTTAAAGATTTTTACATATACATATGTAATTTTCATAAAATAAAATAGGTATTGTATTTCTTAATTAATTCTATTTTGAAAGAATTAATAGGAAATTTCTTAGTTTTTCGGCCATTAGTTTTTCAATTATCGTTTCAATATATCAAATACTTATTTAAAATGCTTTACAATCTAGATTCTAGGATCATATTTCATCGTTTATGAAATCTTAAATATTATTTTAATTAACAATGTAATACATATTTTATATTTAGAAAACGTAATTTCAATTTATCAAATTCATATACTAGACAAAATGTATAAACTAATACATGTAGCTTTTCACTACGAATTTTTTATTTAAAACAAACAAATTACATGTTGTATTTATTACATAAATACTTTAGAGTAGCTTAGTTACCGATTTTTTATTTAACTAATAATTTCAACATTAAATAACTTCTAAAAGTTAATTAATCACCACATTACTTTGACTAAGCCAAATAGCCAGTTTATACCAGGGCTATCGTTGGGATTTTAGAATAGTAGTACAAAGCTGTAAAAAAAGGAGTACGCAACAGAAAAAAGGATTGCGTTGTAGACAACAGCTGTGTTTTAGGAAATGATGATTCTGAGATTTTTCACTTCCTCACTTGATAAGCGCGTTTTTTGGGACTTATTTTAACTGTTCGAGAATAGAGATTGGTAAGAAAAATGTCACTTCCTCAGTTTACCACCTGTTTTGGTGTGAAAGTATCATATGAAATCGAAGTTTGAGGTTATGACGTGAATTTGTAATTTGTGTTTTACATTTCTTCTTGATTTGTTTCGTAATCTTGGATTTTTTTTCGGTGAAATTTGTTCAATTACCTATGTAATTTAATTTTTTCACATTTTTTTTTTTGACACTTAAAGTAAGTCTATTTTCAAGAAGAATATAAGTGAGCTGAGCAAAACTGAAGTGATTACATATCACTTCCTCAGTTCCAATAGAACACAGCTAATAACAAACTTATGATGAATATTGAGTTCGATGAGAGTACCTTATCAAAAAGTCAAAGCTTGCTGTTTAATATAACTTTATCAGAAAGAACGTTTTCTGGAGAAAGTTTTGAAAAAAATTCTAAAGTTTTATTTTCAGTCACCTTTATTTCGTAGATTAGTGCAAAAGATGTACTAATTAGTCTTAAATTATTTAAGTTGCTCAAAATCAACGTAGTGATAATGAAGAAATATTTCTAAATTGTGTTATCGGTATATAAGAAAATAAGAAAAACTGCTTTTTCCCTAAGAAACGACAAACACTATACGCGTTTCACATAGACCGGATTTATACGGTCACTTTTTTACCCTTTGTAGAACGTAAAAAAACCGGTATATGGAAAAAAGTAAACTTCCCACCACATACTTTCTACTTCTTTTCCATGTAAAACCGGTTTTTTACGTTCTACAAAGGGTAAAAAAGTAACCGTATAAACCCAGTCATATATTTACAAATAAAATGTGCAAGTCAGAGTGAAAGTGCTAAAAAGTTACTACAAGCAAAAAGTGCTAAAAAAAAAACTATTGACAGGGTTTATACGCTAACTTTTTTACCCTATGTAGAACGTAAAAACCAGTTTTATATGGAAAAGAAGTAGGAAGTATGCGGTGGGAAGTCACTCACAGGTTAATCAATCTTTTTCTTCGATCACGGCTGTTCCTTTTTCTGCTATATTCGTTACTTTGATATTTTTTCTCATATTATCGCAATTTCTTCAGTTAACCATATGAGTATATGATCTTATTACCATACAAATTACCAAGCAAGAAATAAGTATAAAAGAAAATGAAGAGAATTTTAGATAGGGTAAAAAAGTGACCATGTAAACGTACGTACGTCATTTTCGTAATTTATCAAAGCGTAATGGATGATAAGGTCGTGCAAAAAACCGTACGTATAAACCCGGTCATTATGCTGGAAAGTGGAAATTGTATCTCTGATTACTATGCGTCGCACAACAACCCAACCATATACATATAGAAAACATATAGCATTCTACAATAGCTGAAGAGAGACAAAATGTTGAAATTATTAATCACCAATATCAATATATTGCTGATTTCGAAGAATTGAAAAATTTAAAAGATTATTAAATATCAGGTTTTTGGAATGCCATAGGAGAAATAAAGAATGAATTAGGAGAAAAATGTTTCAAGACATTTATAGAATTGCAAGAGGTTTTGTGCGTCCCTCATTCATCCGCGAATGTAGAACGCATATTTTCAATTCAAAATTTAGTGAAAACTAAGTGTCAAAATAGACTTCAACTATCGACTTTATCAGTTTTAATTGGAGCTAGAAATTTGGTAAAGTTAAACAATTGTAACTGTTACGAATTTAAAATACAAAAGAATTTGCTTTCTAGAAACTTAACAAAACTTCTGAAAGAGGATGAATTATATGTTATAGATGAAATGTATAATTGTATACTATAATAATAAATAAAGCAAAATCGGAAAAATCACTTTTAAATACTAAAAAGCACCTTGCAAGTCTTGAATTTGGTACTTTCTCAAGTACGATACGATATATTGCATCCCTGAGAGTACTCGTACTGCATTGAATGACTAATTCTCTTTCCCATTTTCAAATTGTTAAGCCGAAAATTTCCAAAAAAGGGATAACTTCAGAATTCCTAGAATCTGATAGCACTGATGCCAGTTGCCAAATGCCAGTTGGTTAACGGCTAGTGCTGTCACCCTTCACGTATTAAAGCGTATTGAATTTAATAGTAAAAAAGTAGTAGATAATAGTAGTTCTTAAAAAAAACGTTTTTATAAAATTTTTTACTACTAAAGGTCATCTTATTAATCAAGTATTTCAATATAAGAAAAATCATCCTACTTATTTATGAAAAGTAAAAATTACATGAAGTTATAAAGAACTCTCTGAAGGAAAAACACTTTAGTACATACTTAAATTTTTTGCGGCGAAAATGTAGTAGATCTACTGCAAATTTTTGTATGGTGACAGCACTAGTTTGTCGAATTTAAAAACAAAAACAAGGAATGTTGACTCTTCAAAGAATATAATATTAATATAATATAATCTCTATTTACCATTCCATATACCTATATATGTAGATATATTTTCTTCTTAAAAATAAAATTAATTTTATATGATATAAAAGAAGATATGAGTTTACGTTACAGAGGAAATAAAAATATTTTAGATATTGTTAAAAACATTGATGCATTTCCAAAAGTTCCTGAAGAAGATAGAGAAACATCTCAAATTGGTGGAACACGTAAGTAAATTGCCTCTTATGTTTATTTAAACTTGAAATAAAAATTATAGTTAATAAAATAATTAAATAACTTTTCTTACAGTTTCAGTTTTTAGTCGAATTTTAATTTTAGTTTTAATATATAATGAAATTTCATATTATCGTGAAGCAAAACTGGTATTCAAATTTCAACCAGATGTTGATTTAGATGATAAAGTTAAAATGAATGTAGATTTAGTTGTAGCAATGCCTTGTATAGGTAAGAATTACAGTTTTATTCTCTTGTAAAAAATTTAAAACTTTCCTACTGAAATTAATTATTACTTACATATTTAAAAAAAAACTTGTACAGGATTATCTGGAATTGATTTGATTGATGAAACACAACAAGATGTATTTTCATATGGAACATTAAAAAGAGAAAATACATGGTGGGAATTAACAGAAGAACAACAAAATGATTTTAATGAATGGAAACAAGTACATAATTTTTTAAAAGAGGAATACCATTCCATTGCGGTAAATATAATTATATTGGTAGAAATATACATTTTTTTAAATAAATACCGGAAATTGTTCAATAAAACAAAATATTGGACTTATCATCCATAATTTTTTGTTACCCATTGATGAAATACACTTATGGCAATGAAAAAAAAATAAAAGACATCGGAACATTTATTACAGGCACATACTATTTTTTATTTATTTATTATTTCAAATGACTACTACATGATTAAGATTACAAACTTATTACTACTGTACGTTATATCACTTTAAGTGACTCGAAACGTCTTTCACGGTGTGGTAATTTGGCTTTGGAGAACAGAGAAGTCACAGGGGCCATATTTGACGGCTTGGCCAGTAGAATTTTTTTTTTTCAAAACTCCGCGTAAAACCGTCGATGTGTGGGACGCTGAATTACTGCGTAAGAAATCTAAGACTCGTTTTTTCACAATTTGGCCTTTTTTGGCGAAAATCTACCCTTAAATGCCTCATAACGCCCAGATAATGTTTGTTGACTTCTTTCCTTTTGGAAGCAATTTCGTGTACATCATCATCATAATCGAAGAAAACTGTCAACATGACTAATTTTGAATGACTGATGTGTTTTTTCCGTTTCAATCTGTTTGCAAAACGCAATTCAAAAGATTATTGGCTGATTTGAGTCTCAATTTCATAAACACAAGTGTCACTCGTTATGATGCGTTTCATGAATGTAGGACCCGAATTGACTTGTTCAAGCATGTCATAAATAATTTGTTTCCGTAGCTCTTTTTGAAAAAAATCGCATAGTACACTTAGATCAACTAATTTAATCATCAGCTGCAGGCTGTAGCCTAATCGATGACAAAATTCGCAATAAATCTACATGACAAGAATTTACATTGGTACCAGCTTACAGCGAGAAATTTTTTTTCATACTTTCGACGCTTTTTAAATGAACAATTCCCGGTACTTATTTTACAGAGTGTATTATCATCTGAATTACATTTATTTAAAAAAAATTTATGTGTAGAAAACTCTTTATAAATATGCTTATCAATACGAAGGCTATTTGTTTAAGCAAATTCCAGAACGAAATGAAAAATTATCTAAGCCATATGATGCTTGTCGGCTTCATGGATCATTAACAATTAATAAGGTTGTTATTAATTTTTTAATATTTTTTTAATTTTTATGAAATTATTTTAAAAAAATTGACATACATAATTAGGTTTCTGGTATATTACATATTGTTAGCGGTGAACAACCATTATTTGGATTATCATTAGATAATCATTGGCATGGTGAAGGCTTTAGAAAAGTCCCATATAATTTTACACATCGAATTTATGAATTTAATTTTGGTGATAGATCATCTAGAAAATTGCTACAACCATTAGAAGCTGATGAAAGAATTGTTCCAAAAGGTATGTATAATTTAATTTTATTTTTTTAATTTATTAGAAAATTTATTTATTTTTAACTTTTAGATGCAACAGTTGTACAATATTTTATTGAAATAGTTCCTACAGAAATTAAAAATCTTTTTTGGTCTGGTAATCTATATCAGTACTCTGTGAAAGAAAATTTCCGTACACTTGGTAAGTAATTTTTAACTTATTTCGAAATTTATCATATGAAATCTGTTTTATAATATATGAAATTTTAAAGTCAGCGATCTTGCTTAAAAGTTCTGGGACTTCAAAAGTAAAATTTTGAGTTCTTCTAATTCAGTTTTTGCAACTTTTAATTCAATAATATAATAAAAGAGGTATTTTTGCAGATATCAAAAAAATTACTTGGGGTAAAATAATACACCACGTTTACCTAATTTTAAGACAAAAATCAATGTGTACCCGGAGATTCGAACCGAAATATACTTCTTTCCGGTTTTCGGCTTCATTCATAAACTTTTTTCGTTTCGGATAACATTTAGGTTTTGAGAAATCAAATCTTGTTTCGGTTGCGGTTCAATTTTCTTTTCGGTTCAAAACCGTGTTTTTTCTTGACAAACTATACTTTAAAAAAAAGGAACTCTTAGGACAATGCATCAAGCGAATACTTATTTAATATTTATTCATAAGCTAAAAAAAGTAACAGTAACAAAACAAAGAAATTCATTATTAAAAAGTATGTGGAAACAAGAACAATAATTGCATAATTAGTAAAAAAAAAAGTTTAATAATTATTAGTTAATAATATTATATTTAATGTCTGAAATGCAATGAACGCGATACGAAATCAAAAAATACTATGGGATTCGATATTTTATTTTCTGATAGTCAAAAAAGGACCAGTTTACGAGTGCTACTCCATGGAACTCTTCGATTTCAAAAACAAAATTGTCATACGACAAAATCATGTTGAACTCATGTATTTCAGGCATTTTTAAATTTTATAATTTTTGCACACATGTAACCACAATTATCAACTCAAAAGATTAAAGCGAATTTTAATGGTGGAAATTTTGTTTAAAAAATGACAAAAAATGATTGAATCAATAAAGTTTAAGAAACGAAAACGAAATAAAATTCGTTTTGGTTTCAGTGACAATTAATTATTTCACGAAAATATTGGTTACGATTTAGATGGAAATTACGGCTTTTTCTGTTTTCAGTTCAGTTCCGATTCCGATTCTCTGCATGTACCGTGTAATAAAACATGTGTATGAAAAATATTTTTATTTAAAATTTTATTCTCAATAACATTTTATAAAAATCTGAAGTATAATAATACTGTATAATGTCTACCAAATTGATTAAATTTTTAAGTATCTAAAAAAATATGTTTGATATCAATAAACTTACTTTACTTAATTTAGGTTGTCATAATTTCTATAAAACAACAAATACATATATTATATAAATCTTGATAATACATATTAAAATATTTTAAGAACATTTTTTGTACATACAATAAGTTTTAAAATATGGCAAGGTAGGATTTTTTTCTTTATTTTAATTATTAAAATTATACATATGCTACAATAGGGCACTTTCGAAAATTCGCCATAGATATTCCCCCTTTTTGATGCTGCTACCATATATGGTAAGCTAACTAATATATATGATAAGTAAATTAAATCAACCATGGAAAATACATATTTAATTAGTGTGGTAACATAATCTTTATCGCAATAAGTAAATATTCCAATATGGTAACTGGTTATTTTTGGTAGCTGGTTAATTATAGGAAATAATAAATTTATTTCTGGTTATTATGGTAACTACCATATATTGAATTTTCGAAAGTACCCTACAATACAAAAAGAAATACTTATCTTAAAATATGGAAAATTATATTTGGAATTTTTCTTTTTTCACATACTGGCTCATATGAATAAAAAGTAATACATTTATATTTACTATAATTTTTGTGGCATGTATTGGTATGAATAGCTACTTAACTACACTACTTATTTCGAACGTACTACTTTTTGTGAACTTGAAAAATTCTGTTTTGTAAATAAAGTTTTGCAGTTAGTGGGTACAAATTAATTTAGCAATATAATTTTAAAATGTTTTTAAATTTTAATACTCGTCAAAGAAAAGTGTACAAGAAAAAAGGAAAGTTGGACTTGTCGAGAATTTTTTATACTGTTTTACAGAAAATAATGTAAATCGAATAGCTGAAGATTTTTTAGGCTAGAGCGAAGGAACCAGAGGAAGCGCTTTCACTCCGGCTTTTTTTTCAATTTTATTTCCGGTGTCTGCCATTTTCTTAATAAAATAGAACAATATTTTTAAATTGCTTCGCCAAAAAAAGCATCTGAAATATGAGTCTTTTCATTTTCATTAATAGATTCTAGACCGAGTAATACATTTTTTTAAAGAAATTCAAAATATCTTTTTTTCTTCTTCAATATTTCAATAGATTTTTTCACTCTTCATGAAATTCTATGCATAATAATTGAATAACTCTCAATTGACAATTGTTTGGCAAAAATACTTCAATTTACTACTTTTTATTCATATGAATCACTGTCTTAAATGCTATGTTGTCGAAAAGTTTTTTTTTATTTTGGTTTGCAGCTCATGAATTTATTTCGTTAACTTTCGTTTCTTTTTACTCTATTTTATTATTATAATTTTTTTTTTTTCAAATTTCGAAGACCAAATACTCATAATTTATTAATTTTACTTATATTTTTGATATAATTTCTTATTTATAGTATGAAATAAAGTAAATATGTAAAAAAAAATTCACTGGAACAATAAAATTTTGTCCTTTTCAAATTGTAAAAAAGATAGGTCTTTAAAACTTTTTATGTAATTTATCGGATAAATCACATTCAGAATCAAAAAATAATTCATATACGGAGGACATAATAAATTCATAATTCTTCACTTTTCTAAAACAAAAAAAACAAAATTAATAATAATAATAAATTTTAACGCATTTGATTGCGACACTGACGTAAAGTAAGATTTCTAGTTTCTGGTAAATATCTAAAAATTATAAATGCATAAAGAACTGACATTATGCCAATCGTATAAAAATATGCGACATAATTAAATGTATAATAATAAAAAGTTAAATTATAAATTGTAAATATATGAAGAAGGCATTCAAAAATAATAATTATTAATAAAGAGTTTGCTTTTTTAACAAAAGGAAATGCTTCAGTCATGTATGTTAAACTTACTGTTCCAAAACCTAAACCCAAGAAGAATTGGTGAAAAAAAGCCAACGCTGTTATGCCATTTTGTATATTAATATTTTTATTATGTAAAACTCCAATAAGAAATATCGTTACACCAGAAATAATCATTGATGTACTTAATAAATGACGACGTCCCTTTCGATCAATCAATATCAAACTAATTATTTCAGCAATTAATCGTGTTACAATTAAGAAATCAATAGAGTATTTTGATACAGAATATTGAAAATTTGAAAATAATCTATCATTTATTGTCATTGATGTTTGTAATACATAAAGACCTCTTAATATACCGATTAATAATAAAGGACGCATATTTCTTTGAACAAATGGTAAAATTGAAAAATGTTTATCTTCATCATACATATCTTTTAAATCATTAAATTCATATCTTCTGTTTGGTATTTCAAATTTTTCCTTTCTTAATTTCATTAAAGCTGAAAATGCATCATTTTCACGTTGTTTATCAATTAAATATATTGGAGATTCAGTTATGAAAAAATTATAAATAAATGATACAATTCCAAATATAATTATTCCAATACCACATAATTGATGAATATTTAATTTTGAATTTTGAAAAAAATTAAAAAACATCCAATAAAAAATTCTACCTGTTAAAATTCCAATTGTAAAACAAACATGAATATTTGATACAAGAGAACCACGTAATTTTTTAACAGATATTTCACCAGAATGCATTAAAACTGGAATTATAATTAATCCATATGAAATTCCTGCAATGTAACGTGCAAAAATCACTGCTGTGTAATTTTCATTGAATACAAAAAATATTATTCCGCTGGCTATTGTTAAAGTTGCAGCAAGATACTGTAAAACAGAAAAACATTTTTTAAAAAATTATTAATTTGAGGAGATGCAGGGCCACATCCTCAATCATCTGGAAATGAAGCAAATTGCGACTAGCAATATGGCGGATTTGCGATTACAAAAAACTACATCCTCGATTGCAATTGCAAGTCAACCATTTTTATTTTGTAAGCACTTTTTGCAGAATAAAATTTTTATATTCATAGGGTGTGTGCGAATACTACCTAAATTCTCTTCTTTCTTTTCATTGTGCAGTTATTATATAAAAATAATTAACCTTAAAAATAATTTTGGTGCAATGTCGTTGTCACTAATATCCATAATAATTGTTTATAATAATAATAAATAATAATTAATTTTAATTTTTTTCAAGAAATAAAGCAAAAATTTTTAAACAATATTTCACCGCTGTCAAATATTTAGGATGGATTACAATTCGTACAGCACAAACATACTAAATTTTAAATTGGAAATTTCGTAGAAGCAATTTAGTATCTTGGAAATTTAGGTATAATTTATGTATATACATAGGTATTATTCGCACACACCCATAGCCTACAATTTCCTATTATAAACCTTAAAAACTCGTTATATTTTCAAATTTTTGAAATTTTGAAACCGAAATTATTTTGTCTATCATGAACTATTTTTTTTCTTTTTAATTTTAATAAGTTCTGTAGTCTCACTAACCAATTCTATCCATTATAAGAAAAAATTATTCAAGATGGTAACATAAGTATTTAATTTGAGCTCTAACTTTTTTATAAGAAATTTGAGGTTATGTGCTCTGTTAACTCAGTTTGCGGCACCAATTTTACGATCGTAACTTTTGACGGTTAATTTGCTTACTTGCGAGAGCAAAAACAATCGAGGATACCATTTCTATCATTTCAGGTAGCAAGTCTTGCTTGCTTGCTAGCCGATCAAGGATATGGGCCGTAATTTAAAAAAATAAAATTCGTTGTTTCAAAAATAAAAAAACCCACTCAGATGAATAACCAGTTAAAGTCAGAATTCTTATTTTACTTATAGTACAGGCTACGAAAACTGTCAGCTGTAGGCCGCAGTAAATTTTTGCCAATAGTTCCATATTCGAGATTCTTGTGGGTGTGAAAGTTAAGTTAATTACAACATCACTTCCGATTATTACTATTATTAGCTAGATATGAGATACACACATACATAAATTTGTCTTGTGTGACCTTGACCGAACACTTGTCGTGGCCCGTACTACAGATTTAGTTTACTTACATTGAAAACCTTTTTTTGGAAATTTCTCACTAAAAATGCTGATACAATTGCGGCAATTATAACTCCAATAAACCACGATACAATTACATGTAAAAGTTCTTTATAATCAATCAAAATATTATATAATGAGAAGTATAGATATATGTATGAAAAATGAATTCCTGATGCTGAAACTATCATACATGCTAAAAAATAAACATATATTTAAAAATGTTATTAAATATTGAAAATATAAAAAATTTTGTAATTTAAAAAATATTTAAAATATGGGAAAATCCGAGAAACCCCAAAAAAGAATTGTTGATTTCAGTAGAATTTCATTAATAATACACTTTCAATTTATTTTTAGTAAAATTTCTGACAACTTTAAGAAATTTATCAAAAATTGATTATTTCATCGAAAAAAAAATACTCTGTTTTTTTGCAATAAAGATAAAATTTGTATTTCCCATGTTATTTCACAGTTCAATGTACATACATATTCAAAAAAAAAAAAAAATTGAAGAAGATAAGGAAATGGTAGTTGTGTTGAAGCGCAGTGATTATTAAAACTGACCTAAGCAATAAATTTTGTAGAATAATAGTAATTTTAGTTTTTTTTTTTTTTTTTCAATAGTTGATTTTATTATTTTACGAACAAAATAAATCAATCCTCAAATATTTTTAATTTTTTAGAGATAATAGCCATAGCATTAAATTAATATTTCACAAAATATTGAAAAGTCTTTGAAAAGTCAATCTTGCGATAAGCTTGATTTTTGAAAACGACCATATCTTTTCATTGACGGACATTGTTTATTTCCATCAATTTTGTTCAATCAATTTTTGATATCACTTTTTTAGTCATCATTTTCACAATATTCACTTAAAAATAATTACATGAATTTATTGTTTTACCATTTTATTATGTATGAAATATGATTTATTTGAAAATTTTTTAAAATTTTTGACTTTGAATAGCCAGCCTATACTTTAATTGTGTAGTTTTTATTTGTTTTCGAATCAAGTCAAAAAAAAGTAATACTTACTTATACGTGTTCATAATACTTATCAAAATTTATTTATCAATTGGTGCAAGACTTAATAGATTATTTCTAATTGTTTCATTAGAAAAATAAAATATTCACCTGGAGTAATTGAATTTGATTGAGCTCTATTTTTTCTGTTATATGCTGACCATGTATATCCTTCTGCCTCATCAGACGATACAATGTGTTGCTGCTGTAATCCATATTGTCTATTGTTATTTGGATGCACTTGTACACCATATACATTTGTTACAGTAACAATTGGATTAGGATTCATATTTGGATTATAATTATTGTTTGCTGTAAATCCACTATTTGAGAATGACATTTTTTAAAGCTTTTTTTTTGTTTTTTCAATAATCCTTTACTTTGGGAAAGAAAATATTTTCAAAATACGTATATTACTAGTTCGAATATATTTCACATCTGAAAAGTATAGAATGAAGAAAATTAATACTTTTAGAGCATTTCTATCGAAATAATACTTTATCGCAATACATAATTCTGATAAGATAAAATAATGAAATAAAATGTTTTGAAATCAAAATGTATAAATATAGGTTTCTTTTAAATATTTGATAAAATGATAAGTTATTAATTTGAAGTTTTTTTTGTTTTGTTTATTACGATTAGAGGTATGGTTATCCCTTTACCATATAGAGCGCTAGCATATGAAAGAAATAAACGGGTAGGGTAGGAAACGTAGGAAACTAAGGAATATAAAACGAAAACAGTGTTATATGTTGTGTTTTATTGGAACTGAGGAAGTGATATATGCTCAGCTCACTTATCTTTTGCACTGAAAAAATCCAACATTATAAAACAAATCAAGAAACCAAAACAACTGGTAAAGTAAAACTGAACAAGTGATATTTTTCGTACCGACCTCTATTGTCGATTCAAGAAAAAACGTTCTTATCAAGTGAGGATGTGAGAAATCCTATAATTTTCACTTCCTCAGTTCCAATAAAACACAGCAATACCTTTATATGTTTTAAAGTTGGCTATAATTCCGATTAGGGTGAGATATACATATATAAAAGCTTTGGAATATCCTCTCTAACATGTTATATTGGCGCAAATTCCATTTTATAGTTCTGTTAAAAATTTTGTGACAAAATTAATATGTTTTACAAAACCGTTATTTCTCCGTTTCAGAGTATTCCAGGATAACAGTTAATAGTGCACTTTAAAAAGAATCTTCGGGCTAATAGTACATATTATATGTACATATCTTGAGAAATAGAGATTTAAAGTCAAAATTTCGTATTTTTTTAAAATCGATTTTTCAACATCTTTTGATGACGAAAACATCATAAAATAAAATTGAGATAATTTTGTTGTTAGTTACTTTTACTTAGTAAAAGAAGCGAATCAAACTAAGAATGATTCGTTTCCGGTTTTTTTTTCGTTCACGAACGGAATTTAAAAAAAATAAAATTATTGAATTCGTTCTGAAACGAATGGAACTCGAGCAAACAATTTCATTCGTTCTTCGAGAAGATTCCTTTTAGTGAAAAACAAAAAGGAATAAATTGAATTTTTCAGTTTGTGACTTGTGAGTGATAACTGATACCCTGTTTTACTCTGGTTTTACATTTTATTCCAACATATCATGTTTTAATAGTATTTAAAGATTTTATATTAAGTTTGTAGTGGAAAATATTTTTCCTTTTTATTTTATATATTATAACCATAATATTATATAAATGAAGAAAAACACACTTGTTTTTTGATTTTCCAAAAATTTTATTTTAATAATAAATTTAACAAATTTCAATGAACGTTTCAATATCTGTAGAAAAACAAGTTAAAAAAAAAATAAGCTTCACAGAGGCTCATTGGAGTCGCAAGATAAATCAATGAAAGGAAATCTTCGTAATGATCGAACAGAACTCATTTGTATAGGACCAGATACAAAAAAGTTTCTATGTATTTTCAAAAGAAAATTTAATCCTAGAAACACAACTTCCGTTTAAGGAAACGAACATGTACACACAAAAAAATACGTTACTTTTTTTACTACATTCAAATTTATTTTTTTATTTTTAATGAATTTTTACCATTATATGATATATTCAATATTATTCTGTTTTATGCACTTTTAAGTTGCTGTGTGTGTCTACAAAACTAAGTGGAATACAATTAAAATTGATGAAATAATATATCTGCTTTTATTTTTGATAAAGCTTATAATTTTTTCTCTTTGGTTTCAAATATGTTTGTATGTGTAACCAAAATCAAAATTGTATAATCACTTGATTTCACTAAACGAATAATTTAATTTTTACCTATCTTTCTTATTAATTTATATGTATGTGTGTATACTGATTCAATGTCCATTATTCACTAAATAAAATAAATCTATAAATAGAGAAAACGCCGGCCATTTATGTATAAAATTCTTTAACATTTTGTTTATAATAATTGATTGAAATTTAAACAGACGACTCCAACAAGTCGAAATGATGTCATATTATTATTATCATTCCAGTGAAATTTTGATTTCATCGACTTTTTTTTATAGTTCATTCATTTGCAATTTTTGCACAGAAACTAAATTTTAACAAAAACAAAAAGAAAGAAAAAAAAGTAAATAAAATGACAATTTAAACAAAAAACAATTTACGCTCATCATTGAATGAAAGCAAAAATACACGTGAAATAGAAAAATAATATTCATATTAATAAAAAATAATGAAGTTACGGCATTTACATACCTTCTGGATTATTACATGAACATCATGCAAAATATTAGTAGAGGTATGAAGAATAATAAAGGCATATTGTATTGTAACTAATATATTTTCACAAAAAAACTTTTTTTTCTTTACAGAATTCTTAAATCACTTAATACTTTTATTTGTTATTTTAAATTTTGTAACGGATAAAAGTGATTAATAAGAAACTAATTAGAAATTTTCAAATAAATTTGATTTATTCTCCACTTCACACGTTAAAATTCACCACGATAAAAGCGATCTGTTTACACCGGATACTTGTTTTCATATGAGCATTATTGAGCACTAGCAGCTCATTTTTAATTTTTTAATTTATCAACATTTGAGAAATGAAAATTTGTTCATCCATATTATTGATATATCTACATATGGGGATATGTAAATACATTTGTTTATACGAGTATGTAATACATATTTATATATGGTAATGGTGCTTATTATGATTATGATATGTTTGAATTTTTTTTTTTTTTGTATATAAACAATTCCATGAAAACTTCAACCTGACCGCTCTCTCGTTTTTAACTTCTTCATTTTAATATTTTATTACTTTGTGTTTTTTTTTCAAGTTTTACTTTTGAATTGATTAATTGAAACAGTTTAAAGAAAATTTTTGTATTGCATCAATTTTATCATAAATTCTATTTTATTTAAAACACGATATATGGGTGTCCGTCAGTAACGAAAAGAAATGTCAGTCAGTGGCGATGACATTTTCTGTAAATAAAAAAAAAAAATTCTGTTAGGAGTTAAGTAAAGAAATTTTTAGAGCCATTATGTGATTCATTATCTTCATTGTACTTGTTTATGTTTCATAAAATATTTAGTCAAATTTTAGAAAATTTCTGTGATTTATCAAAATAGGCACAACACAATATTGCATTTTTGTCAGTCAGTGACGTCAGTTTCTTAGATATACTGGGTAGTGGACTTACGTGCTGATTTTTGGAAATTCGAGGAACGTGTCTTAGGATATTTTGTGTAGAACACCTGTAACCATCCGGTTTCATTCAAGAATCTCACTGTATTCCAAACCCCCGAATTTGCGATGTCGTTTAGGTCCTTGAACAGGGAACTTCCCATTTTTCGGTACCTAGTTATGGCTAGTGATGGACAACTAAAGAGATAGTGAACGAGAGTTACTCTCACATTGAGCTCTCTGCAGCTGCGGCAATTAGCATTAAAGGGAATACCCAGTTTATTTGCGTGATCTGTTGGACAGTGTGTATATTTAATAGTTACAAGAAATAATAAATAAATATAAAAAATTATATGACAAATTTCGCTAAGTGACTAAATCACAAAAAAAAAAAATTTCCAAAATTTAAGTCAGTGCGGCATGGAATTGCTCATATAGTTTTTTTCTCGAACACTCAAATATGAGCCCTATATTAATTTGAACTCTTCTAATATTTTATCATATTTGTATACTAATAACTTAATTTCAAAATATCTCTGAAAATATAATAAAAAAATATAAAGAAAAGAACAGAGAAATGTATTTATTATAAACTAAATTTAATAATAATAACGTTTCATTTATTCCTACTGTTTTAAAAACAGTTCAATATGTATGTACTTTATTAATTTAAGCGTTAATAAAAAAAGAGAAGTAATTAAAAAGTTTTTAAAATCAAATTAAGTTTTTTTTCACCCAATTTGAATAGAATTTATACATTCATATCTAAAGATTAGTAAATGTGTATATTTTTGCTGACTTCGAATTTCAAACAATAGATTCTTTTGTATTAAAGTTGACTTTCAATATGGATATTAAGTTTGTTTGTGATGTGTTTCAAATGAAACAATATCTTAATCTTAAATGGAATGAAGTAGTTACATTTATAATTGTTTATCACTTCAAGAAATTCATGTAGAAAGTTACGCCAATCAAAATTTTGTAGACAATTTTTTTTATTATAATTCTCTTCATTAACGCACAAAAGCAAAAAAAAAGTGTACATTATAATTATTGAAGTTTCTAAAGACTTCCTTTGTAATATGTAATTATATTGTATAATATGTTTTTTTTACTTTTGAACGAGAAATGTGCATTATAAATTAATTGATTAAATAATGGTATATCTTCAATTAAAGTATTATTATTGAATTAATGACTGCCTGTAATATCTTATTCTTCAATATTAATTAAAAAAAGGATAAAGGGAGATATGTCGTTTCCTCTAATTTTATTGCACGTAAAGCCCAATTTTACCTAAACCTAGTTGACTTTTCCGCCAAAACAACTTTACTTTCAGATACTTAAGAATTTTATAAAAGAGGTAGCGAAGAGTGGTTTCAGTTGTTATTTAGTGTTATCAGATTTAAATAAAAAATTTTATTGTCATCATCCTCAGATTTATCAATTTATAAATGTAAAGTAAAGAATGTTGAAATTTTGGCGGAAACGATAAAGCCCCAGGATAAAGAACAAACGAACTTAAATAAAACTTTGTAGACTTATGTGCAAGTTAGGGACAAATTTTTCCAATTCAAGGGTTAAATACAAATAATATTTACGTAAATAAATACATTACATTTCTGAATGTTTTACATTGAATTTCTGATTTCATCTCAATAACATAATTATACGATACTCTATAAGTACATACTATCGCGAAATTAATTCAAAGAATCACGACACTGTACTAATAATTTCAAGTTTTAAGAGAATTGGTGACATATTTTTTGATAAAAATTCAAAACAAATTGTTGTTTTTGTCGTTTTTTAAATTTTCATTTATTCTTTAAAAAAAAAAATGAAACTTTATTTATTTTTATTATTTTTTATAAGTAAATGAAATACATACAGTTGATTTCTTTCTATAGTCTGTGATGTAAACAAACCACAATTTCTTTCATATATTTGTTTTTTATTAACCACTTCCATTTGCGCGTTATATGAAACAAATTTAATGGTACATACATAGTTATATTCTTCGTTCATTATTTATTAACCCTAATGGTAAGTTTACACGACAGGAGACTTTATGGTTTCAGATAGATACCAAGGAATGGTAAGCCCTATGCTCATAGTCGTAATCAAGTCACATTTACTAAATCGGTAAAAACTAAAGACAGTCAATTTTCGTCGACGAGTATCCACTCGTAATGAAAGTGACAATTTTTTGTATTATGCTGATACTTGTTTGACGCGACATTTTGTCGAATTAGGTGTTTATTTTAGTCGGTATTCTATAGTACAACGAGTGCTATACAAAAAGTAAAAAAAAAACGGATAACGAAAACTTTTAACTTAAATTTTTCAGTTTTTATATACTTTTTTAATTTTAATTAATCATAATAAACAAAATTTGATAATTTACAGGATAAAAATTACAAATAAAAGAAATAAAGTAAACTTTAAAATTATAATTTGAATATTATGATAATATGCCAACGTAGCCAAAAGGCAAAAATCAGCATAATGGTGAGCAATTGGAAACAATGTAGACTTTCGGCTTTCTACATATTTTTAGGTCTTTTTATTTTTTACATAAGATCTGCTGTTCTCCATCAGAAACAGTTTTTTTTTATGTGGAAACTAAAGGCTTTTGTCGTGTAAGCTTACCATAACAATACAACAGTTCAGCTTAAAACCTTTATATATTCACGCAGCATTACTGCATTTTCGAAAACACCAAATCTTCCACTTTTTATTAAATTAAATAAAATTAAAGAAGAAAATATGGAATTTTCATAAATTTTTGTAAAGGTTACACAGGGTGTTTGGGAAAAATTTGCAAAATTTTGAATTTGAACGCGTCTAACTTTTGTAGGGTTCAGGGTAGAGAAACAAGTTGGGTTTTGTTTGAAAAGGCAAAGGGTACTCCATATTTTTTCTGAATACAAAGTGACCCTGAAGTGCCCCCGCAGAAAGTTATGGGGTGTTTTGTGAAAAAGGTGCCCTCTAGCGGATAAACCGTTGAGATTTACCACCCCGCCCCCTTTCCCCCCAAATACGATTTTTTGTTTGTATCGATGAGACCTATCAATGGTATCAAAAGAAACGAAACACCCTGTATAGTCGAAATATAAGCAGTGGAATAATTCTATAGGGTTAATGAAAATACCATACAAGATCACAACATCAGCAACAACTTTATCAACTATTTAAATTACTCTTTTCCAATCCGTTTTTTCAATTTTTATATTCATATATTAGTTCTGGATATTGTTTATACTTAAATAGCAATACAGGAATTTCATATTTAAAAAAAGCAATAAAATTTTCAATTAAAATTTTTGAAGATAAAAAATGTAGGGCAGTATATATCAGCGATGTTAAAACTGTGATTAATATTAACAAAAGTTTAATTGAATTAAAAAATTTTTTATTCACCTTGGTGACTTATAGTTTTGACACATTACTAAGATAACTTCACAAATTAACCAAAGCGGTTTATCGATAACTATACCTTGTTCAGTTCAGTACAGCAGTGAAGAATTAAATAGGTATATCTGTCTTTTACTTACTTATTCAACTTCAAATTGTGATATTTCACATTTGTTCTGAGCAGAATTGACACATCTCAGAAATATAGAAATAATTTTAAATTTTTAAGTGGAGTTTTGGTGTTTGAAAAAAAAAACAGCGGTAATGAATCCACTTTTCCATTAGCTCCTCACTGCCATACTAAAAGGTACATATGTATAAGCTAATTCCATGGAAATGTATACCTGATGCTCAATTTTCAAAAATGGAAAAATCCAATATTTTTGTTTTATATAAATTATTTTATGTTTTAATATTTTAGAAAAATTAATCCTTTCCCTACATATTTTTATTTTGTTTCAACACAAAGCTTAAAAACTTAATGTCAAACTTAACAGTGAATAAAATTTAGATAAACTTCATTAGTGAATATCGCCCTTAAAATCGATGTTTCAGAATAAATTTCTGTATTTGAAGTTTGAATTAGTTATGGTACATAATTATGAATTTCGGTTTTCTATGAAACTGTAACCAATTGAATTAAATATAAATATAAGTACATATCTTTTTAGTATTATTTATTAATTCTCTTAAAAAATATTGTTTGTTTTTTTGTGTGTTTATAATAATTAATAAAAAAATTGTATTTATTTTTTCAGATTCAAATAGAAATTCAAATAAAATGCCTGGTATTTATATTAAATATGATTGGTCTGCATTGAAAGTGATTGTTAAACAAGATCGAGATAATTTGACACGTTTTTTAATTCGACTTGGTTCAATAATATCAGGAATTGTTGTTATATCTGGTAAGATAAAAATGATAACAATTTAACAGTTTATGATTTAATTTTGCATTAAATTATTATTAGTACTTTTATTTTATTCTTATTTTAATTTTTTTTTAAATATTAAGAGGAAATTTCAGGTTTCAGTTTATCGTAATTCACTTCCATAAACGTAGTTCAATAGACATGCACGATCATTTCAAATTTCTTTGTACTTTTTCGTAATAGTTGTTGTTGTTTTTTATTTTTACTTTTCGTTTTCTATACTCGGTTTATAAATCGAAGTCAGTATTGTGCTTATAGAGGCAGTACCCGATTAGTTTCTTATAACTTTACATAGGTATACAAATTTTTGATAAATTATAACTTGAAATTAAGATCTGATCACCCCACACAAGAGACAGATTTATACAAACGCAATGTAAAAAATATAGAAAAGTATGCCTATGTTGCCTGTACTGACTTCGATTTATAAACCGAGTATAGCTCGTTTTAAGAATTTTACAAATTTAGTTTAAATCTATTTTATCGAGCACTAACGAGATAAAAACCGATACAGAACAACATAGAAAATTTGGCTTACATG
Organism: Bombylius discolor; assembly: GCA_939192795.1. NCBI lineage: Eukaryota > Metazoa > Arthropoda > Insecta > Diptera > Bombyliidae > Bombylius > Bombylius discolor. Next base: position 13,597,682 of record OW584240.1, on the reverse strand, counting down.
TACTTCATATTTAAACATAAGAGTAATGTTAACTTTCAACTGTCAAATATCAGCTACGAAACCAACGATGCGAGAAACGGATGGAGCGAATATGTTAAAAAGTGGCTCTATGACGAAAGAGATGCAAGTAGCAGAATTTGACAGTTAGCGACTAAACAAAACAAAATAGCTGCGTTTCCTTTAGATAATTTAACCTACTCCCGGAGTAGTTTGTACTATTTTCAGACACGGTATATATAAATACAATTAAATTAATTACAATAAATATAATTATGTAGTACCAAGACCAACTAATCCGGAGTAGTTTAAATTATCTAAGTGAAACACAGCTAACGTGTAAAAAATTTTGAAGGAAGAGGGTACAAAAAAGAAGAAATGAGAGGAAGTGACAGAAAAAAGTGAAAAGAAATATGGTCCATTTTATTCCTATTGCCTTTTGGTAATATACAGAATGCTCCTTTTATATTCTTAAGTCTTGTACGAAACTACGAAAAAAATAAATTAGAAACTGCAAAGCAGTTTTCCAAAACTTCCATAGTTTGCAAATGTATGGAAATGAATTACGAAAACTGAAACACTGCGAAGACTACGAAGCTTACGAAAAACTGGAACATGAAATGAATCCCCTAAATATATATTTTTCTCTTTTACATTTTATTTTTATTTTTTAATTCTCATTTCAGGTATTATAAATGCAATCATACAAAAAGTTCATCAGGAAATTTTAAAAGTTTTTGCACCTCATATATTTAAGAATTACAGAAAATTAACAATTGATCCAGAGGATCCTCCAGTAACAAATAAACCTTTACTAAGAACACTATCAACAGTAATTACAAATGATTTAATTAATAATGCAAATACAATGGATTTAGAATCAATACCAATTAAGACCATACCTCGGTAAAGTGAAAAAAAAATCACAAGAAAATATAAAACAAAGAAATAAAGCCAAAATTGTTTATTTTATGTTTAAATTTTCACTTTTTTTCCTTTTTAAATTACATAAATGTTATCATGTTATTAACATGTTCTTATCCGACTACTTTGACCAAATGCAGCTTTTGTAATTTCAATTGCTGATTGTATTGTACGTTTTACATCATTATTTGTTCCTAATTTTGGATTAATTTCAACCAGATCCATACCAATTAAACGTCCAGTATTCGAAATTGTTTCCATAATATATAAACCTTCTCTTAATGTTAATCCAGATGAAACTGGTGTACCAGTACTTGGTGTTATATTTGGATCTAAACCATCAACATCAAAACTTACATGATAATTCAATTTATTATTTGGATCAATTGAATTTAAGCACATTTCCATGACACGATCAATTCCATATTTATCAATAGCCTAATAGAAAATAATTTTCAGAAAAAAAAAATTATAAAAATATGTAAATAATCAAATTTACTGTAATTTTTTAAAATATTAACTTACATCCATTCCAAATGCACTAATGTTTAATTTTTTTATCAAATCAATTTCAAACGGATCAATATCACGTAAACCAATATATGCTAGACGATTAGCAGGTAAACTGAAAAATAATGAAGAAAAAAAGTGTAAAAAAATTAGATGTATCACTAGTTTTCAGTTTTTAAAATGTTTATAGTTCAGCAGCTGAACTATAGCAATTTGAAAATAAGAAATTTTTCAAAAGACAAATCTAATTTTTGACTTCTATTGGCTTTCCAACAAAAAAACGTTATTTTAACATATACATACATAATTTGATTGATTACAATTTTATAAGGAGTACAATATCGGCCAAATGACCCCATCGACTTTTTTTGCACGATTTCACCACTTGCTCTAGATTTCTAAAAACATTTTCATATATTTGCTACTCAATCCCACTAATGACGCGTCGAATTTCAAAAAAGGTCAAAAGGCATGTTGCATAGTCTTGTTGAAACCGCATGTTATTCAATTCTAGCCAGAAAAATCATTTGCCACTTATCGAGAGTCCCTTCAAAAAAGTAAGGCCGCGTCAAGCCTCCAGTCCATAAACCACACCAAACAGTGACATGTTGCGGATGCATTGGTCGTTTTTGAATGTTTCTAGGATTTTCACTGCTCAAATGCGACAAATCACGAGCATGTATGTACCGCTTTTCAATAACGGTAATAGATAAGTACGGTGTGTTCTAAGGAAATATGTAGTATTTGATTCTCTAATTGAAATTGTCCGAAAATTCCTTTTAGAAGGACAGAAATTAATTTTAATGATTTTTTACCCTCTAACATTTATCCGTCATTTTGTCGATAACGGGTTTGTCTAGATAAACTTTATTCTATAATATACAGTGTGATTCAGTTTAGGTGTCCGACCCGGAAACTACGGATAGGTCTCGGCGAGACAAACAAAAAATTGTACGGGAGGGGGGATGGGAGAGGTCAATCTCAACCGTTACGGAGTTAGAGGGGGGAAAGATGTTTAGTACTTTTTTCTTGTTTTACAATATAACCTTTCACAGGGGCATGCTAGGGTCATCACTTTTTTTCAAAATTGTAGAGGACCCCTGTTTCTTCCCAACAACATCTTATATGCCTCTGAACCTCTTACCGTTCATAAGTTATAAGGCCTCAAATCCAAAATGTTGTCATTTTTTTTTTACTTTAACCCCATTTTTCTCGAAAAATGCTCGATATTAACCCTCTTTTTCCGTTACAGAAAATGAAAGTTCAATTGATTTTGCATTGGTTTGTTTTCATCATTTTTTTTCTAAAAATGCATAATTTTCGAGATATTTGCACTTGCAATTTTGTAAGTTTTTCGTCCACATAAAAGAATTAAAAAACAAATCGGCAGTAGTGCAACCTATTATTGTTAAGTACTCTAACGACATTGTTAGGAAATTAGGAAAAACATTACCTCTGATAAATTAGAAGACAAAAATGCTAGTGTTAAAATTTATATTAATGAATTTCTAACTGTGAATAGGAAAATTATTATTTCAAACATTAAATTTCAAAAAAGTAAATAATTTCAAATACGTATGGGTAAAAAATGGCAAAATTTATTTAAAAAAGGATGATAATTCTAGAGTATTTTTAATCAAAAATCTGTTGAGTATTTATGGTATAGCGGAAAAATTAAAATTATCACACAACCTAATTAAAATGCTTAATATGTATTATCAAAACGTTAGAGGATTGAAGACTGAGCTGACTAATGTCAAAATAGAAATATATTTTAATTCTTATGATATCATATGTCTGACAGAAACTAATCTCCAAAGTAACATTTTTTTCACTGGAATTTTTGATCAGAGATATAACGTCTTTCAGGGACAGGGATCTGGTATCATTTAATTTATCCGATGGCGGTGGGTGTCTCATAGCTATTAAAACGGTATTTTTATAATAGACTATTCGAGTATAAAACAGCAAATGAAGATATTAGGATTGAAAATAATATTAAAGGTATAAAATTGATTATATGTTGTCTTTACATACGGCCCCAAGCAACGGGTGAAAATTGTTACTAATACTAAAATTATAATCTTAGAAGACTTTAATTTACCGAAAATCAAATGGAAACTATGTGCTGATTCTGAAAATTGCTAAGTCCTCAATTAATTCCACATTTTTTTGTAACTTAGAACAATTTAATCATTCTTATAACTACAATAATATTATTCTTGATCTAGTATGGTCGAACATTTCTAACAACCAAATAAAAGTATCTCCTATCTCTCATCATCCAAAATTGGATATTATAATAGACTTTAAAAAAATCACATTACATGGCGCTGAATAGTAGCACTTTTTCTAGAAACTTATCTAGGATTAATTGATTTTCTGTTTTAAAGTCATTAGACACAAATGCAACATGTGAACATTTTTATATTTTATATGATGCGTTTGATTTATACGTACATACCTGTTAAACGTTCGCTGTCAAATAAATTTCCTATTTGGTTCTCTAAACTAAAGAATTAATTCGTGCTATTAAAATGAAAGATAAATACTGAAGAAAATATAATAGGTCGAAACTCTTTTGTAATTATACATACTCTTTTTTCTCAGTGTAGAGCGAAAGTAAAATTTCTAATTAAAAAATATTCCTCTGAATATATAAAACTACTGAATCCAATATAAGATCTAATCCCAAAAAGTTCTTGTCTTATTCGAAAAGCTTAAAAATTACTAATACTATATCATCAGTGTGAAATATGGAAATCAAGTCTATAGTAACGGCTTTGAAATTTGTGATATGTTTGCTAATTAATTTTTCCTATATTGAACTTCATTTTAAACTACATATTTCTTCCTACCTTTTGCCATTTTTTTCTACATTTCTTTTGCTCTTTTTTTTTTTTTTTTTTTTTACTTTATTGTATTTTTTATCATTTATCTACTTTAATTAGTGTGAATTTAGGTTTCCTCATTTTTATGTTCAAGGTCAATATTTAAATTTAAACTAAAAAAATTGGATTTTATTTAAGTCAACACAAAATAATAAAATAATAGGGCAAATTTTTGACTGAGTTACAATAACTTCTGAACCATCGAACATACAACTTTATAAAAGACATTTTTTTAAAAGATCTAAAGGTTCTCTTTAGAAATAATTTCATTTATACTCGGTTTATAAATCGAAGTCAGTATTGTGCTTATGGGGGCAGTACCCGATTAGTTTCTGATAACTTAAAATATTGTATAAATGTTTTTGATAAATTTTAAATTGAAATTGAAATTTGATCACCCCATATACAAGAGACAGATTTATACAAACGCAATGTAAAAGAATATAGAAAAGTATGCCTACGTTGCCTGTACTGACTTCGATTTATAAACCGAGTATAGCTCTCTACATTGCGTGAAAGCTGAAATATGTTGAGAAAAGTGGAACTGGTTACTCTTCTGAAAAAAAATTTCATCGAGATCTACCACACCACCCTGTTTAGTTTGGCACACGAACTGTGAAACACCCTGTATACAGGAAATTTACAAAAAGAAATTAAATAAAACTGAACTTAACTCAAGTGATTGTAATGTACTGAGAAATCTAGTAAATAATAGTTTTGAATTAAAAAAAAATAAAAAAAGCAAACTATAATTTGTTTTTGAAATATGAAAAAAGTACTTTTTTAACCCTTTGCTACATGTGAGGTATAAAATTACGCCAACCTTTAAAATTTGCCTGTTATTCAGAAGGGACTGGTATTATGTTTTTCTAAATTCAATTTCGTCTGTGTACTGTACTGTATTTGTAAGTTAAATTTTAATTTAAAAAAAAAACTACCCCTACTCCTCCGGGAACATACTTTTTTAAAGGGACGAACAAGTCTACAAAAATGTCCACAACATTGGTGCGCGTTTTTTCCTTCGAATTCTATATATAAATCTATTTTTCGTAATAATACATATTTAAAAAATCTGAAAAGCTACAAAACATTTTTTTAAATTTTCTGTAAATGAGAATTTTGTTCGCCCTTTAAACAAGAATTTTTAACTTTTCAGATTTTTAAAGATTTATTTATTACAAAAAATTATATATGTTTATATTTTTGCTTATAAATATACTATATACATATATTGTTTCATTTATTTTTCTATGTATAGCGTTTATATGAACATAATAATATATAATATTATTATCATATCATTATAAAGAGGACAAAATAACCTTTCATGTATTACCAAAAAATAAATGTACCTACATATTATGTATATGACCATTTCAAAGTTTCAGAGATATATCATCATCAAAAGAAAAACGAAAATTTGACTTCAAGTCCCTATATCTTAAGGACCATTAATCCGACCGAAATGAAATAAAGTGTGTTAGAAAGAAGATGTTCTCTTTAAAATTCTATGTTAACTATTATCCTGGAATATCTTGAAACATGTCAATTTTGTCACCAAATTTTTAACGTTACTTTTCGGCTATGAAATGGAATTTGCGCCAATAATGACATATTATGTACATACATACATACATATGTCACGTTAAAGAGGACACTTCAAAGTACCGTTCGAAAAAAGTCTCGTTTCAATAGCTCACCCTCGGAAGGAAATTTCCCCCATTGTTGTTGATGCTGTTTTATTATTGCATAATGTACAATGTAATGTAAGAACAATATACATATGTATTGTATGTAATATATGTATTTACACCATAGAATAGAAACGAATAGGTATGCTGAAAAGCAATATGGCGGAGATTGTTTTTTGTTTTTTACTTTTAGTGACGTTTCAATAAGTTGATGACGTAGTTGCGAAGAAATGATTATATCTTGAAAACTTAAAAAAAGTACAACAGTCAACAATACTGTATAAGGCAATATTAGAGAGAACACTATAATAAATAAATTATTATAGTTTTCAGTCTACGAAATGCTAAGATACAAACATACATATCTTTTAAGTTGAAATTTAAGTCGAATTTATGTTTGAACTTGTAAATGTATGAAAGTTTTACGTCTCTTTACCTTATCTCAAAAAGTAAAAACAGTACAAGAAAATCGCACCAAAAAAAACAAAGAGGATACTATTAAATATTTGGGTCAAGGGATTATGATTTTTGATTCACGGGATGCTGAAATATAGCTTTTTGAAGAAAAAAATTTCAAAATTTATATTCAAAATTGTATGGTACGTATAGACGCATATTTAAGATAGAACTTTGCAAATAGAAGTATCAAGTAGTTACGTAGAATCAAGGATCGTATTAACTATAGGAAGATATTGCACTAAAATGGGAAGAATGTATACAAAAAAATTAGGCGCAAAACCAAATGGCGGACTCAGGCATCAAGCATCAAAATCTGAAATGTCAAAATCAATTTTAGCATATGGAAATACATGTAACTGCACCAAATAAGAGCATCAGGTATCAAGACTCAAATGAGTCTGAGTCCGATGTTTTAAAATTTTGAGTCTGATGCTACATTGTTGACAACATTATAATGAAAAATATAAAGTTGACAATTTACTACGTATACATGACGGATTGAATCTTAATTTAATTCGGACTGAATCCACTGAAATCTCCATGTATATGGAGATCGAGTCCATGTAGGTTCAAATCGAACTAAATATAACCGTATAGACACGGATTGAAAGATCGAATTGATTTACGTTTTGTTATTTATCGAACTGTGTAAAAACTTTTATTTATTTAGATGTGACAAATTATAATAATTTAAATAAAATTAAAAACGTTCGAAAAAGGAGTGTATTTATTTTTCAGATTTTTTATATCGTAATAGACATTAATAATTATCACAACAAATGAGCATCGAGGAAAAAATTATTGAATTTATGAGAGATCATAAATATATTTATGATATTTCTGATAACTAATTATAGTGTTGGTAGCACTTTTGAAGCTGAAGTCAGCATTTGGTCTTGCTTGGTATCATGAGTCTTGAAGTCAGCATCATGAGTCTTGATGCTTGATGGCTGAGTCCGCCATTTGGTTTTGCGCCTTAAGCTCCTTTTAAACAATGTTTTTCTCTCTTTGTAATTATTTTCAAAGAGATATACCAGTGTTATTATATCGTAAGATTTTTCACGGTTCGTATTTCGTACGTGATATAAAATATATACAAGAAGGTATTTTATATAATTTTCAAGACAGTGAAATACACTGGAGTGCAATATCTTCCTATAAATATTACGATCTTTGGTAGAATCCTTTAACGAAAGATTTTGTGAAGTTTCAATGTTTTAGCTCAAAAAATTCATATTTAAATTAGAGCTCAAAGTCTTAATGTATACATTTAGATACGATCAGGCAATCCCATTTTTAAACTTTTTATTTATTGTTTCTCTCTTTATAATTTTAAATGTATGTATGTTGAAGAAGTTACATACATAAAAAAAAATTCATATAGGTAGTCAGAATTTTAAAAGTTGAGGTTTCGTATTATACTAGAAAAACATGCGTAAAAAAAAAGATACTTACACACATGCGTTTTTGTTGTTGTAACACGTTTCTTCTTTCGTATATCTACACAAAAAAGATCACAAAGCCATGTAAAACATGCGCGAAAAAACCTCAACTCTTAAAATTCAGACTATAATTTTCTTTTTTTTATTCTATCATAATTTATTCTTTTAAAAAAATTATAGTTAAACTATTTTTTAAAAATTATTTTTCTTTTAAATTGATTTATTTAATTTTAAAGTGCTACTATTTTAATATTAGTATTATTATTAGTAACAATTGTCATATTTTTAAAATTAAAATCTTTTTGCATGAAATTAATAAATTATCATATATGTACATATGTACCTAATTATTGTAAACGTACAACAGTTTGTGAATCGATATCGAAATTCGAAAGATTCGTTTCAAGCTGGCATGCAAGAATTTCTTATAAATATAGACCCGTAGTAAGGTCCTTCTCACAAGATTTTTTCTCATCAGTTATCAGACTTAGTTAACTACAGTACAGGCCGGAATATTCTAGTACAATTGTTTGTCTGCTTCGCAATTTCTTTGTTGCAGATATTAATCGCAACGACACAAAACAATTACATACATATATTCTTTTTTCTATAATACTTTAATTTCGGTTTTATTAGAGATTTGAATATAAATTATTTCCTAATGTGTATATGTAGTCTGTAGATAGCTGATGTACATATTGTACATGATACGGTAGCACCTTTAATTCTTTTACATTTTGCTCTCATTTATTTTTCCAAAATCCAAATGTGTAGAAGATTATTTTAATCAAAGTTTATCTATACTGTATCAAGTTGTGACACTGATGACATGTCTCCTTATTTTTTTGCGACCTTGGTCCCGTTATTTAAATTTCCTTAACGGATTTACGAAAAATATATGGTAAAAAGGAGTTTGTTTGTAAGAAAAAGATAAAAAAAAATTGAATGGCGACAACATTCGTTATTGAAACTGAAACATTGTTACAGGGTGTACAAAATAAAAAAAAAAACATTTTTTAAAGTTTGTGTTTATCACTATTTTTCTATTTTTTTAATACTTTTTCAATATTTTTTAATTTATTTTAAATATCTTCAAATATATTTATTGACAGAAATTCATTTTTTTAAATACATATTTTTCTAACAATTTTAATAAAAAAATTTAGATCATCTTATACTTTTCTAGTTCAAAAAATAAATACATATGAAATTCATTTCATAGCGCCTTTAAAAAAAACAAGTTGAAAAAAAATGTAAACGAACGAGTTTTTATTTGGTGTGCGAATGTATTTGTGTCATTTCAATTTTTAAATTTCCCCATAGTTATATTATATGGTAATGGCGATCTGACTCATACATAGAAAAAGCATTTATATAGCTCCTTTAAAAATACAATGTGGGAAATTCGCATGTACTAATAGTCACGTATTATTATTTTTAATTTTTAAGACGTATAACTTCATAACACTATAACTGTTTTGATTGTTATAGGTCACTTCACGCAATACTTCTCTACACCTTGTTTCTTTTAGTATTGTAGTGAGAAGCTTATTGAAAAGTGGTTTCATTGCTGCTGTTTCTTTTTTTAAACATCAAAACTCAACCTAAAAGTTTAAAATTATTTCCATATTTTTTCGAGATGTGGCAATTCAAATACATAAAATTAGTGCGAAAAAAACGCTCATCATGTAAGTAAGTGAGAAATCTCAGAATTCTCACTTCCTCAGTTCCAATAAAACAGCATAAACAGATAGGACGACATGTACAAATTACCTAGTACATCTATATACATCTAGTACTACAATTGCTATTCAGAGCTGTCGTTTAGGATTTTGAAATAGTAGTGTAGTATAAAAAAAAAATAATGTGAAGAATATTAAGTTCGATAAGAATACTTTATCATCCAACAACCAAAAAAAAAACAAAACCTCTCTTCTAATAAAAAATTATTAAATTATAAGAAAAGAAGAGGCATTCTCGCCCAAATAATGGTTGATTATAATGGAGAATGTCTTTGATATCTCATGCATCGATTCATAATGTATTATCGATAAACAAACTTGGAATGCAAGGCATCTATTAAAATAGTAAATTGATTTTTCGGCGAAAGAAATACAAAATTTAAAATTTAAGAATTTTTGGCTTGATTTGTAAAGCAGGGAGTATGAAACTAAAAGGTGTACGTGAGTTAATACGCTTATTAAAATTCAAGTAAAAATACTCCGATCGGAGTCAAGCGACAGCTCTGTTGCTATTTAATCTATTACATTTATGTATTAACAGAGTCAGCGACGGACATTTTCTTTTTCTTTCATCATTCTAGTTTTTTCGTGCTAAGCAGAAGATTGACCTCCGACCATTTGCTTGAAAATTAAGGAGATTCTTTAAAAATTTCTTTTAAATAAAGTTTTGTGTTTGTTCTAAATATTAATTGAAATTTGTGTTTTGTATTTCGTTACTATAATAAGTAATTTGTAAATTCGTCTAGCTAGAGCTACTTTTTCTTGTTGCTACATTTTTTTTATGTGAGCGGAACCATCTTGATATTTAATCTAATCGATTAAACTTCTTCCCTTTAAACTTGTTTCATAAATGTGTATTTTGTACTTCTTTGACTTTACAATATATTTTCGTAATCGTCTTAAATAAACAAAGAAAAAACTACAAAACGTATTTTTAATTTTAATTACGAAACTGGTAAATTCATATAATTGAAGAATTTTTTTAAAGACAATTTGTACGGGAAATTGTGAAAAAAAAGTTTTGAAATACAACAGGAAAAAAGGTGGGAGTGAAATAGAGAAAAATCGATAAGTTTGGAGTTCGCGCATTATAAATTTATAAATTGTATTTTATATACCCATTGTAAATTATAAGAAAATAAAACAGAAGAAATACGGCAGTAGTATACATACTATATAGCAAGCCAACACACACACATTGACATACGATTTAAGTGTAAAATAAAATGACGAATGCGGCTGGTGTTGAAACACAAACAATCCAAGGTACAAACCAAACAACTCAGCAACTTCAAATACAACAACAGCAGCAACAGCAAGTGCAACAAGCCATAATGCAAGTTCAACAGCAACAGAACCAGCAAGCCGTAGTTGCGGCGGCTACCGGTACAACAGCAGTTCAACAAGCAGTTGCTGCTGCTGCTGCTGCTGCTGCACAACAACAAGTGCAAGTTAAACAAAATGGTAATTCAATTGATGGTGAGTCTAGAACAAATTTAATAGTAAATTATTTGCCACAAACAATGACTGAAGACGAAATACGTTCACTATTCTCGAGTATTGGTGAAATTGATAGTGTTAAATTGATCAGAGATAAATCACAGGCATTTGTTGATCCATTGAATCCAACTGCAGCAAAAGGTCAAAGTTTGGGTTATGGTTTTGTTAATTATGTTCGTGCACAAGATGCAGAGCAAGCTGTTAATGTTCTCAATGGTTTGAGATTGCAGAATAAAACAATTAAAGTATCATTTGCACGGCCTAGTTCAGAAGCAATTAAAGGGGCTAATTTATATATTTCGGGTCTTCCAAAGTCAATGACCCAACAAGATTTGGAGGCAATATTTCTACCTTTTGGAACCATAATAACATCACGTGTTATATTTAATCCTGCTAATAATAATGAACAACAACAACAATCACCACAACAACAACAAAATAAAGGTGTAGGATTCATTCGTTTTGATAAACGTGAAGAGGCTACTCGAGCAATAATTGCTCTAAATGGTACAACCCCAAAAGGATGTACTGAACCGATTGTTGTGAAATTTTCAAATACACCAGGAAATAATAATAAAATAGTACAACCACAGATTCCTGCATTCTTGAATCCACAATTATTAACAAGACGTGCTATCGGTGGAGCCATGCATAATCCAGTTAATAAAGGTTTAGCTAGATTCTCACCAATGGCTGGTGATATGCTAGATGTTATGCTTCCAAATGGTTTAGGTGCAGCTGCAGCAGCTGCTACAGTAGCTGGTCCTGGAGGAGCATACAGCATTTTTATTTATAATTTAGCACCAGAAACTGAAGAGAGCACATTATGGCAATTATTTGGTCCATTTGGTGCAGTTCAAAGTGTGAAAATCATTAAAGATCCATCAACGAATCAATGTAAAGGTTATGGATTTGTTTCGATGACCAATTATGATGAATCAACAATGGCAATTCGTGCCTTAAACGGCTATACACTTGGTAATCGTGTATTACAAGTTAGTTTTAAAACACAAAAATCGAAGTAAATTCATGTGTAAAAGAAGGGGTGTTTTCATTGTCATCATCATTGTAAGAGTAATAAAAAGGGAGTAAAAGTAGCAGTAAACAAAGTAATCAACAACAACAACAAACAAGTATTTAATATTTAAAAAAAACCTAAAAAACATGTATGTAATTCAAATCTCTCTTCATAAATGTTACATAAAAATAAAAATTATTAAGTATACACATACACATATAACATACTTTCGTATACATACGGGAAAATTAGGAATATATGATAATTGGATTTTTTTTTTTTTTTTTTTGGTATTTTTGTGTATACACATACTTTTTTTTTAATTTCTTCTTTTTATGTTTTTTTTCTTTTGTGTTTATTTCATAAATTATAATTTTTTGTTTTTTATTTTAATTGTAAATAATTTAATTTAAAAAAAATATATACCTATATAAAAAAGAAGGTTTATATGTAAAAGATTATTATAAATTAAAAACCTTTTTTTATTATAATTTTTTTTTTTTTTTTTTTAATTTTTTAAAATTTGGTTTTTTCTTCTAATTATAGGTTTATTTTAAAATATTTTTATTTTTCATTTTAATTTTGTCTTATTTTTCATTTTTTCTAATTATTCTAACAAAAGAATCAACATCTAATTGTATTATACTTGAAGATAACGTTTTTTTTTTAGGAGTAAGTAAAATTCCACTTTTTCATATAAAATAGTTGAGAATAAACAAGAATACAATTTTATTTAAAGATTAGAAATTTTGTAATCATGCGCGATATTTTATTTTTTTTTAATCAAAAATTTTTTTCTCAAAAATTTTGGTAGGAGTAAAAAAGAAGAAAAGAGATGTAAATTATAATAAATCAAAAAAATTTAAAGATAAAAAAGGGGAAATAAATGAATATGTATATACGAATTAGTTCCATGAAGTCTGGAGTAGAAGCACGAAGTTGTTCCAATTGAATCAGCAATGACTGAATAATCAATTCAGCCATAAACAAGTCGATTGAAACAACTTACATGTTTCTTCTACTTCTGTTTCAGATTGAGGATTTTTATGAAACTTATTCAATTTACAAGAAGAAAAATAATTTGTAATTTAAAAATCGAATAAATATATTAGAAAAAAACAAGATAAATTTTACATCATCTTAAAACATTTTTTTTATACTGCAAGCAATTGGAAAGTGTTATTGAAAAAAATTTATTTTTTCAATTTTAATTGAAATAATGAAAATTTCCATTATTACAATAAAAAAAACGATACGATATTATTTTCAATGCAAATAAAAATGTTTTTGAAATTTTGAAAATAACAAAAACAAATCCACTTGCACCAAAGATCTTAGAACATTGTATAAATTGGAACTTCATTATTCAATAAAAATTAATCCTTGTAATCTTTGCAAAAAACGAAAATTTCCTTTCAATTCATTTGTTTTCCTTTTTTTTTTTTTTTTTTTTTTTTAATGGATAGAGTTTTATCTTTACTTAAACGTGGACGTTAAAGCGGAGAGGCGCAACTTCTTTGTTGGGAGTTGGGAAAAAAACACACAATACAAAATTAACGTGTAATATTTAATATAATATAATATTAATGTAAAATTAGATTAGGTAAAAAGGATTAGTATAACAAAACGATATACATACAAAATAATTTTAAAAAAAGAAATTAATTTATTTAATAAAAAAAATAAATGGAAATTCTCTACCATTATAAAATAAATGTTTCAGATTAAAAAAAAAAACAAAAAACACACAATAAATGAAGCATTAAGTAAAAATTTATAGAGAAAAATTTAACAAAAAAAAAAAAAAAAAAAAATTGATAATATGAATAGGAAATCGATAGAGAAAAGAACACAATGAAAGAAAAGAAAGAAATTCAAAAAATCGAATAGAAAATTTATATTAATACGAAAAATAAAAAAAGATTAAACAAAATAAGAAAGAAATATGTATGTTCTAGTCAAAGTATTTTATAAATTTAAACTTGAAAAAAAAAAAATATGCATAGAAAATCCGTAAAAAAAGAAACTAATAAATAAACTATGTTTAGAAATAAAATATTTATTATTTTAGGAAAATGAAATTAGATAAAAGCAATTTTTATCTTTTTTTTTTTTTATTTTAAGGAAAGCAAGAAACAGATGACGTTACTATTAAGAGGAAAAATTTTTTTTGTTTATTTAAAAAAAAAATTATCAGTTAAATTCAAATTTTTTATTTTATTTCATTTTTGGGTTTTATTTTAATTTTGAATTTTATATTAAAATAATTTAACAAAATGTTTATGATTTTTTGTTAAATATTTTTAATGTATTAGAATTTTTATTTCTTTCTTTTTTTGATTTTAATTTTATATATTTTTTGTATGGCTGTTTTTAAAGATCCAAGTTTGCTTTTATAAAATTAAGCTTTCAAATTAAAAACTTCATAAAATCAAGCTTACATTGAAATATTGCGCAAGGTCTGAAAACATTTTGATGAAAAATTATTATGTAAGTGTTGTGAATTGACAATTTTTATTTTAAATAATGTTTATAGCTGCAACACTGACTTTCTGTCAAAAATTTGGAAAATGTCGAAAAGACTTAATAAATGCAAGTAATTTGGCTTGCATGCTTTTTACTTTCATATGTATGCATGCACGGTGGCGTAAGCAAGCTTGAATTTTCAAAAACAACATACCTATGTAATTTTTAATTTGGGTTTTTTTTTAGTGTCAATTTGTAGGGAGTCAAGTATTTTTTTTAAATATTCAATTATAAACTCAAATATAAATTCAATTAATTTATTTGGAATGTTTTGACTTCAAATTTTCTATTTCTGGGTGATTCTCTGAAAAGTGAACCAAGACTAGCAAGATTTTAATTTATAAAAATAACATAATTTCGTTATTTTTACTCCAATTTTCATTAAATTTTTATCAATAGAGGAATAAAACTTCAATAGATAGATCATATAACTTTCAAATTTTGGATAGAAATTTATTACTAGACCTATGAAATCTCTTTTGTGCTACATTTTAGAAATACAATTTTTTTTAAGACAGGGAACAAAAAATTCCTTAATTTTTATTTAATTATCTAATTTTATCGTTATTAATACCTACTATAATTCGAAAAAAAATTATTAAACAATTAGTGCGTTACCATCAAATTTCTTCGAATTTCAGATGTACCTTTTACTTAATCTAACGAATCTTATTTTCTAACAGTGTTATTATTTAATGAATATCAAAAACTATCACCGAAAATTTTGTTTAAAAAGAATTTAAAATTTGCATGATGTCTTGTGCGTCATTTAGAGAATCGCCTTTTTATATATATTTATGTGGATTAGGAATCTTAATGCAAATTTTTTTTTCAATTGCTTGTAATTGAACATATTTAAAAACTTGGCAAATTTGTTATCAGTAGAAGAAAATTTGAAAGTGTTTCTAAAAAAAATTAAAAAGTGATCATAAGAGTGGTATTCATCAAAGTGATTTATTTTGAACTTGTCATAATTTTATTGACCAACAAAGTTTAGCTTCGATTTTTAAATCGACAAGGCTAGCTGTCTCAAGTTAAATCAAGCTTTATTTTTCTTTTTTTCTTTTTCTTTTTTAAGCCGTGACACATGTTAATTAAAAGTCAAAATTAAATTTCGACAAAAATATTAGCGTTGCCATAGGAAAAAAAAATTTTATTTAAATTTCTATGGTGAGCAGGGATTTTTGAAGTTGTTTTAGATTAATTCGTAGTTTAAACCACAGTGGTGAATACGACCCTAAGAATAACAATTTTACTTTCAGTTCATTTTACATGTAAAATAAATTACACAATCTGTATTCCTTGAAAAATATTTTGAATTACTACAACAAATAGACACGAAAATTTTATTTTATTTTAGTTTTTGTATTTATTTAGGTAATTTTTTTGGTTTTATTTTCAGTTTAAATGAAGTGTTTTTTTCTTTTAGTTCAATTTTGTTTTTGAGTTTTATTTATAAATTATTTTCAATATTGTATTTATTATATCTCTTTAAAATTATCACTATTATTTAGGACTTAGACAAAATAAAAAAATTTTAAATTCATATTATCATAATTTAAATAACACATCCTTGTTGTTCACTTTTATTTATTTTTCTATTTTTGTTTTCAACTGTTAAAGAAAAATGCAAATCCAGAAATAAATATGATATATAGAAATGTTTTTGTTGATCGAAAAAAAAAAAAAAAATCAAATACATATAGGTACATAGTAGTTATATAATGGCGAAATAGAAATGAAGAGATTACATTTAAATAAATAAGAAAATCAATTAAAAATACAGAAATTTAGAAAATTTTCATTTTAAAAAAATTATTTTTAAGGAGAAAAAAATGTAGTTTTTAGCTTTTAAATTTTTTTTTATTTAAATATTATATTTTCTTAGTAATTTTTAGATTTCTATGTGCATTATTTATAATTTAATTAATTACACAGATTCAAAATTATGTATTTTAAAAGAAATTATGTAAAAGAAAATATAAACCGAAAAATTCATAAATAAGCTCTATTCTCTCGAAAAAAAAGTATTTTTACAAAAACAAAGAAAAAACGAGATGTTATTTCTAATTTTAAAATATAAAAAAATCAGAAAAATCATTCAAAGAATAAATGAAAAAAAAAAAAATTTTTTTTTAAATTATAATTTTAAAGTTTTTTTGAAAAAAAAAAAAAAAAAAAAATATGTATAATTAAGATATAAGATATATATTCGATGTTGTGTGCAATAGTTTTATTCCAGAAAATATATATAACATTAAAATTAAAATGTAAGTGGTGGAATGTGAAAAAAAAGCAAAAGAAATGGAAAAAAAAAATATATAGGAAAAATTTGTTGAATAAGTTTTGCAGAGAAAAACAAAAAATATTAAAAGAAAAATCATACAATATTATGAATAAAATCTATATACATATATTATATATATTTATATTTATATGTATACACATAAATTACACACACATTAATTACATTTTACCATTAACTATTTATATTTATCATTATTATTATTAATTATAAATAATTTTTAAGTGAAACAATGAGAAAATTTATAAGTTCTTTTTTCCATTTTAAAAAAAAACCAGAAAAAAAAATATTCTTTTATTTTATTTTTGTCTTTTTAGTTTTAAATTTGATTTTAAATAACTTTTCTTTTTTTCTCCTTTTAGTTTTTTATTTTTATTTTGTGTGTGTGTGAGAAGAGAACAATTAAAAGAAAAATTATATACGAACAGAATCGATTTAAAAAAAAAAAAAAGTAAATTTTATTCAAAATTGGTTTGTTTCTTCATTGAAAATTAAATTTACATTAAAACGAAAAATAAATAATGAAAAAAAAAAAAAAACAATTAATAATTAAGATATTACAATAGCATAAAAATAATTATTTTATTTTGATCACTAAGAAAAAGTATATACATAATTACATAAATTTCAAAATAGTTTTTAATTTCTTTTATATTTTAGTTTTATTTTTATTTTAATCAATTTTATTATTATTATTACTTATTCTTTTTATCAATTAATCAATTATAATTTGATTTTATAATTTTTATCATTATTATAATTATCAATTAATTTTAATTATGATTACATTGTCATTTTTATTATAATTTTTTAATATTTTGTGTGGCTTTTTTTTATTATTATTTTATTTCTTTTTTTGTTTTGTTTATTATTTTTCAAATAAATGGTAACAATTTTGGTATATTCAGCAAAAAGGAAGAAAAAAAAATTGATCTTTTATTTATTTTAATTTTTTTATTAATATTATTTATTAATTTACGTTTTTTTTTTATTTTTATATTTAATTTTCCTTTTTTTTCGATTTCTTCTTAGCTGGTATTTGTTTATGATTTCTTTTTTTTATTTTGAATCATGATAGTTTAGTGCAATTCCTTTTTTAAAAAAAAAAAATCTAGATGATTTGTTACACAAGACAATTTTTCAATTTTTGGAGGATATCTCATAAGAATAATTAACAAAGTGTGTTAATTATGATTGAACACGTATTTGTAAAGAGGCTATTTGGAGTTATTTAAGTATTTGGTCAAAAAAAAAAACATAAATATATACATAGTATCTATGACACTCATATATATATATAAGTAATTTCTTCCTTGTGCTATATTATGTATAAGTAAATTAATTATATAATGTTTCAGTTTTGATTCATTATTTAGTCAAATTAAAAATGAACTAACAAAAGTTCGTTTTAGTCCAAAAACACATACTATTTTATATATGTATGTGTGTAAAAGATTACTATAAAGTTCTCTATTATGATTTTCGATTGAAATTCAATCGAATCGAATAAAATATTCACAATATTTTGTGTCATTCTGAAACAAATGCTAATATATGCTATATGGATTTTTTGATATCTTTTTTCTGTTCGAATGAAATTGGTAAATAAAAATTTAAAATCATAGATTACTAGATATTTTAAATGAAATTCATAAAGCATTTGTTTGAGAATGACACAAAATATTGTGAATATTTTATTCGATTCGATTGAATTTCAACCGAAAATCATAATAGAGCCCAAAGTAATCTATAAAGCTGATTTAGAATAGAATGTAGGTCAATAAAAAAGCAACATAAGGCAGGCATGAATTTCTAATTACATGATCACCCTTATGCTCATAGTCATAGTCGATGTCATGTGAGTCGACATTTACGAAATCGGTATTCTGACAATCAGTTTTCGTCGACGAGTATCCACTTGTATTAAAAGTGACAATTTTTTGTATTATGCTGATATATGTTTGACGCGACATTTTTTCGAATTAGGTGATTATTTTAGGCCTACTTTACACTATACGATTTATCATATGACTAGTGTACTTTGTTTTTGTTACAAAAACAAATTACATTGGTCATAAAACAAATCATATGATAAATCGTATAATGTAAAGTATGCTTTAGTCGGTATGCTAAGATGTAACGAGTGCTGTACAAAAAGTGAAAAAAATGGACAATGAAAAAGTTTGAGCATCTTCAAAAATGCAGTGATGCAATTATGATGCGGAATTCTGCTTAAAACTCATACGCTGAATTGTGCATCATAGTTGCATCACTCCATTTTTGAAGATGCTCAAACTTTTTCATTATCCATTTTTTTCACTTTTTCTATACTTTTTTAATTTAAATTAATCATAATAACCAAAATTTGAAAATTTACAGGATAAAAATTACAAATAAAAAAAATAAAGTAAAATTTAAAATTTTATTTTGAATATTGTGATAATATCCAAAAGTAGTTAAAAGGCATAAATATACGAAAAAATTCACTAGAGTTCTGAAATATACCAGATATTAGTGTTAGATTGAATAAATTGAAATTCATGCATATTTACAGTATCAATTTGTTCGATACTCGAACAAAAACGTCTAGATTGTTATTATCACTTTGCATGACTATCATCATGCCAAAAACAACAAAAAAATCGAATTTGACTACAAGAAGACTATCAGCATAGGGGTCTTTTTATTTTAAATAATATTTATTTTCGAAAAGCTGCTTTTGAATTTAACTTTAGTCTGTTTTTTTTTTAAATAGTTGGGACTTATTAATTCAATGCAATTAAACATTCACTAAATTAATTATTTTTCATATCTATAAATTTTCTAATTTCAAATTATTAAAAAAATTGAATCAAATGTTCAAAAACCTATCTAGTCATCTGTGAGAAAAATAAATCATACGATTTACAATAAATAACCTATTTAATTAAGGACATTATTCTTTAGAATTATTAAAATGTGTCTAAAGGCTGAATTATGCTAAGTTTCTTTTATTTCTCTTATTTTATTTTTCAAAAACAGAAAATTAGGTATAGCTTTGGTGTGTCATTTGTTTTGTAGCAAGTGTGTCAATTTTTGTTTTATTTTTATTTTATTTCATTTTTTTTATTTATTTTAAATATACATACATATTTTTAATTTAATAGTTTTAAAATAATTTATTTATATTTTATTTGTTTACAAAAAAAAAAAAAAAATCATCTTGTTTCAAAGATTTTTATTTTTTCAAACATAATCAAAATTCTCAATCATTTTTTTTATATTTTACTAAAAATATAAAGCGCAAATTTCTAAAAGAAGAAAAAAAAACAACTAACATTCTCTTCTTACAAAGTAAAAAAATTATTTTCAATACATAATAAATCATAATTATGAATAACGTTTAATAATAAATAAAACTAATATTTAATTGTACTTTGTTAAGTAAATTGAAATACTCAGTATTTTTCAAAATATCTCTTTAAATAAAAATATTAACGAAAATTTAACTATTAAAAAAAAAAATTTAAATACACATGAATATTTTTTTCAAGTGTTTTTTTTTTTTTTAAATTTCTGTGCGTAGTAAAATTAATTTTTTTTTACAAATTTTAAGAAAATATAAAAAATAATCAAATTTATATTTAAAAATAATAATACTAGTCATTAATGTACTTTTAAAAAATTATAATGAAATAAAGCAAGAAAAAAAAAACATTCCAAATAGATAAGAATATAATAAAAACAAAATGTGGCATAGAAGGAATTTAAAAAAAAAAACAAAAAGAAAGTAATAATGAAACACAAAACAAAAAAAAATAATTAAAAATAATGACACTTTTTTCAATGATATTCGTAAAAGTTAGTTAATGAAACAACAAATGCAAAAAAAAAGTTTAAATATAGTATTTATATATTTATGATTATTTATTATTATGTTTAATTTTTTCTCTTTCTAGTCAAAAAAAAAAAAAAAGTAAAAAGTAATTTACTTGATAAAAAGCAAAAAAAAAAAAGACAGTTTTATGAATAGAAAATAGATTTAAAAAAAAATACAAATTTATTGGTTTTTTATTTTACTTAATTTCATATTAATTTTTATTTAACTTTCTGCCTTAATTTTAAAAAAATTTTATTTTTATTATTTGTAAATTATTTTTTTTTCCTATCAGTTTATATTTTCGTTTTTAATTTTTATTTCGTTCATCACATGTTCAATTTTATATTTTTAATTTAATATTTAAAAAATTTTATATGTGCCTTTTTTCTTTATGTATTTTTTTTTTTGTTTTGTGATTAATTATTATTTTATTATAATTTTAAAAGAAATATTTTAAAAAAAATTTTCGTCTTACATTCATTATATATTTTTTTTCTTCTATATTTATAATTTGATTTTTCTTTTGTACGTACATATATATACAAAAAAGAATTTTCTATTTTGAATAAAAAAAAGGATTAAATTAAAAAATGAGATTAAATTTTTTAAAAAATTGTGGGAAAATAATTAAAAAATTGAAAAAAAATTATGAAATTGAAAATTTTGAAGAAAAAAATAATACAAACATTTACGAGCCAAAAAAACGCATATAATATAATAGAATATAGTTTTTTAAAGATTTATGTGGGATTTTAGAAGGAGAATTTTCTTCAAAAAACACTTTTTTCATATGTACGGCAAAAATTATTTTATTTAAAATAAGGACGGTATTCACCAAAGTGATTTATCCCAAACTTGTCATAAATTTATTCACTAACAAAGTTTAGCTTTGAATTTTAAATAACGACAAGGTAACAGTTATTTTAAGTTAAAGCGAGGTTTTTTTCTGCTTTTTTTAAAAGTGACACAAGTTAATTAAACGTCAAAATTAAATTTCGAAGAAGTAGTAGCGTTAGCATACGAAAAAAATTTTTAAATTAAAATTTCTATGGTAAAAAGGGATTTTCGAAGTTCAGTTAAACTCATTTTAGATTTAATCGTAACCACAATGGTGAATACGATCCTTAAAATTTAATTTTACGTTTTTTTTTCTTTTAAATAGATTTAGTTTTATTTTACAAAGCTTTTTGTTATATTTTTATACTTTATTGTGTTTTTTTATATTTATTTTTAAGTTATTTTTCCATTATATAATTTATCTATTGCTACGGTTTATTCATATCCTTTGTATAATTGCAGATTCTTTGGTTTTCTTTTTTATAAAGGTTGAGATAATATTGTGTTGCTGCTATATATTATAAATTTTTTTTTATTACCAAAACTATTCAAAAAAAAAAAAAAAGTCTATGTTAAGTTCATTATGTCAATATTTTTGCTAGAACCAATGATCAGTATTTTTCATAAGACAGGAAAAAAACAAAAGCAAAAACAAATTAATATTAAAGAAAAAAAGTTTTTGGCTTATAAATAAAACATTTAAAGAATAGGTTTGATTTGTTTAAAGGTTATTTTTAATTTCAACTTTATTGTGTTTTTATGGAAAGAGTATCCATCAATTTTGTTAAGTTATTTCGCTTTGGAAAAAGGTCTTGGTTCTAGAAAAAAAAAGTTATTTTCGTTTTTTCTTTTTGGTTTTTCGTTTTTAAAATGTGATTAAAACCATTTTTCTTTCATTTGTACAAAAAATATAGTTTTTTTGGTAAGTAATATTTTTATTTTTTTTTATCTCATTACAGTTACACTAAAAGTTTTTTTTTTGTTGTTGTTATTTTTTGTTTGTTTTCTTTTTACAAATCGCCTGTAGAAATTTTTTAATTAAGTTCGTAGAATGAAAACAAATTAACAATTAAAATGTTATTTATTGAAAATTTACAAAAAAAAAAAAAAAAGAAATCTGGCCCGTATTGTGTAAGTCGATTCGAAGTAGACTTAAAATCGAGACTATTATATTCGGTTTATAAATCGAAGTCAGTACAGGCAACATAGGCATATTTTTCTATATTCTTTTACATTGCGTTTGTATAAATATGTCTCTTGTGTGGGGTATGATCAGATCTCAATTTCAGTTTATAATTTATCAAAAACATTTATATTTTAAGTTATCAGAAACAAATCGGGTACTGCCTCCATAAGCACAATACTGACTTCGATTTATAAACCGAGTATAGTGTATGTATACTTTTTTCTATTTTATTGACCTGTTAAGTTTACAGCTATTTTACAAGCGACTTTAAGTCTACAATGTGTGGTTTTTAGATTTTTCTAGTTTAAGTTAAGATACAATTGAATAATTTTTTTTTTAGTGAAAGTGAAATATGAGTATAAATATAATAGACATGCAAGTTTTAAATTATTCGGAATATATGAGGATCTTTGAGATCGTCTCAGATAAGGCTCTATATAAAATGTAGACAAAAACTAACTCAACGGTAAATCTTTTTAAAAACGTTACTGCTCTAAACAATACCATGACTTTTTTTACTAGACTTGAAAAAAGACCAGTAGATTATATTTGAATCGACTCACTCAATACGGGCCTATCTTGTTAACACAACCAACATAGGATATTTTCGAAAATTCACCATAGGTATACACAATTGAAAATGTTTGATTACTGTGGTAACATAACCTTTACCGAAAAGGTTAATATTCAAATATAGTAACTGGTGAATTATCGAATATATAGATTTATTTCTCGTTATTATGGTAACAACCATGGTGAATTTTCCAAAAGTCCCATACTTCAATAATTTGAAACAAATTACTCCAATTTAAATTTACATAACTGACTTCATTTTTCTCTTATAAATAAAAGCCGTAGAACATTCAAGGCTTTCAAGAGTCCAATCTTTTTATATTTTGATTTTAACAGCATTGATATAAATCTATTTGATTGAATTGCAAAAAGTGAAACAGATAATTTTAAATTGGAATAAAATAAGTTAAAATGTTACAAATCATTTTACGTAATATTAAAAACGAAAAACATATCACGAAAGATAGAAAATTACTAAAATTTTTGACTTTCATGAATATGTATTTATTTTTTCACATAAGCTTACATTGAAATTTGTTTTTAAAAATATGAGAGTGGTGCATAATGTAAGGTGAATGTTATCAAATTTTCAGAATTCCACAGAGTGATGTGTAATACTTTTCAGGCGGGACACTGTCCGGAAATAAAATTATTTTTCAAAATGAATTGTTTTCTTATTTTTACAAAAATGACAATTTATATTTGTTTATTCAATCTTTCTCTTTAAATCAATAACATTCGTATATTATCAAGTTGATTAACACGTTTAAAAATAAAATGTTGTATCCGTCTGCAAAGTGTTAATTTAAGTGGTTATAAACCTCTGATATTCTGTGATAATCATTTATCATTTAACATGAACCTACCCTAATGAATCAACTCAAGAACAATAGACAAAAATCAACAAACAGCATTTTAAGTTGAATTCTAATATTCAATGTTCTTGAAAAAAAAAAAAATATATTAGAAATCTTTGCTCTATTGAATTTGAATTTTATTTTCTTTATTTTTTGTTGATATTCTTTTTTTAAGTTAATCGAAATTTTTCAAGTTTTTACGCTTTTAAAAAGTTCAAGTAAACCATATACGATACAGCAGTTATTCAACCGCTGTACTGAATATGGATTAAAGCTCTTGATACTGTAGTCATAGAGATATTTAACTAAAGCATTTAGTTTATAACTAATTAATTCGAAACTAATTTCATGACATAACGGTTTTAATCGTTATTTCTGATGTATTTCAGTTAACTAATAATGTCAAAATGAGTGAGACTATGAATTATAATGTTCTTTTTCAAAGTACATACATAATTTATATTATTTTTTAATCACGTGGGGAAATTATAAGAAAAAAAGAACTTCACCGCAAAAGAAATTACTTTCATTTATAAAATGTATAATTTTATTACAGAGAAGTATTTTTGTATTTGTCAAAAATTTAAGTATTTCTTTTGAAGTTTTTTTCTCTTTAATCATATGTACAGTAGCGGTCATGAAAATCGCATCACTTATCTTTAAATATTGGTGAAGATGGATTATGGTTTTCTTTAAACTGTGTATTTTTACAGTGTCTCTACTCTAAGAAAAGACGAAACTTTATATGCTTCTATAATACAGTTTAATATAAAAATTATTTTTAAAAAAAATGAAAAATTTTTGGTAATTTTCATGACCGCTACGGTATGATTGCTTGACAAAAAGTTCGAGAATTTGATCTATAGGTTCGAAGAATGTTCGATATTTTGACGTTAATTAACTTGTTAATTACTCGATTTTTCTGTGGTTACTGACTAAAGTAAATGTATGTGAAACCACTCGATTTACTGTGGTTAAACTGAATGAGTTGGTAACAAATTTTGTGTGTCTACAATATAAGAAGCTTATGTTTTCTTTATTTTCTACAAGCGATTTGTAATTATTTGTTTTCTAATTACATATACGATTTTGGAATTTAAAAAAAAAAAAAAAATTTTAACCGAATTTTCAACGTTTAGGAAAAAAATTTTTTTTTTTTTGATTCCAAATTCTAAAAATATAAATCAAGATCATAATTGTTATCTTTACTTTTTATAATTAGAAAAATTATTTTTTAATCTTCTTGTTTCTTTTAATCTACTATCATTATTAAAAAAACAACAAAGCTACTAATTTCTTTATTTATTATAATTATAAAACTCTTCTTTTTTTATTTCCAGGAAAGTCCTTGTGTAAAAAATATCATAATTTTTTTGTATACAAAAGATCCATCATTATATTATATTTAAAAAAAATCGTATATATTTCTTAAGTTTGTTAATCATTTATTATAAATTGTCAATTATATTTATATATATGTGTGGAAAATATTTATTTTTTAATTGTGACATTTTTTTTCTTCATTTTTATTTTTATTTTTTTTTACTATGATAATTTTTTTTGTGTTATAAAACAAATTGTAAAAAGTTATTTAAAAGCACTGCAGCTACATAAACATTTATATATATACATATATAAATATTTGCTATTAATTATGTGTTAAATATATCTTATTAAGTTCTACTTTTTTGTTTTTATTCTTTTTTGGTTAATCTTTTATAAATAGTTAAGTTTCAGTTTAATGTGAAAAGATTTGTTTTTCTTCGAACTTTTTTTTTTTTTTTTTAGTTACCGTAATTATTGTTAGAAATTGCTACAATTTTTCAATTACTTTAATTATGATTTTATTAGTTACACAAAATTTTGAATGAAAAAAGAAAAAAACAATAAATTTACATAATATTGGAAATTGAATTTAATAGTAAAATGATATGACATGTAAAAAAGATGCATATATGTATGTACAATTGATACATTGATTGAATATTTTTTAATTTTAACTTTCTGTTATTTAGAATTGAAAGTACAAAAGTAATTGAAACAGTTATATGGTTGTGATAAATATATTCAAGAATTAAAAAAAAAAAAAAAATGGGATAAAGCTATAATATATGGAGTACTTTCGGAAATTCACCATAGGTATGAACCATTTTGGTGCTGCTTGTTACCATATGGATAACTGGTGAATTATCGAATATGATAGATTTACTTTTGGTTATGGTAACTATCATGGTGAATTTTCGAAAGTGCCTATGTAAATACTAATTGTTAAAATTTATCGACAGGTTATATTTCATAATTTAGGAATTCAATAACTATCGAAAAAATAATGTGAAAATCAAGTATTTCAATTTTTTTTAAATCAAAGATTTTAATAGGCATAAATACATCTAAATAAGGCGAACAAATTTAATTCGATTCTAAACATAATTCATATATTATAATTGTGACGTTCGAAGTCAAAACCTCATATACCTATTTTTTAAAATTTTAAGTAGAACGCAAAAAGCTTATAAAACACAAATTATTGTCAAATATTAAATTTAATTTTTTTGTGAGATGACAGCCTATCCATCAAAACAAAATAAATAATAATTTGATATTTTTCTTTGTAATCGTCCTGGAAAGTTAGGCATATAACGTGTTTTTAAAGTTAATTGAAGATTTCCAGGATACTTGGAAAGGGCATAAATGGAATATGATGAGTTTTGAAAGAAACAAGTATAATTTAACTTGCAAGTATTTTCATGTAAAAGCTAATGAAAATAAAAATAAATCTACCCCAGAAAAAAAAAATAGAAACAAGATAATTATTTTGAAATAATTTACTCAATTTTTTCAACCATTCTACATTTTAAAGTACTATTCCAATTCTATGAATATATTGGAATTTGAACGGATTGTTTAGAGTTTTGTAAATGGAATTTTGAACAAACATTTTTTTGGATATACATAAACGTTTTTGAAATTAACAGTCAATTTCAAATTAAATTTTAAGTAGGATATAATGTTATTTTTCTTATACAATTACAAAGGTTATTTCTACATGTCATACTTCTCTACAAAATGCCAGAAATAAGCTCAATTTTTTTTTTTTAAATAGATATATGTACCGGATTTTTGTCTTTGAATGTCACAATTGCTAATAAAAAAAATGGTTTTTTATAAAAAGCGAAAAAAGAAAATATACAACTTATGGCGGTATTCACCAAAGTGATTTATCTTAAACTTGTCATAACTTTATTGACAAAGTTTAGCTCCGAGTTTTAAGTTACGACAAGGTAGCTAAATCGAGTTTTTTTTCTAAATTATAACACATGTTAATTAAACGTGAATACGAATTTTTTTTTTAAATTTTTCTTATGTGTGCAAAATTGATGTACAATTTTTTTTTCTGTTATTTTTTTTTTTTTAATGATATATGTAGATTTGTTATTATTATTATTATTATTATTATTTATTGTTGTCATTTTTATAATTATTATCAATTTTTAAATAAATATTCAGTTTTATAATTTAATTCAGTTTTTATATTACGTATACATACAAAAAAAGTGACAAAAAATAAAAAAATAATTTATTTCAAATTTCATAATTTTTTCTCTGTAAATGCTAGAAAAAACAGTATGTTGTTATTTTCGTTTTTATTTTAAATTTCTTTTTTTTCAATTATTTTTTATATGAAAAAAAAAAAAAAACAAAAAAACATCCAAAAACAGTAAATGATAAAAACACAAAAAAAAAAAATAAAACAATTTCGAAAAAATAGTTTATAAACAAAAATACTGCCAAAATAATGAAAATATAAGACTGATTAAATATAAGACTGAAATATTATTTGAAAAGTATAAAATTTAGAGAAAACAAGAAAAAAAAAATAAATAAAGAATACGTTGTTTTTAGACAATAATTTTAGATAAATTAATTTTTATTTGTTAAGAAAATAAAATATTTTGAAACATTCTGATGTGTTTTGTTGATAAGAATCAATGAGAAACGACTCAATATTTTGAAGTGCATGGTTGGATTATAAGAATTGGATGCCATACGGTAAGTATGCAAGTCTAAGTATGTTAGTATTAAGTTGTTTTAATTATTTTATAAATCAAGACAGTCGATAACACTGGGTGAGTTTTGAAATGCCTAAAAATATGATGTGGTAGTAACACCATTTCGATGTAAAGTATGTTGGCTACTCTGGTGCATTGCAACGAAAACAGTATTGTACTTGTAACGTAAACGTTTTAAAGCATTTTAATTTTTAATAAAATAATAATTTTTTCGAATTATTCATGGTAACTAATGTTTTTTTCAAAAGAAAAAAATGCAGTGATTTCATGCCTCATATTTAAAAAAAAATAAGAAGATCTATTATTTCATATTTTTTTAAATAGAAAAGTATTCAGATACATAATATGTTCTATAGCCACTGTCTCTATTGTTGCTACTGGAAAACGGCGAATGTTTGCAAAAGTTTGACATTTGTACATCCGAAGAATTTAAACGATGCATTCACAATACATTTTTAAAACTAGATATTGTTACCGTTTCAAATTTTGACGTTTTAAAACTCAACGTTTTAAATGTTGATTTTGAAAAGAATAAAAAGCATTTTATTAATTGAAAACACCACAAAAATTGCGAAAAAGCTTTAAAAGCGTCTAAAAATGTGAAGCGCTTTTATGGGAGCGAAGATGAAGCGCTTGCTTCTGCGGACATCTAATGTTAAAAAAGAAATAAAGCATCATACAAAGAGTAAGCGCTTAATGCTTCAGAAGAAGCGCTTTAACAGCGCTATTCGAGCGCTTCATTAGCCGCTGAGAGGTTTTTTTCGTATATGTACGTACAAAAAGAAGATCACTACGCCAAGTAAACCATGCACGAAAAAACCTCAACTTTTATTATTTTATCCATAAGTATCATAACAGCATTAACAAATGTGTGAATGATGCGTTAGGAATGCATTTTAAAACTCTACTATTTTTTTGATATTTTGAAACTTTTGACTTTGAACCAATATGGTATTTTATTGTGGAAAATATAATAATATGAATGTGAGTTTCAAAATATAAAAAAAAAAAAACAAAAAAAATTCGGTGATGTTGTATTACTACAATTGCGGTACAAAATGCAAAAGCTGCAGTGATGATATGTATGTATGTACATATATGAGAAATGAGAAATATATACACATACATACATACACAATATACAGTGTTACCTTTGAAATAAATATGTACAGGGTGATTCAAGTAAGGTGTCCGACCCGGATACTACTAATAGGTCTCGACGAGACGAACAAAAAATCGTATGGAAAGGGGGGTGGGGGCAATCTCAACCGTTACGGAGTTAGAGGGCGGCAAAGATTTTTGGTACTTTTTTTTTGTTTTACCCTATAACTTTTTACAGGGGCACGCTGGGGTCACCCTTTTTCGCAAAATTTTAGAAGACCCCTATGTTTCTTTCCAACAACACCTTAGATGCCTCTGAATCTTTTACCGTTCCAAAGTTATAAGGCTTCAAATCCGAAATATTAACATTTTTTTACCCATTTTTTGACTTTAACCCTATTTTTCTCGAGTAGTACTCGATATTAACTCTCCTTTTTTATTGCAGAAAATAAAATTTCAATTGATTTTGCATCGATTTGTTCAAATCATATTTTTTCAAAGAACGCATAGTTTTCAATATATTTGCACTTGAAAAACTGAAAACTATAATACGATTTTTTGTTCGTCTCGCCGAGACCTATCCGTAGTATCCGGGTCGGACACTTTACCTGAATCACCCTGTATATATATATATATATATATTATATATGTAGATATATATAATGTATATTATAGTTTATAATTATTACATAAATGATGTATAATAAAAAACAAAAATACTACATAAAATTTCAGTCAAAAGTATTTGCACAAATATTATTTTCTTATTACTTGACTTTAAATTTACTTTTATTTCCTAATTGAATGGAAACCGTTACATCTTTGTTATTTAAAACTTACTTTTAGAAAAAATTGTTCTAATTTTTAATTAATATTATTGTCGTTCGATTGTTCAAAGACATTAAATTTAGTTTCATTAAGAATAAGCAATAAAACATCCACAGAAGTAAGAAAAATCATTTTAGACTTGAGAAAAAGAAGGTGAAAGTTTGCGAAAAATTGCAAGAATCGTAGGTACAGTAAAATACATAATTGATAAGTTCAAAAAATTTGATGTTATTAAGAATTTCTATCGATTTGGTAGACCAAAGAAATTAAATGAAAGACAACAAGAAGATAGGTTTTTTCGAAAATGAATCATTGCAGTATCGATAATGTTAAATGTTCGAAAATTCAGAATTGCTGTATAGTTAAAAAATTTATCATCTGTTCGATAATTCTGAACACCTGCATCAAATCAGAAAATTTTTGTGTATCATGGAATCACTAATTTTTTTGATGCAGCTGATGCGATGCTTATTGACTTGTAAAATACATCATATGTATTTTATTATATTAAATATTAATATATTAATTAATATAATTCAAATTTTTGGTTAGAATTGCTGTTCGAAAATGTGGAGTAAAAGAATCAGAATCAGCTGATCGATACGGCATCGCTACTACAAAATTTTATATTTTCGAAAATTGTGCATGAAGTAAAAGAAAATCCGAGGTCATGTGCTGTGAACATTGCAGAAAATATTACAAGTGCTTCTGTTCAAAGTATTAGTAGAAGTATTATCAGGAAAACATTAAATAAACATGGACTACATGGCAGGGTTCCACGGCTAAAGTCAACCATTTTAAAAGTAAATAGAAAAAGTCGTTTAAAATTGCAAAAAAAATTAAAAATTGTGACAGACTATTTTGGAACAGTGTTTTATTTAGTGACAAGAGTAAATTTGTAATATGTAACACGAAAAAAAGGTCGAAATTATGGCGAGAAAAAAATAAAGAGTTAGATCCAAAAAATATATTAGGTACAGCGAAACACGGTGGTGGCTCAGTGATGGTATGGGCATGTATGGCAGTATCGTGCGTAAGGAATCTTCTATTTATTGAATCAACAATGAAGAGCAAAGATTATTTAGATATTAAAAAGCCAATTAAAAAACCAGTGCAAGGAATTTGGATCTGCCTAGGACATGGATCTTCCATCAAGACAATGACCCTAAGCATAAGTCGGATCTTGTACAACGCTTATTAATTTATAACTGTCCAAAAATATTGGATCACCCTTTGAACACTTATGGGAAATTTTGGGCAGAAGAATTCATTGAAAAATGCTTTACTTGAAGAGTGGCAAAATATATCGCCAGAAACAACAAAAACTTTAATTGAATCAATGCCACATAGGTTAGAAGCCCTTTATGAATACTTTTGTAGGTTGGTTAACCAACTCTTCAATTTGACCAACTTTTGTTTAGATTTTTTGTGGAAGATATTTTTTGCACTTTTTTAATTTATTTAATTTATTTAACTTACATAAAAAAAAGGAAAAAAAAAGACAAATAACTGGAAAGTACCTGGTTGACCAAATCAGAACCACTTGATTCGAGCTGGTTACGTACGGAACCAAGAAGCTACTTGCTTAACCATAATGTCTGTCAATAGTATAAAGCAAAAGGTTTTCGGACCAAATAGTATTAAGTTATTTGAAGTTTTTTAATTTATCTTTATAAAAAAAGGCGTTTTTTCGCATTGATTTAGTTCACATACAATGAAGTTATCAAATTAATAAAATATAAAAAATGTTTATAGCGACAGCACTAATTTTCTTTTTAAATTTTGGAAAATGGCGAAAAGACTTCATAAATACAAGTAATCTTGCTTACAAATTTGGCTTACATGCTTCCTAGTTTTAATACAAGGTGACGCAAGCAAGCTTGAATTTTTGAAAACGATCTAGTATTTTGGTGTTACATATTTAACATTTAATTTTGTAAAACTTTATTCTTGTAACGCCAATATACATAAATATTGTAGTAATTTATAGAAAATATGACTTTTAAGCAATTTGAAAACTTACCGCTTTTGTAACCAATTATTAGTTGGGTTCTCTTTCCAATATTCTTTTAATTCTTCAATTAATAATGATAATGGCATTCCATGTATACTGCCACTGTTTGATGATGTATTAACATTAATGTCAGCATGTGCATCAATCCATATAACAGCAAGATTTGGATTATGCGCTAAATGACCACCAATGGATCCTTTACAGAAGTATTAGTTTTTTTTTTTTTTTAAAAACAAAAATTAATTTATAATACAAACCAATTGCAATTGAATGATCTCCACCCAGTACAAGTAATTGATCATTATTCATCAGAATTTCTTTTGTCTTATGAAATAATGATTTATTACATGCGATTACATCGTTCAAGTTTCTCATATTCTCTAAAGAATTTATATTTTCTAATTTATAAGAAATATTTCCGTAATCAATTATTTTGCGACGATCTAAAAAAAAAAAATAGACACAGTTTACAGATTTCTTTTTTTTTTTGTAATTTGAATTTTCTAAATTCAATTAAATTTATTATAATTAATAAAATTTACCATTTTCTAATATTTTTATCAAACCAGAATTTCTTAAAATTTCTGGACCGTCATTAACTCCATTTTTCAATTGTCCTTTTTCAAATGGTACACCAATAATACCTAAAGTATTTGTTTTTGTCGATGTATAACGTTTTTGAATTTGAATTTTAAATAAAAAACGTTTCAAATTTCTAAACATTTTTTTATTTACTTTTATTTTTGTTTATCAAATTTTTTATTACTTAATCAAAACAGAATCACGTTAAAATAATTAAAAATTGCAACAAATAAATTTTTTTTAATAAAGATAAAAATACTGAGTATGTTCAGTTGAAAACTAGTTAAAGCAATAATCGAACACTTTCTGACAATAATACCAAGATACTGATGACATTTCATGAGAAACAATATTTACCATCAGAAATAAAAAAACATCTAGTAAACTTTGTTGTGAATAAATACAAATTGATAACCCTTAGGTTAAACAATTTTAGCGTGTATATTTGTAATTCTTATTGATTATTTAGAATAAAAGCAAAAGTAAACATGTACTTACAATTTTATTATTTTTTTTTTTTTTGCGAATTCTATTTTACCCTGGATCTTGGTTAGATATTATTCTGTCAAATAAGTACTGTTCAATAAAACAAAATATTGAACTTATCATCCAATTTTTTTTTGTTACTTTCTAAATAGATCACAGTTAACGAAATACACTTACGCCAATGAAATGGCTTC
Source organism: Bombylius discolor (assembly GCA_939192795.1). NCBI lineage: Eukaryota > Metazoa > Arthropoda > Insecta > Diptera > Bombyliidae > Bombylius > Bombylius discolor. The sequence continues at coordinate 13,564,090 of OW584240.1, read as the reverse complement.
CAGCTTTCATTATGAATTTCATTATTATCACTTTAATTAATTTTTCAGAATTCTAATTAATATTTCATTCAATTTTTACATTAGATAATGTTTTAAGTGTTAAATAAGCCATACAGTTATTTTTTGTAATGTAAATAACACTTTTTTTTTACGAATAAGAGTGGAAGTGTTCATGAGAGTTTAATTAGAGAGGATTATATATATGTAGTTTTTTTACGGTCCAATGAAGACCTGGTGAGTGAAATAAAATAGTGATATTCTGCCTGATCCTTCTTCTTTCACTTCTGCTTTGTACGAGTATTTTTGTTTTGTTTTCGCGCGCATATTTAGGCCCAACTCGACTCTGGCGTTTTATAGTTCAATGGAAGCTCTTTTTCAGTGGCGTCTCGTGACTTATTCACCTGGGTGTGCTGCAGGGTAATTGAGAAAATTTAAGAAATTAAATATATATGTAGTTATATACAGTAGCTCAACAAAGTATTCGGGCAGTACAAATATTTTTAATTTATCCTAAATAAAAAAAAAAAATTTACAATAAAAGTATGAAACAAAATACTAAAAATAATTCTTTATTCTTATAACAACATATTACAAAATTACAAAATAAACAGTTAAAAATTTCAGCTTCAATTTTTATTCCAATAAAATATTCGGACAGTATGAACATTTTTAAAAAATAAGGTGCTTTTTGTCAAAGTCAGGCCAGGATATTTCTTGAAGGGTCTAATAATATAAAAACTTTGAACGGTGAAAATCCGTTTACTAGGGTAAAAGTTATAGGGTAAAAGTCATGTTTTCGACAAATACCCTTTTTTTCTCTCTATTTTTTTCTCCTAGTTAATATTCTGATCCTTAAAAAAGTGTACATTTCAATTCTTGAACTATTTTCTGACCTATTGCATTTTATTTGACTCAAATCGGTGTAATACAGCACGAGTAGTTAAAGTTTAAAGTTGGCAAAAAAAATAAAATAATTCAATATGTGAAAAATATGTGACGTTTCATACAAACAATTTTTTAATTCAATATTTCACTTGGCTTGGCTTTGTCTATAGGTGTGACTTTGATTTTGAAGTTTGTTCGAATTTTTTACAGAACCAACTTTATAATATAAAAGCGTACAGTTTTTGAAGTTGCAAGGTTGTTAAAAATAACATTGAATCTAATTGTAACTTGGGTTCTGCTTCAGAATTGAACACCTTGATTATATAACAACTGTATTGTTACAGTACGAGAGCAAAGCCTTAAATTTCAATGCATAGGATTGAAAAGTATTAAAGTTCTTCTTGAGTAGAACTTCAATAAATTTTGATAGAAATAATACTAAATGAAGTTGGGTTCTACATCAGAGCTTCACACCCTGGTTGTATATTATTTATATTGTCACGGTTACAGTACGAAACGAGGACGGCTTCAAAAACTCATCACTGAATGTGAGGCTGGGTTCTACATTATAATAGAACACTCTAGCTTTATATGGACATTACTATTGAAGTTATGAAATTACTTTGGCGTTCTCAATTTTTTTTTTTTTAATTTGCTTTAGATTATATGGGTGTTCTGTGAACACCTTGAACACCTGGACGAGACGCCACTGCTCTTTTTACTTTCATCAGCGTAACCTGATAATTTTTTCGACTTGTAGAGAAGAGTGGCGTTTACATGAATTCGAAATTTTCTAATGACATTTTCAAGTGCTGGATTTAAAAGTATAGAAGGATTTCTATAATTTTCACTTAAAAAATTAATTTGTTTTTAAATTATGAACCACGAGTCACGACGTATGGATATCCCTTTATTACACTTTTATTATGAACAGCGTTAGCACAAGAAGATGAAAATGATGATGAAAGTCTGTAGGGATGGGAAGGGGGGAGGAGAAGATAGTTTTGATCGATGCCACATTTAATCCTCTAAAGATTATAAGAATAAGATCTCGTTAGAACATCTTCTATGGTAGTACATATCTGTAAAATGTTACATTGATGTTAAGCTATAATATAGTATGTATGTATCTATGTCACTAAGAAACATCTGTGTTTTAAATGGCAAGTGTCGATATTTAGAGGAATCCACCCAAATATGTCAATTACATATACCTGTGCATATTCAAGACGGGCGAATATGGGTTTTAATATTTAAATTTAATATTAGAACAAATTTTTTGCATCTTTTGAGAAATCTTATGCATGAAAACGAAAAATTCTTTCGACTAACTTCATTTCATTAAGTAAATTTTTTTGTTTTTGATAAATAAGTAAAATAGCAGCAATTTTGAAATTTTAAACAAATCAAAATTTTAATCAATGCAGCTCTCAGTAGCAATATTCTTGAGCACTACCTATTAAAAAAATAGAAATATTAAAACCGATGTTTTAAAGTTTTTATGAAATTTTTTTTTTTTTGAGAGTATGTATCTACCTAATTAAAAATTAGTCATTCATTAAAAAAAAAACAAACAAAAACTGATAATTTTTTTTGAAAACAAACAAATGGAAAAAAACCAATATTTTTATCAAAAAAAAAAAAATAATAATAATAATTCAACTACATATATATACATATGTATGTATTATACATACATACATATATAATATGTATGTATAAGTATATGAATATATGTATGTAGATATGTACATATATACATACATATGTACGTACAGTACAAGCACCTATTAATCGTTAATAAATAATTTAATCAGAATATGGCATTTATTTGAAAATATCTGAAATTTTTAATTGTATAGAATGTAAACATATTTGATAATGAGAACCCCCAGCACAGATGGATAACGAACACGAGACTATTTTTCAATTCAATTTCTGATAACATTTATTTTAATTAAAATTTCAAATCTAAAAAGATTTATTCCAGTACATTTGGTGTTATCATCAGTTAGTAGATTATAAGGACTGTATACAAAAACAAACATATTTGATTTTGTATTTGTATTTACACAAGAATATTTGCTCTTTGTTCTTTTACATTATTTTTACAACCTAACCGAAAGCGAATTTTTGATTTTTCGATATGAAAAAGCGGGCTAGTTTTATTTTTTATTCAAAGGTGGTAATCTGCCGGAAAATGAAACAAAAATTTCCACATATTAAGTATAAATTGTTGAAGTTTTCTTATAAGATTTTTTGATTTGTGAAACTTTGATTATGAAGAAGAATGAGGTAACGTCTGTTAATTAGCATGTTAGCTTTTTCTATGGCAGTAAGGTTACAATGTACAGTTTTATATAGTTGGTAGATAACAAATTTATTTGTATGTATGACAGGAATGAAAAAATATCACTCACGAAATGAGATATTTAATTCATTTCTTTTTTTTTTTTTACATTCTTGAGCGAGCCGATCATTTTTCTTAAATTCGTGAGCGGTTCTTAAAAGAAATATTGTAAATTCCATTCGTTTTCGAGGAACGAAAAAAATTTTCTGTTTGAGCTTCCTTCGTTCGCGAACAAATTTAATAATTTTATTTCTGCAGAATTCCATTCGTAAACGAAAATAAATGTGAAGGACTAATTCTACATTTGATTCGCGCCTCTTACTAAGTAAAAGTAACTAACAAAAAAATTAACGTGGAAAAATATATATTTTCTAAATTTTAATATTTAATCCACGAATGGTTCACACAGTGAAAATTCACGAACGAACGATATTCTAGTAAGCAAATTTATATTTTATTTATCTTACTACCCTGCACATAATATGAATTTGATTCAGGGTGTACCATAATTCTTACAAATGCATATTTGTTAGTTTTGGGAGTAAGATTCAAATTTATAGAACGTGTTAATGAACAGACCTTATGTTACGTCATGTTCTTAAGTCGACTATCATTCTATTCACATAATAAAATTTCAGAATTTCACTTTACTTGCGCACTTTTGAACTTTAGCTGTAGGATTAAGTAAACATTTTTGTTCAAAAGCTGACGATGCGTATACAAATTTATATCATAAATTTTATAACAATAACAACACTCTTCTGAAATCAAATAAATTAAAAGAAGCACAAAATCTTTCATTTTTTCAATCAATATTTTCACTTTTTATGCCAATGATTACTATCGAGGCAGGTCTTAATTTTTGGTCTTGAAAATCGAGTTTTAAAAACGACTTTTCAGAGAATACGAAAAGTCATAAAATTTTAAAAATAAGACTTTTAAGACCGGTCACTGCTTGTTAATAGAATAGATCTGTAGAAATAATAAATTTGTTCTGAATTAAATTCAAAAATGTTAGTTTTATTAACTTCTTCCCGAATTCACAGTTTATTTCGATACAAAGAACATATAGGTCTGCACAGGCCTGTGGTGTATACTAGAAGGTCTAGAAGATATACGACAGTGGTGTAGACACTAGGGATAAATTTGGCTTTGAAGGTCTGTATCTCATTTTAAAAGTACCAAAATCGACTCTTTATCAGATAAATAGATATGTAGATTGTAAGGGACTATTGTTGCGCAATTTTTTATAGGCTACTGCCTCACATTCACATAGAATGTGTTTTGAGGTTTTTTTGGTTTCTTTGTAGAATCTGCATTGGTCATCTCTCCGTAACATCATATTGTTCAGTGAACAGCAAACAGCAGTGCTCAGTAAGAAGACCCGTGATGGTCTTTAACTCATTCCTATTGAGGTGGAATAATTTCCTGGAGATGTTAACTGAAAGCTTTATAAATTTCTTCACTTGTAGATTTCAGAGTTTCTTAATAGCGGGAGGTGCATTTCTTCAATTCTAATTCTCCGATGCATTTTGTTGTGTGGCTTCTGGACAAAGATATTTGAGTTAGTCCTTCAGGAAAATTCGAAAATTTATCATGGTAAATGCCATAATAAACAAAAATAAATCTACCATATTCGATAGTTCAGCAGTTATCATATTCGAATATTTACCTTTTCGGTAAAGGTTATATTACCACAGTGGTCAAATTTTTTCAATGATTGATTTGGATTACTTACCATATTGTAGCAGCACTACCAAAGTGATGCTTATCTACGCTGAATTTTCGAATTTCCCCCTTCTTAATTAGAGAATCTATCAACACACGCTACTATAGACAGACTGTGTCAAAAAGAATCATATTTCAAATAAAATAAAAAATACTCTTAACATTAATATTTTCAATATAATTCTTTTTATTATTCAAATATTTTAAATCATTCACATAGGCAAGCTAATCATCAATTTTAATATTCAATTTTTATAAATCAATCAATAAAATTTGTTTTCTAGAAAAAATATTGTGATAATTTTAAGTATGTATGTATATATAATTTTTATTTTTATTTTTACAACTTTAATTAGAAAAAAAAAATAATTTATAAAAATTTCAACTACAAAATATTTTTTTGTTTTTTATTTCTAAAAAAATTTCATCTAATTTTACGATAAATTTTTCTTTGTTTCCTTTTTGTTGTTAACTTAAATTTTTTTTTTTTAAATTTCGTCTACTAAAGTTGGATGTTTTTTAAAATATATTTTCGTTTTTATTAAATTTTTTTTTTCTACGTATGAACAGGAAAAAAATTAAAATTTAAAATACACTTAAAAATGAATTATTTGATTAAAATATATCATAAAAATAAACATTGTTGTTTTTGTTTTATTTGAGATGATGGAACAATGAAAAGGAAATGAATTATACACGTTTTAATTGGTATCTCATTTTTATTATTATTATTTTCTCGCTAATCTAAATAAAGAATACTAAAAATACATACAATTTAAATATGATTTAATATACTCTTGCAATTACAATAATTCGTTTTTTTTTTCTCTTTCTTTCTTTTAATTTTATATAATAAACATTAAAAAATTAGTATTATTAATTTTTATTCAATTTTTTAATTTTTAATTTATTCGCTTAACAGTCTTATATAGTGGGTTAATTTAATATTAAAGCAACAATAATTTTTCTATTTTCTAAAATAATTTCAATTTTATATATGCTTTTTAACCATTTGCAATTCGCAAACAAAGAATATTCTTTTCATGTTCAATTTAGTTATGGTCGTTTTCAAAAATTCAAGTATCCTTGCGCCACCTTGCATGTATGCATATAAAACTAGAAAGCATGCAAGCCAAATTACTTGCATTTATGAAGTCTTTTCGCTATTTTCCAAATTTTAACAGCAAATCAGTACTGCCGCTATAAACATTACTTATGTTTCATTAATTAAGTGCTGATGACTAAAACATGATTAAAAGTTTAAATTAAAAGCAGTTATAGATAAATAAATTTTCTTCAAGAATTATTCGCTAAATATTAACAATTGTTAACTCACAACATTCATGTAATAACAAACTTTTTCAAAATTTACAGTACAAGTAAATGAATGCAAAGCTGCTTGATTTCCTTGCAAGCTTGATTTTATGAAGTCTTTGAAAAACCAATCTTACAGGAAGTTTGAACTTTTGAAAACGGTCTATATTCTGTTGTAACGTCATAAAATTAAAAAATTGATAGGAGTATTTTTTGTTTTCTAACTGTTTTATTACAAAATTGTGTGATGAAATTGTTAGTAAGTTGGATCACAACAAAATTTGTCGGAATACAAAAGGTTAAATTAGCATGTCAATTTTACATTCTAATGATCTAAAAAATAATTTTTTTCATCTTATTTATTTTTTCAAACTTCTAAAATAATTATATTAGTTTTGTTTTTGATATTTTGATTTTTTTTTTTTGATTTACTAAGAAAATCTTAAAGGTAATTATTTTTATTCGGTCATTAGTTGTTTACTTATTTAAAATTCCTAATCTGTATTTTGTTATTTGAATAAGTGTAATCTTCCGTGAGAATTCAAAATTCCTTCAAATTAAAGATTCTTCATAAATATGTATTTACGTTTCAAGATTTACAGTTAGTAATTCTGTTTAAAATTCCCCTTCTCTCAGAATTGAGTAGAATCTGCCTGTACACATTAGGTGGTTAAACCGGTTATTTTGCGCTGGGAGTAACAATAATGGTATAATTTTTTTCAACTTGGTATAATAAGAAATCATTTAACATAATTTTAGCTTCACGGGTGTAATACACTCACATTCACGTTACAACTGGTCGTGCCACCTTCAGATGTAATTTGAGCAGTAGTAAAAACAAGTTTTAAAACCGGTTTGCGTCCGTTGTTATAACCACCTAATGTGTTCATGCCCAATGAGATGATCCACCCTTGCACTCATATTCTTCATAGTCGGTGTTACGTGAGTCGACAGTTACGAAATCGGTATTCTGACAGTCAGTTTTCGTCGACGAGTATCCACTCGTATTGAAAGTGACAATTTTGAATATTATGCTGATACTTGTTTGACGCGACATTTTGTCGAATTAGATGACTATTTTAGTCGATATGCTAAGATGTAACGAGTGCTGTATAAAAAGTGAAAAAAGTGGATAATTTTGTTTTTTCATATTCTCATTGGTGAATGAAATTTTTTTAAGCTATTTAACATTCATCTTGAGACTTGAAAAAGTGTGTTCAATGGAATCTTTGGAAGCGATACAAGTGTTGTTTTATTTTTATTATGAATACATAAAAAAACGTCAGCTTACTTAATTTAATGTAATTGTGTAAATGTAAGTTGTTTGTTTTGTTTTTATTCAGTGTAAAAATTTAATAATGAATCGTGGAGCAGTTTCAAAAAAATAGAGTTCACTTTAAATACCAAGAAATACCAACTGTCAAAGTATGGCGATGTCGATAAAATTAGAAATTAAATTTATTCTGGTGATAGCGATAAAATCGCTTTCAGCAGTTCGCCATGATTATGTTCAGTTTGATTAGATTACCCGTTGGCGATAAATTTTGTTAGTTGCCATCGCCGTCGCAAATTGCGTTAAGTGTGTTTATATGGTATCACTTTTATATTTAAAAAAATTTTACACTCTCAGCATTGTTAGTTTTCTGTTTAAAAAAAAAAAATTACTATAAATTGAATTTTGTTTCTTTTTTTCTGAAAAATATCAATTACTAAAATAAATTACATATTTTGATAAAATACTGAAAATAATACCTTAAATTTCGATTAGGAATTTCAAATAAGTAACAATAAGAATAGGTAATATTGAGTTTATAAGTTTCAAAAAGAAAATACAAACATAAAATCCTAGTAATTTGACTAGAACTATTTTTTACATATATCAATTTTACATACATAATATGTATATGTATAATTTTTTTTGTATTTTTTTTTTATTTTAAATTTCAATTACATTTAATAAATTTTTTTTACAAATTAAAAAATATTGATTTGATAGCAAATTTCATTTCAATTTTTTTTTTTTTTTTTATTATAATGCTTTAATATATTTTCTAAATGCATAAGAAAAAAAAAATTTTTCTCTCTAAAATCTTCAAATATTCAGAAAAAGAAATGCATAATAGATAAAATTTTATAATAATGAAATTTTAAAAATTTTAAAAGAAGAGTAAAAAAAAAAATATGTTGTAAAAGAAACATGATGGAAAATACTTCAATTTTATCTTAAAAATTATTGTTTTTTAATTAATTATTATTTAAATAAATATACAAAAAATTCATGAAATTAAAAAATAAAAATGATTTATAATCGAAAAATAAAAAATAAAGAAATTGATAAAGAAAAAGAATAAGAGTAAAAAAAAAAATAAAATGCCAAATTGTAAAAAGTGTGATTTGTTTTTTATGTTTCAAAATGCTTATAAATTGCCGTTACATAGGCCATCACTTGCGTCCAATCTGGCCTTTCTTGTTGACACATATCGTTTATATTCTGAAAAAAAAAAAATAATAAATTTAAATAAACAATGAATTAGTAAAATAATAATAGAAAGAATAAATCGAACAAACAATCAAAAGATTTAATAACAGGTGTCCTAAACTTTTTATTGATTTCAAATTTCATTTCATCCAAATGATATTCAGCCTTATTATGGTTGTCACCTAAAGTGAGAAATGGCGTTACGAGAGCTAAATGGTATTAAGATTGTCGATATAAGTGAGGTTAGTCTAAAATTTCGAGTTTTTGAATATTATAACCCCTTATTCTGACAGCCACCTCATTTGTAAATCAAGTGAATAATGAAAATCAGAATTGAAAGTTAACCCTACACTTACAAATATCTCAACGGTGTTAATATTTACTACAACGAGCTCTATTATGTCGAATAAAAATTCACAATATTGTGTCTTAATCAAATAAATTATCGCATTATCTGCTATTGCAGGGTAAGAAGATCGATAAAATATTGTACAATTTGTTACCTAGAAAACGGATCGCAGGGAATTTTTTTAAATATTCGTTCACGAATTTTATTTATTTATTTTTTTTTTTTTTTTGAAAAAATCTTTTCTTCGTTAATTTTTCACTGCGTGAACCATTCGTGGATTAAAAATTAAAATTTAGAAAATATATATTTTTCCACGTTAATTTTTTTGTTAGTTACTTTTACTTAGTAAGAGGCGCGAATCAAATGAAGAATGAGTCGTTTACGTTTATTTTCGTTTACGAGTGGAATGCAAAATTTTATTTGTTCCTTGAGAACAATCGCATTTTCATAATTTACCTTTCTTTTTTATGTTTAAAAACATATTTGAGAGCTAATAATTTACTTCGTAGCTACCTTAACTCAATCTACATAATGTCCATGTAATTGAATTGAAAATAATAATAATAATAATAATAAAATTATAAAAATTGATAACATACCAATGTTGTAGGAATTCCAACAGATTCAGCAGCTGAAAATGCAATTGAAAAATTTCTTCGTTTATTATTTGGTCCTAATGTATCGTATGGTACTCGATCAGGTAAATAAGAATGTAGAATAGCACAAAATGCTAAACCATCATTCCATGATGAACTAAAATTAGTTATATCAATATTTCGGTAACCCACTGTTTTATTTTGACACCACTTTAAAAGTGCATTTCGTTTTGAACCTCCATTTTTAACTAAGGCATTTAAAGGATCTTTTCTTTCGCCTAGAAAAAAAAAAAAAACAGAAATAAAAACAAAAAACAAAAATTTTGAACATTTTTTTATTTATCTTAAATTTTCAATAACGTACAACTAAAATTCGAAAGTTCTAATCAATTCTAAAACAAATTACAAGAAATAAGTAACAATATACCAAAACTTTATATACGGTTAATAATTTTTGGTTTAATATGTGAGTTTTTTAGCGGAGAAATATAACATTTAGGGTTCTTTCGAAAATTTACCACAGGAATGAACCATTTTGGCGCTGCTACCATATGATAAGCTAACCAATATGGTAAGTAACCAAATCAACGATTGAAAAAATTTGACAACTGTGGTAGCATAACCTTTACCGAAAAGGTAAATATTCGAATATGATAACTGGTTACTTTAGATAACTGGTGAATTATCGAATATGGTAGATTTATTTCTGTTTATTATGGTAACTACCATGGTGAATTTTCGAAAGTGCCCTGAAAAATTTAATTTTATAATATTGTAAAACCAATATACAGTTATCCACAATATCGGTTTTTGTTTGTAAATAAAATTGTATATGCAGTAAGAATGGGATAAAACATTTCTAATTCAATTATGTATTTTGAATTTATAGATTTTGTAATAAGTTTTTTTATTTTCATAATTCATATGCATCATTCTGTTGAAAATTTAACTTGATTTCGATTTTTTTGTTAGCTTTGACATAAATCGATTTGATAATTTTAATTTTTATTTATTTTAGAAAGTATACTGCATTTTTTTTTTTACTATTTTTAAAATACTGATTTTATTTCTAATATAATAAAAAACTCGAAATATTCCGAATTTTGTTTCGAAAAGTGAATTTGTGTTTGCGGTCGTTTAATATTCAACATGTTGCACTAAAACCTCATTCCGAAGTTTTTTCGAATTTTCAATAATCATTACTACACAGTACACACTATGAATTCAACGAAAGTGTCCAATTTATCATCAATGGTTGCAATCGTGAATTCAACATTACAATTATAAATTTTATTTGGTAGCTCGTATTTTGTTTTGTATTGACAAATGTCTTTTTATTAACCAAAACACCAAAGCATAAGCTGTAACCAGGATGGATTAATTACGTATATGGTGAGGTGCTCAACAATGTTGAATATTTAAATGGGGGATATTCTAATTTTATTGCACGTAAAAACCAATTCTACCTAAACCCTACATACTTCACTTTTCCGCCAACAAATACCAGATAATCCTTAAAGGATTTTGTAAAAGAGATAGCGGAGAGTAGTTTCAGTTGTGATTTAGTGTTATCAGATTTAAATAAAAAAATTTATTATCATCGTTCACAGATTTATTAATTTATAGATAATTTTAAAATAATCTAATCCAAACCAATGCTTATGTAAAAATAAGAAATTCAGAGTTGAATATAAAACATACAAACGAGAGAAACGGAGAATAATTACAAAATACGGTTCATACAAAACCACATATGGAACTTGACAACTATGAACAAATTTCTAGATTAGAATTTTCAAGAAAAGTGTCAGCTTTTTTCTATAATTTGATATAAAAATTATAAAGTCTACACTTTAATAGAAAAAAAAATTGTTTTAAAGGAAATTTTAGATTCATTATTAAAATATATTTCTCAAGTTGACAGCCCAAAATCGGTTAAAAAAATATCCCATATGGTAAAAATAGGGGAAAAGTGAAGTTTTATTTGCGGAAAGGTGAACTTTTTTTTTCTGTAGTTTTGTCTACCCGTTGAAATTTTGAGGGAAACGATAAAACCCCATTGAAATGCAGCAATTTTTTTTACTCAGTTTAGAAACTTATTCATTTCTCTAAATAGTTAAATTTTTTAAAATAATTAAAACTGTTAAAAGAGTATGTAATTACAACGAAGTTTATGTCGGAACGACATTGAAATATTATTCGAAATAGATTAAATTTTTACAGGATGTTTGAACCAACAAAGAAATATTCAATAGGATTTTTCAATATCTAAAACACATTTACATTTATTATTTTTTTAACACACTTGAATATGGAAATATGTACTCTTAAACTAATTTATTATACAAAAATAACACGAATATGTTTTTTAAATTAATCAAATGTAAGTGCTTGTGAAATTTTCGAAAAATCTATTATGTGTTTAAAAGAAAATTTTCCAATTATCAATTATTTTTAAATACAAAAAAAAAAAAAAAATTACATTTATGGAAAATTTTATGTAAATCCATATCTTTTTTTTTTTTTAATTTATAAACTTACCTACAACAAAATAAGATTTATGTGAAATTTTGAATTTGCAAATAATTTGTGTTTACATTTTTGTGTGTATATTCAAAAATATAATAATAACAACAACAACCATCACCATTTCTAAATAATTAACTATTTTTTTTTGTTTGTTAAATAACTAAATCTAGTTAAAAGAAAAACAATTTAATGTATAAAAAAAAACAGACAACGTTCTCTTAAATTAAATTGAAACTGATTTTGATTTTCTTTTTTTTAAATTCGAAATTTACAACATGATGTACTACATTCAAAAAAATAAATAATAATTATAAAAATAAAAGTATTATACAAATTACTTTACAACAACACCAAATTTAAAACTTAAGCTGTGCCATATGAAATGCCGCATCTATTTTGACAAACAAAATACTTTTTTTTTTTTAGAAATAAATCATTAATTTGAATAAATTTTTTTAAACGGCACTACAAGACAGAAAATCTCTTTTTTAAAAAAAAAGAAGGAGAAAATCTCGTTTTTTTAGGGAACAAGATTTCTTCAGAATTACAGTATGTCTTAACTATGTTGAGTGTAAGAACTGCAATAAACTTCTAAAAAAGGTGGGTTAATCTGTCGGGAAATGGAACAAAAATTTTCACATACTATAATATAGTGTAGATTATTGAAGTTTTCTTATAAGATTTTTTGATTTGTGAAGCTTTGATTATGAAGAAGAATGAGGTAACGTCTTTTAATTAGCAGTAGGTTACAATAAACAGTCTTAAATCCTACATAGACAGGCATCTAGTATTAATACTATGCCCTATAGTATTCGAATATATCACATCTGTTACTCAATACTAGTTTCATACGTTTCTGAATAATCTAGTATGAACCACCTGGTATTGAATTGAAACATACAAAATTTTCCTGGTATTAGCGTGGTGTACAATTAATTTAAAACTTGATTTGATATTGCTAATTTGTGATCATGTTGGTTGGTTGAAGTGGAGGTTCTCAGAAGCTTCTGAAAACCCAATTAGCACGGAGAGTGCTGTTTTGATACCATACACCTCGCAGTTAGTTGTCGAGTCAGAGGGTTGTAGAGCTCCCTTCTGTCATACATGCACCTACAGTTTAAAGTGGAGTGCGAACCACTAAATTTGTTGGTAGAGAACGAATTTTATTCGTATGACAGGGCTGATACTAATATTTTCTTGTAGATGGTTTGTGGACTAGTTTATGGTCTTTAAGCAGAGCCACCAAACTACTTTAGTACCGAGCACTTATACACAACTCAAGTGAATTGGTACTCATTCAAAGTTGAGTGAACTTAGGCGAACTCGAACTCGAGACCTTCAGCATCAGAAGCCAGCACTCTAGCGATTCGACCACTGTCCGCCCTGTGGTTATGTTATTCATACATTTTTCTTTTATTCTTGTGATAACTGTAATTATATTTAAAATTTGAATAAATCATAATAAAATATAGAAAGTTGATTTTTTTTTCATTTTTGGGTAAAAAGGTGGAAAAAAAAAGAAGAAAAAGTAAGAAAAATTCTCAACGACAACTATTTTACTTATAACATTTTATTTTATTTCTTCAAACTGTTACTGGATACTAAACATACCACATTTGATATGTGTCACGTCAACTGGTACAGCATATATCATGGTATATATACTATAGCATGAATACTAGATGTCTGATTATGCCTTTCTGTAGTTGATAAAGAACAAATTTATTCGAATGACAGGATTGAAAAAATATCACTCACGAAGTGAGAAATTTAATTCATTTCTTCTTTTTTTTTCATTCGTGAGCCAATCATTTTTTTTTAAATTCGTGAACGATTCGCTTACAAGAAATAATTTAGTTTTTATTCGATTTCAAGGAACAAATAAAATTTTTGGTTTGTGTTTCATTCGTTCGCGAACGAATTGAATAATTTTATTTCTAAAGAATTCCATTCGTGTCTCGTGAACAAAAAAAAACCGGAAACGAATCATTCCTTATTTGATTCGTGTCTCCCACTAACTAAAAGTATCTAACAACAAAATTAAAGTGAAAAAATATACATGTATTCTTAAATTTTAATATTTAGTCCACGAATGGTTCACACAGTAAAAACCGCTCACGAACGAATCATATTTTGAAAGAGAACGAAATTATAAAATTCGTGAATGAATTAAAAATAATATGATAATAAAACGTCAAATAAAATTTATATTTAAAAAAACGTGATTTGAAAAGATCACGACCAATTTATGGTATCCGTCATACGAGTAAATCGTCCATTTTATATGACACAACCTAATAAATGAATATTTACCTATTAAAAACAATGAATAAATAACTAAAGGAATGGCCATATGCGTGTACATACTATATGTGTGAGCGTTGTTAAATATAAAATACATTTGTTGGTATTATGGTTATTAAGTGTCAAAAAATGTAAACAAGAGAAAAACCAAATTTTTAAAAGTTGAATAAAAATACGTAAATGAAATAATTAATTAAGTGATAAAATAAAAAGACTAGAAGACATTGTGAAATTTGTGTGAAGTGAAATGAAAAAGACATTTATTATATAAAAATATTAAAATTTTAGAAATGAAGTGCTTTATTGTAGGTTGCTGCAACAAAACTCAACAGCGTCGCGAAAGATTATCTTTTCACAGGTTAGTAAATTGTGTAAAATATTTTGTAGAGTATTTAATAATGAGTTTCTGTGAAAGAAAATGTGATTAAGTACTATATAATTTTATTTTGGTAGTTTAAATTCCTTTATTTTATTGTCTTTTTTTACATGTTCTTAAATGTCAAAATTAAAAAAACAGAAAAATGTGTCGTCCGAAATTTTGATTTGTAATAGGGGCAAGTGGGGCAAGTTTGAAGACCCAGATTAATTCAATGTTAAATATGTAAATGCCTAAATATGTATGTATATATACGTACACTTAGATCAAATTAAAAGCATATATTAATTTTTCAGATTTCCTACGGAAGAAACTATGAGATTGCAATGGATGGAAATAATTGGTACAGATGTTCAACCTACAAGAAATACCCAATTATGTTCTAAGCACTTTCTACCCAGTGACATAATAGCATTATAAGGAAGAAGGATGCTAAAGACATCTGAAAATAAACAAAACATATTTTCTCAAAAGACCCCAAAAAATTTTCTAACTTTTTTTAACGCCTGTCCTAAAACATTTTTGAAGTATGTATTTTTAATGTATTTGTTAATCAAACACACCATTCAAAATTGGCTAGGTTTTTTGATTCATATGTCCATTCCTTTAGTTATTTATTCATTGATTAAAAATACATTTACGTATATATATATAAGTATGTATGTATATATTTATGTATAGCATTTATTTTCAACAACAGAATAACCCTAAATTCATAAATTTAAGAAATGTTTTTTTGCACATGCATTTAGAACTTCACAATATAGAAACATTGAATATATATGTATATATTCATTACTTATGTTTATTCCAAAATGTAAATAAATTTTTAATTATCTAAGTTGTTATTTATTAGTTTTGAGTTTTTCGCAAATTAATTTTTTTCTTCTTGAATTCTTTATTACAATAAAACAAACAAAAATAAAAAACAAAAAAGGTGTGTAAAACTACTTTACGAAAAATTTCTGAAACAATTTTAACAAACAAAACAAAAAAAAGGAGCAAACTAAATCATAAAAGTTAATGTTAAAAAAAATATGTTTTTTTTGTTTATTTTCAACTAAAACGTACTCAAATCTCCATAGCTATTCCGACGTACAAAATCCATTTGTTTCTGTGAAAGTATTGATGCAACATAAGTATCATCTGTTGTCTGTTTACATATTTTTCCATGAAAATGATGAAAATTATTTGTTGTATTATTCAAATTCATATTCATATTATTATTATGATTATTTATGTTACAGTTGCTATTATTTATTGTTCCCATTGAATTTGTTGTTGGTGATGTTGTTGTTGATGTTGAAGTTATGGTTGAATAATAATAATTATTGTTGTTGTTGTTGTTATTATTATTTGCATATAATGCTGATGTCTTTTTTCCAAAATCTTTTTAATTTTTATTTTATTTCATTTTTTTAAAATTTTAAATTTCATTTAAAATCGTTTTTTATTATTTTTCAGATGTAAGTACAATCATAAGTGATCGAATAAAATAAACGTTCAATGAAGATGATAACATTGAATAAATAAAAAAAATAATAATAAAAACAGCTTAATAAATATTTTTGTAAAATTATCTATTTACTTTAAGGGCAGTATTCACCAAAGTGATTCATCTTAAACTTGTGGCAACTTTATTCACCAACAAGTTTAGCTTCGATTTTTAAATCGAGTTTTAAGTTACGTCAAGAAAACAGACGTCTCAAGTTAAATCAAGCTTTTTTTTAAGGTGACACGCGTGTTAATCAAACTTAGGAATCAATTTCGAAAAAAATGTTAGCGTTGCATTACAAAACAAAACGTTAGCGTTGCAATAAGGAAAAAAATTTAAACTGCTATGCTGAATAGGGATTTTTAAAGTTCAATTAAACTCGTTTTAGATTTAATCATAGTTTAAACCACAATAGTGAATACGACCCTAAGAAAAAACTAAAACTAATACATAATTGAAAAAAAAGGAATGTCATAAAAAAAGTAAGAAAAACAAAAAACTGAAAACTGTAGTGAGGTTTGTTTTTCGGTATTCATTTGGAAAGCCAAGTTTCGATTCTGAAACTTTCAGAAATTGCAAAGTTTTCAATTATTGAAATGGACTATTGGGAAATTCTATCTATTTATTTTATCAATACAAAAAGATCATTTTTAAAAAATTTAATATCAGTAGAATGTAAATTCCTTCATATTATGTACACTTCACAGTACAAAGTGGACAACTCAATTGTAATACACATTTTTGTGGTATAGTATTTGTATGCTTTTGATGTATTTGAAATACTTTTTGTGACATAAAATGGACAAAGTTTTTAATAACATTTTATTTAATAATTTAATTGACTTCTTGCTCCTTCTGACAAATTTAGTTTAATTAAGGCTGTGAAATTATTACTAAAATGTAGAAAAAAAAATAGAAAAATAACACTTCCAAAGATTTTAACGAACGAATTTAGAAAAAGCATGTAAAAGTGCCTGAAGTTCTTTTCATTCTTTATTTTTGTTCTTTCATTATTTTCTTTTTTTTTTGATGTTGTAGTGTTGTATAGAGAAAATTTTCACTTCACTGTTTGCTCTAATTTTACACAGCGAATACCGTTTTGGAATTAATGACTTTGTCACAAATTCGGAGTTTTACGTTTTAAAACTCAGCACATTGTAGTATTACTAAGTTTTGAATGAGGGCCTATTTATATTTTCAATT
This sequence comes from Bombylius discolor, assembly GCA_939192795.1. Lineage (NCBI taxonomy): Eukaryota > Metazoa > Arthropoda > Insecta > Diptera > Bombyliidae > Bombylius > Bombylius discolor. The sequence goes on along the minus strand of OW584240.1, from coordinate 13,546,482 downwards.
TTAAAGATTTTGTGAAGGAAATTTTAATTACTCTACATACATTTCTTATATATTTTTTATATTATAATACGGGCCACGAAAACTGTGCGCTCAACGTCACACAAGAGAAATTTATGTATCTCATAAAACTTATGTTATAGTAAAGATCCTATTGTTATTGTTAAGTTAAATTAATAACTTTTTTAAATAAAAATTGTGACAGTAAACTTAAAAATACTTTATGAGATCAGTATCTTTTTTTAAAATAATTTAAAGCAAAAAAAAAAAAAAAATTCAAGAGCTAATTACACCTAATCACACTTACCTGATATTAAACTTTTTTGGCTACCATTCAGACTTATATTTGTACCAGCTGTTTGTTGCTGTTCACGTAAAGGACTTTTTGCTTGAAGTCCAGTAACAATTGGTGTATGGAGCTAACAAAAAAAAATATAATAAAAAAATAAATAATGTGTGAATTAAAAAAAAATAAAAAAGGCAAATAAGAGACAATTCATTTTACCTGATGTTGTATACCATTTTCAACCCATTCACCTGTTGAACTTCGATTAATTCCATTTTGAGTGCCATTTAAAACATCTGAAGTTAAACTATTTAAACTTGATGATGAACTGCATCGTGAACCAGGTCCAGTAGATTTAGTCTATAAAAAAAATAAATAAAAAAAAAAATATTAAAAAATAAAGCAATTTTTATTCAAATAAATTTATTGTATTTACTTGTTTATTAACATTTTCGATACTTTCTATTAAACTTTTTACAGATAAACGTGAATCCTGACGTGAAATATTTCCTACTTTTTGCCTTCGTGCTGCCATTTCTTGTTGTACAGTTGTTAAAAGTGATTGTTGAGCATCAGATGAAACCTCTGAAATTAAAGTAAAAAAAAGTTAATTAAGAATAAATAAAATGAAGAAAGGTTTTATTTATTTTAAAAATATCATTATTAATCACTATGAAATAAAAAAATTCAAAACTAATAAACACCCACACAAATGACTGATTATTACATATATGTATAAATGTTTTACTTTCACATAGGTGATAGATACACTGAATAAAAAAAAGTGTTGATAATGTAAATGGTGAAAAGAGAAAAAATGACAGATAATTAGTAGATTAGATTTTTGACATTCACTTGCCGTTTTTGGCGATGCAATTACGAAAGTACACAGTTATAATAAACTTTAAGAAATTTGACATTAATTTTTAATACTTTTGTCTATAATCATTTATTTTTTGTTTTTAATTTTTTATTTAATGTGACTAGACGTATACTCAGTTTATAAATCAAAGTCAATACAGGCAACAAAGACATACTTTTCTATATTCTTTTACATTGCGTTTGTATAAATCTGTCTTTTGTGTGGGGTGATCAGATCTCAATTTCAGTTTATAATTTATCAAAAACATTTATATTTTAAGTTATCAGAAACTAATCGGGTACTGCCTCCATAAGCAGTAAGCACAATACTGACTTCGATTTATAAACCAAGTATAGGGTTATCTATTCTTTTACTGATACAACGCAAACACACGAAGAAAATAAACGCGTAGGCAAGATAAAGCGAAAACAGTGGGTGCTTCATAATACGTCATCGACGGAGAGAGAGTATCGAGTACTTGGTATCGTGGTATCGGATGAAAAGTATCGATACCTCGATAGTATCGTTGGTATCGTGACGTCCCTATTCAAGCTTGCATCGCAGTCGGCTAAAATTGCTCAATCATTTTCAGGCGACTGCGATGTTTATTTTCAATAAATATAACGAATAGTGTTGTCAATATTTTATTCTAACATTTCAATATTTTTCCTTAGTTCAATTTTAAATTAATTAAATTTTATAAGCATTGTGACGTCATATTTGAAGATAGCGAATCATGTTCATTTATTCTAACAATTGCTTGCATGCACAGTTGTCGACTCTGATTACAATTCCAGCGCATTTGAGTCAACGTATGTTTACGACGACGCATTCATTAAAGTACCTGAAGTGATTATGCAGTACGGTAGGTTTGTGAACTTGCTTATCAAGGATAGTAAAGTAGTTCGACCTATTTCGTGACATCGATAACTCCTAATTCTAATAAATTCTTTTTGATTTCTCAAAAGCAGCTGAGTGGGCTGATGATGGTTTGAACTCGGAACTTCCCGCATTAAAAACCAACGCAATGTCAACTAGACCACCAACCACCACAACAAGATTACGTGAGTCCAGAAAGTGGATTTTCGTGTTGTGTAGAAGCCTGATGTGTACGTTTAAAAAATACTATTATTAAATATTTTTTTCTCGAATTTCATGTTTTTACGTTATATTGAGCCTACATAGGTACAAAATCTTGAGAAAAAAAATCTAATGTATTCTTCAGAAGCTATAGAGATGAAAAAAATTAGAGTCATAGTGCATCTACTCTGCGAATGTCCAGTTCTAAAAGAATGAAGACTCGTCTGTTTGGGAGCATGATTCTTTGATGGCCTGGACGACATAGCTGAGATAGTGCTAAAGTACTTGAACAAATTCATTCAAAAATCGGGATGGTTTTCAGGATAGGCCAAGTTTAATCCCACTGACAAATCGGAGCAAACAGCCGACTTATCATAATATATCATGTCCTCGTCTCAGGTCGCTAGAAGTTATTTTCGCATTATGTCAAATATTTTTAAAATGTTCAAATAAGTAATTATAGACAAAAATAAACAAAAAAGTATGACGAAACATGTGAGTATACATTTTATTTTTTCAGTGACTAACCAACAAGTACATAATTACATTTTATTGTTTGCTAACAAAAAAGCGATAGACATCAAATATAAAATATTTCAGATGTTTACTCTGAATGAACACTGACTGAATGACGTACGTTTAAACTTACGATTTTTCTCAATACTACATAAAATATTAGCTTTTGATTCCTTTTTATTAAAAATACTTCCACCAAATTTCTCATTTGATATCCGTTTTACATTAATTGTTAGAATTTTATCTTTTTCCCTATATTCAGAGGGAATTTTAATTTTTGAATCTAATGAAATAGGACGTCTATTATTATTTTCAATTCTTTTTGTTGCAATTAATTGTTGAAAATTTTCATAAATTGGCTTTTCTGTAACACGAACTTTAGGAATTGGAAAGACATTTTTTGAATTTTCAAATTTTTGTTCAATTTTTTTATTTCTTAGTTCAACTTCATTTTCTTCATCATAGTTTTTTTTTGTCTCATTTTCAAGTACAAATTCATTTTTATTTTTATCTAGCACATAAACAAATTTTACACGACGACTTTCATTTTTAGAATTTACTTTCTCTTCGTTTTTATTTCCATTTTTGATGTTACTTAAATTATCGAATGAAACTATTCGAGGTAATGGTAATGGTTTCTTTCGAATTTGACTTGATTGAGAATTGAAAATTGAGAAATGTTGATCATTTAATAAATTTTCATGTGATATGTTGTGTTGACGATATTTTGTTTTTAGATTTTTTTTCGTTCTTTGAATTCCATCAATGTCTCTTAATAGTAAATCATCTGTACTTCTTGACGTGAACATTGGCCAAAATGATTGGGATTTTTTTTTATCATTGAAAGTGTTTAAATTTGTTTCACTTTGAGTAAATAAAAATGGTATTGCTGTGTTAATTGTTGTTGGCTTAAAATTAAAATTATTATCATTTAATGAAATTAATTCTGATGGCGGAGCAGATTTTGGAAGTGAAGGTAAATCATCATTTTTCTCATCATCTTCAGTATGATTTTCATTTTTATTTACTCTTGTTGTATTTTCTGAAGTCAATGTTGTACGTATTTGATGATTACTTTCTAAAGGATTTTTTGATATCAATGATTGAATTGTTGGTGAATATTTCACATTTTCCGTTGTTAAGTATTTATTTGATGGTGATAGTGAGATTTTATCTGGTGGATTACCGAAATTATTCAATTGTTTTCGGAATTTGGATAACTGATTTAGAAATTCATCACTTTCATGTAAACTCATACCACTACTACTATTTGTTAAACTATTCAAAGAATTAGTAACAAATAAATTGCTCGTTCTTTGCATGCTTTTTATATCGAGCTCTGTTTTTATAGTAATTTAAAAAAAAAGTAAAATAAAAAACTTTTGAAAAAACAAAAAAAAAATAAAATTATGGAAAAACCACTCCTCCATAGTAATATATATTTCACACATTGAAAAATTGACTTACGTTTATTCAATTTCTCGATTTGTTGTTCTAGTGAACGTATTTTTTCTCTTTGTGCTTTATTATCCATAACAAGTTGCTCTCTAGCTGACTGAGCTTCAGTTTTAAAATCATTCGCTACACGTACAGTCATCAATAAATCAGATTGGAATTGTTCCCATTCCTCAGCCTTAAAATAAAAGAAAAATTATGTTTTTTACTTTACATATTATTTTTCTTCCGATTTCATAGTTCGGTGTGAAAATTTCGCGATGTCTAAGAACAAGTTAAGCGACATCAAATTATAAATCAATTTGAAAAGTTACTCAAAAATAATAGCTAGAAAATTGTTCCAGAAGACTATTGAAAGAGTAATCTTGTAATTTTTCGGCCAAATAAAATACTGTATGTATGTCGTATTGATAGTTATTAGTTTGTAACTAATTCAAACCAATTTCAAATACATAATTTACATTATTTTTTAATCAAGTGGAAAAATAATAAGAAAAAAAAACTTCACTGCGACAGATAAAATATTGCAGAAAAGTCAAATTTATTTATTTTGAATTTTTTTTTCTTTAATCATACAGTAGTGAAATCACTATCTTTAAATATTGGTGGAGATGGATTATGGTTTTCTTTAAACCTTGTGTTTTTTCAAGGTCTCTACTCTAAGAAAAGGAGAAACTTTATATGTTTCTGTAATACAGTTTAATATATGTAAAAATTATTTAAAAAAAAAAAATGAAAAATTTTGGGTGATGCGATTTTCATGACCGTTACGGTATGGTTAATGTTTGACAAAGTTCGAAAGTTTGATTTATATGTTCGAAAAATGTTCGATGGTTTGACGTTAGTAAACTTGTTAACCAGTCGATTTTTCTATATGTAGGAGGTTTGAGTATTCTTAATCAATGATTTCGTAGTAATTGAGAACAGCAAGCGACATGGCATTCGGTAGCTGGTAAAAGTCCGTGGTTCGATTCCCGGCCGAGTCGAATGTCGTTTTTCTGTTCTTAGATACTGCATATGGGTTACTGACTAAAGTAAATGTATGAGGAACCACTGAATGAGTTGGTAGCCAATTTTGTGTATCTACAACATTACTTTTGATTATAGTTTTAGAATCATTGTCTCAACCAATATTCAATTTTCGGAACGAAAAATAATAAGAAAAAGAAAAAGTATTCGGAAATTGTAATATGATAATTTTGTCCTCAACCAATTGTCATATATTTCTATTGTTGCAACGCAATATAAATTGACAAATGACAATGACAATGTACAAAAATTATAAGAATAAAATAAATAAATTGAAATCTACCAACAGGTAAATCTAATACACAAAAAGATTAACAAAATAAAATTGGCTGTTTATGGAAATCTAATTGCGTCGTTTTTGACAATTTTTTGTTTAAGGACGGTATTTATTAAAGTGATTCATCTTAAACTTGTAGTAGCTTTATTCACCAACAAAGTTTAGCTTTGATTTTTAAATCGAGTTTTAAGTTCGACAAGAGAACAGATGTCTCAAGATAAATCAAGCTTTTTTTCCTTTTTTTTTTAAAGTGACGCAAATTAATTAAATGTCGAAATCAATTTTGAAAAAAATGTTAGCAGTGCAATACGGGAAAATAATTTTAATTCGAATTGCTATTGCTAAATTGCTAAACTCGTTTTAGATTTAATCGTAGTTTAAGCCACAATGGTGAATACGACCCTAAATCTCCATTTAGTTATTACCTCTTGTTTTCTTAATTTAATCTCTTCCTGAAGTCTTTCCTCTTTTTCAGCAAGGAGTCGTTCAGCTTCACCTAAATGACGTTGAGTTTCTGATAAAAGACTTTCTAATTGTGATTTATCTTCTAGGTGACATTTACATTGTACCTACAAACAACATAAGAATGTTACCATCATTTTCAATTTATCGTAATTTGATGACATTAAAATTCAAAAATTACCTGTAATTCATTTGTACTGTCTTGTAATTGTTGATATTCCATACTCAATTTCATTTTTTCTTCTTTTAATGTTTCGTACTTGTATTCTAAATCGGAAAGTGCACATTTAGCATTATTTCTTGCTACTTTACACTCTTCTGTTATACCAGCTAACTGATCTTTTAGTTTTTGAATTTCACATTGACTTTTTGATACTTGCTCTTGTAATGATGCAACTTGACTTTCTAAAATATCTTTTTCCTTTCGAGCAGAATCTAATAATTCACCCAAATCAGTTTTATCACCCATCGCTCTGTCTTGCTCAAATTCATCAATTTTTGCTCTAGCATTTTCTAGTAATGTTGTTAAACGGCTAATCTCAATTTGTTTTTCAGATGATTCTTCTTTGGCTTGATTTAATTGTGATTCAATTTGTTTACGTTCAGCATTTGTAGCATCAACAGTTGAATCTAAAAGACTAATACGTTCACGTAAACGAGCATTTTCTGTTGTTGATATTTCTATGGCTTGTCGTAATTCATTTAATTCAGAATTTAATTCCTCTTGTTTAATTAATAAACTTTCACGTTCTTCTTGAGCATTTTTTAAAAGATCTAATAATTTTTGTTCACGTTCCGTTGTACCACTTTCTTGGTTATTAGATTCACGTAGTAGTAACTCTTGAAGAGTACCAATTTGTGTCCGTGAATCTTCTAATTTTTCTGTTTGACGGCATAATGATTGAAATAAAACATCCTTTTCTTCAGCTAATCTTTCGTTATCCGTTTGAAGTTCAGTTAATTGTGATTGTAAATCTGCTAATTCTTGTAATGTTGCTTGTAATTCTTCATTTGTGGAATAATGTGTTTCTTCCATCTAAAAGAGATATTTAAAAAAAAACTGTACACATTTTTTTACTTATAAAATGTTTAAAGTACAAAAACAAATTGAAAAACAAAAAAAAACACAAAAGATGTTGACAAATAAAAAAAAAATGAAATTATGTATGTAAAAAATTACTGAAATTTTACGAACTTTATTAATATTTTTTTAGCTGCGAAATGTACCGGTATATTTTAATAAATTTTAATTAACATTTGGAATTTCAATTTTTTATATTTCGTTTTAAATGTATTGTTTCGTGTTTGCGCCGGAAACATCTAAGGCATACTTGTTCAAATTGAAATCAAGTTAGCCTACTAAGTTGTGAAATGTCTGGGGCATTATTAGCTTTTTAAGTTTTTATTTTTTCTTTTGTTTTCGAAATCATCAATTGAAATAGAAAATTTCAAAGCACACTTTTTAAATTGCTATTAGATGTTTTCATTTTTAAAAATGCATGTGTCCTGGCGTAATTTGACGTAGTTTCAACTACTTTCATTCATAGTGTGGGGTAAGTTTATGTCGTTCTATTTACAAACTACGCTAATCTACGCTAAACTACGCTGGATTACGCACTTATGAGTATCAGATCAGTGCTCTGTTGTGACAAACTACTGCGTTCCTTTAACGTGAATAAAGTATTCCTTAGCAATTGTTTTACCGATGAAATTTAACTTTCAAGCTTATGTTGTATGTTGAAAAAGACTTGATACTGGGCATTTGTATGTCTGATTGTGAAAAAAATATATTTAATTAATATTTACTTTTTCGTTTCGTTTTATCGTTTTTTCAACTACTCTACTTGAAATGATTATTCTTTCGTTGATAATTGTGTGATTCAAATCATTTTGGTACCAATTGAAAACTTAAATTGTCTATAGTCAAATTCAGGTATTTGAGTCATTTTTTGATTTTTAAGTTTATATATTGTACCAAGAAAAAATCCACTCAAGGCACTGTATGCTTTATAAATTCCAACTTGGGCATAACGACATGGAAACTTATAAAAATGTATGTTCTGTCTTTGGATAATTTGAAATTGAAGTTCGAACTGTCCAATAACGGTTTGCAAAGTTCAGGTCAAGCTTGAGTCCTAAAGATGCATCTCGCTCCAAAGACCAAAGGAACTTGGTAGCAGCACCAAAATGGTACATACATAGCTATGGTGAATTTTCGAAAGCACATTATGTTCCCTTTTACTTTCAAGGGCTTACACGTAGCTTTCAAAACGCTTTTGCAGTTGTTTTTCTGAGTACAAAATACTAGTACATCGTATTTTAATCTCTTTATTATCAGAACTGTAGTTAAATTCAGAATTAAATCGTTTTAACCTTCTAGTAAATCCATTTAATATATAGCATTTGTTTTTTTAATTTACATATTTTTGTCAATTTAATTGATTTTCAACACAAATTCTATTATATTTTAAATTTTCAACGAAACAGTACATTCGACATTTTGTCACATTTGTTTTTCAAAATAATTTTAAATACAACTACAAACTTATGTATATATACGCATCTTGAAATTCAGGTGAAAAACAAAAAAAAACAAAAAAAAAACAAAAAATTTTAAATTGCAAAGAGAAATAATTTCACATTTTGTGGTTTCTGTTCTAATTACACTTTCAATAAAGTAATTTCCGATTACTTGATGTTTATTATAGAAAAATTCCATAAACGATAATTTATTATCTCCGTGAAATTTTACTATAAAATTTGCTTTTTCAAAAAAAAAAAAAAAAAAAAAAAAAATTGCTTTTGCTTGAGTTTTTAAATATGTATTTAATAAATCAATTACAAAAGCAAAATTTGAAGAAACGAAATATAAAAACAATTTTTTATTTCATCCACTTACCTGTATAATTTTATCTTGTAGACAAGCTACAGATATTTCACTACTTGACGAATGTTTATCCCAATCTGGTGTAGCACAAGGAGTTCCATCGGCTTCATGATTCTATACATGCATAATTAAACAAAAAAAAAAAAAAAAAGTTACATGTAGTTAGTTAAAAACAAACAAAATAACAAGAAAATACAAAATATAAACATTCAAAAAAATTTAAAACATTATAAAATATAAAATTAGGTCTATGCTAAAAACGCAAAAATAGAAATTTTTTAACATATAGAAAATAACTGCATATCTAAGCATATTCTGTAGCTCTAATTTATTTTTATTTTATCTTTTCTTAGCTACATACATCAGTGTATATGTATCGTATATTAAGTAGTGCAAAATAGATAATAGATTTATATTCATTTTATGTTGTTTGTTTTTTTTTATTATAATTTTAAGATACATACATTTGGTAATGCAATTGATGCTGGAGCGGAACTATGTAATCTCTGTGAATCTTGAATTATTTGATGTTTTTCAGCATCAGATAATGGTGAATTGACAACATCCCTTAAACGATTACGTAATGTTTCATTTTCATCGGTTAATTTTTGAATTTCACTGTTACTTTTCTCTTGAATATTCTAAAAAAAATAATAAAATTTAAAAATTATACAATAATAAAAAATAAAATAATAAATGTACATATATTTGTAAAACCTATAAATAAAATAGAAAAGAAAAAGAGAAAAGGGAAAACAGAGAAAGAAATTAATGCAAATCTGTAATATCAAATATCATCATCACCATTCACCAGTGGCAATAACAAAATTGTAACAGTCAGTGCACAAGATACATCCCAGTGGTGACTTTGAGGATTATGATGACATTTTCCTTAATGTTTTCATCAAGGAACGTATGAAAAACGGAATTGATGAAAATATAATGCAAATATTCATGCAAACAGTCAGCGATTAAAATATTCATATTGGAAAAACCAATAAATTTAATATTTTTTATGTTTTCTTTTATTTTATTTTCAGAAAAATTCACAAAAAGTTGCAAAATTGTACCTTTTTTACAAACTGTATTTTATATTTGAAAAAAAAGTTCAAAATGTCACAAATGTAAATGACCAAAAATGAAAAAAACTATCGATGTTCTCATTTGTTATTGTCATTGATGAAAGCATTGGTGTTTTAATCAGCGATGGTCATTGCTGACGCCTAATGTCATTGCTATGTTTAAGTTATCCATGTTTTCATCGAAAAAGTAGCTAAGGTAAGTTATAGTCATCGATGGGGTGGTTACTGGGATATTTATATGCATATTGTACGGTGTACCATAATGTTCTACTTCCAAAACGTCGAAATTTATGCAGCGTAGTGCTGTAAAATTTCCACTGTACTGTTTGCTGAAATTTTACACAGCGGATACCGTTGCAAGAATTCGGAATTAATGACTGAATTTTGTGAAATAATATAATTGTAGTTAATGTATAAATTAGACTATAAAGTGAAATGCCAATTGGACTGCATACAATATCTATAGTAAATTTAATATCAGCTCAATATAAGATACATATTTCATTTATCTGTAAAAGTAGATTTTATTAAGGAATATAATATGTGACATTAATAGGAAAGTTATGAAATCTATAAAATAAATATAATGATTGCGGTTTACTGGTAGATTTAATTTTTATTGATATTATTTTCATATTGGAATAAATATGGTAGTTAATAATCTCAAAAAACGTCATTACTGCTATTAAATTATTGTAATGCAAAATAAAACAATCAAAAAAATAAAATAAAAATAATTATTCATAATAAACGAATTTCTTAAAGTCGTAAAGATTAAGGTGAAAAATATGGAAGGAAAGTTTCAAAGAGAACCTAAAACGACTAAAGGTACAAGAGTTGTCGAAGAGGCCAAAGCTCACAAAGAGTTGTAGAGCCAAAAAAAAAAAAAAAATAAACGAATAGATATGTATGTGTATCTGATTTATAATGAAGAAATGTAATGTAAGTAGTAAATAAATGCATTCATATTTTGTATAAAATTAGAGGATAGCTGCGGAGACAAAACCATATAGTGATTGTTTTGAAAGATATTTCATGCATGTAAACATTAATCTTTAAGAAATGACAGCATGGTTGAAAGATGTTTAAAAACTACTTATTTAAATTTTTTTCTTAATTAATACTACTTAAATATAAACATAGGTAAATACTTACATATGTATATATTTTAATTTATTTACCTGTAATCTTGTAATTTCATTACGTAATTGAACGACTTCATTTTGATATGATGAAAGTTCAACAATTTTAGCTTCAAGAGCCATTTTTTCACGTGTTAATCTTTCTAGATGGCTTTGAAGTTCCTGCATCATAGATTGTTGCTGTCGATTAGCCTATAAAAATAAAATAAAAGTATATTAAACAAAATCAATTGTGATCTTTAAAATCAAATTGATCGTAAATTAGATATGTATTGAATTTCTTCAATTTAAAATTATTCTATAATTGGTTTATATATCAATTTCGGTTTATAATTTATCAAAAATATTTATATTTTAAGTTATCAGAAACTAATCGGGTACTGCCTCCATAAGCACAATACTGACTTCGATTTATAAACTAAGTATAGTAATAGTATACATATAGTATATGTATGTATATACTATGTAAAACACTACCAATGTGCCAAGTTTCATGGTTCTAGGGTTATTAGAAGTACCTTAAAAGTTTTGATCACCTGTCAGTGAGTGAATGCTAAAATTAGTTATTTTCTAAGGTGGATATCTCAAGACCTACACATGTTAAGCTACAGAGTACAGACATGAAATTTGGCGTGTTGCGCGAGGACAGTTATATTATTATATGGATAAAATTTTATCTGCTTAACATTAGTAGACACTGAGCTGTGAGCAGAGCTGTTCAAAGTACTAAACCAATGTACTTGAAGTATCAAGCTCTAAGTACTGACAAATGTACTTCAAGTAAAAGGTACAATAACTTTGAGCATTTCTAATTTACTAATTTATTCAAGTTTCAAATACTCCTTTAATGTACTTATATTTTTGTACTTCAAGTAAATTAATGTACTTCGTTTAAAAAGTTATTGGAAGTACTGAAAAGTTATCTTCAGTACAATTTTTAAAAACGTTGTTTGAACAAAAACCAAAAACGAAATCTAATGAATGAAAACGCAATGCCAACAAACAAGTTAATTCATGTTGAAATTCAGTATGTGTAATATTCTATTAAACCCTAAAATCGAAATAATATCATTCGTGAGTGATAAAAATTGTGAAAAATTGAATATTTTTGACTTATGAATGATATTTTCCGAACTCTGGTCCTTACACGTTTTGCTTTGATTCAACATAATGCAAAGAACTATTTCATGTATACGTATGTGGAATACTTTGTAGTTTACTTCAATTTTTTTTTAATACTTCAAGTAATTTAGAAACCAAGTAAATTCAGTGAGTATTTGAAGTATCAAGTAGTTTTGCAGAATTTTTTAATTAATTTAAGTAAAGTATTGCAAGTACTAAGATGTACATTTTCAAGTACTTTACTTAAAGCACTGAACAGCTCTGGCTGTGAGTGGATCAAAAGTGACTCGAAACAAATCGTGTAAATGGTGTACGATGTGCGCGGCCTGTGTTTTGATTTGAGAACTTGGCCGCGCACTATGGTGCGCTTAGATACATAAAGAGGGAATTATATTATGCGAAATTGTTCTATTCTATTTTTTCTTTTTTATAATTTTCAGGATAAGTTGATAAATTTTGGCCTTAAAAAAGGGGAGTTGAAGAGGATTAAAATTCTGTAGGAAGAAAACTACAAAATGGTACCATTGACTTGAGAGTTAGTAGAAATGCTTTTATTGATACCTAAATATGTATTTTGTATATTTTTGGAAATCAACCCTTCAGGGGGTTTAAAGAGGGTTCAAACTCAATTAATATTCTAGACTCACCGATACATAATCGTTAATTTTGTATCTAGAAAAGTATCTAGAATATCATTCTAATATATTTCCATTACGAAATGTTTTCGAAAAGCTTCATCTAACTTTAATTAGGAAAATTTCTATTAAATTTTAAATATGTAAAAAGCTTACCTCTCTTGTTTCATCAACATTAATATCAGTCAAATCTCTCGTTATATTTTTATCATTTGTCTGATGATAATCATTTACAACAACATCTCGTTGATCAATTAAATTATTATTAACATGAACAGCAGCATTATTTGAATGCTGTTGAATAATCGGCATCTGATTTGAGTTTTTCTTTTTAATTTTTGGTAGAATAACTGGTTCACCATTACCTGTTGTTACATTTGTAACATTAATTGTTGGTATGTTATCAGTATCGTTGTAACGTTCTTTAGAACTACCACGATCAATTAATTTATCTTTTGAATTACGAAAATTATTTTGATCAAGTTTATCTTTTGAACCACCATGTATTTGATGATTTTTCGATGATGATTTCGATGATGTTTTTATTGATGCATTATTACCACTTCCAACAATACCGTCAAGACTTGACACTGATGATGATGTTTTTAATGGTTGATGCTGTTGTTGTTGATTTACTGATGGTGTAATTTGATGACTTGCAGCTGCAGAGCTACTTTTTGATCCCGAAGGACCTTGACCTCTGCGAAAGAATGATTTTAATTTTATCATTTTTTATTTTTAAAACCTATTTTCCTTTTTTCAATAAATTCACGTTTTTATTTTGTTCAGTTTTTTTGTTCACTTAAAATTTTTTTAATATTTGTTTTTCTTAATTTAATATTTTAATATACTCGTATATAAATTTTTTTTTATTTTGGTATGATTTTTTTTAAACCATGATCAAGTGGGCGGATTCGTTGGCTTTCTATTTTTTAGTCGATGTTTTAGTTGATTTATTTTTTACACAACTTGTTCGTTTCGGGAATGGAAACAAATTCTGGTTTTATTTTTAAAATTTAAAAATAAAATGTTTGTTAAATTTGTATTTTTTTCTTTTTTATTTTGTGTAAAAAGTAAAATTTTGTTAGAAAAAGTATATATCACAGTTACATTATTATCACAAATTACAGCACTTTGATAAAAAACACTGTAGTATCTGATAAAATAGAACAAAAATTAAATATATTTTTGCCATCAAAGAATTAAAAATAATATATTTCTATACATTGAATTCTCTTATCTGGTAATGTTATCAGATTAATGTAATGGAGAAGTTTTTATCTGGCATCTGACTTTGAATTTTTAAAAATATGATTTTTAATATATAGTTCTGAATATATATATGTATGTATACACCTGATTCGCAAATGCTTAAAAAATGCTAGAAAATAAAGATTGTAAAAAATGTTTTGCAACTAAAATTATCTTACTGATAACAATGTTTATTTTCAAAAATTGTTTCATAACTGATAATAAAATGATGTTATCTTTGTTAGTCAAAATTTGGGTAACAAATTTCTATATATTGTTTTCATACCATGAGATTTTTTTAAACAATTTGTTTAAAAAACAAAAATGAATTTACTGTTAAAAAAAATTATCAAAAATAGTTATTATACATGTTTGAACAATTTTAAAGCTTATGTTTAAACCTACTGCAGGCCCACCGCCTATACGCAATATCAAAAGTAAATCATTCCACTTATTGACTGCAGAAACGAAATATTGTCTTTTTTAAAGTAGTGATTGAACACAATAAGTTTTAAAAGCGCAAGAACATTTCGAGCTTAAAAAATTAATTTCACTAGTCAAATATGGAGACTGTTTAGAAACCGTAAAATTGCGTAAAAACATTAGACATCAGAAATCTAAATAGGCAAACAATGAGCACCCTAGAAGAGTTTTTTGTAGAAAGTAATATGGGCATAACTTTTCAGTCCAAAGATATACCTGATGTAGGAATTGAAAACTACCTCAAGTTTACGTTTGAATGATGAGTCTATATAACTGAAAATCTCACATCCGTATGTTATTATTGGCATAATTAAAGTTCTCACAAGAATACGTCTTGTGTAAGCTGGAGTAAAGGATACACTTACGGAAAGTTTTCGAAGTACACCATACACTTGACCTATAACTGAATATGGTTTGTCCATGTCAGTGACCTTTCAAACAAAATACCTAAATTACGAAATGTATCGGGGTCAGGGATGAGATCAACAGTGTAGACTGTAGATACCGACTGTCTGTGAAGGGGTATGCCTTATCACATTCCAGTATTACAACTGTTGAGTTCTTGTTCAAGTGCTCGCTTTATCTCCTCGCTGTGCGTCGGTGGTCTCTGGAAACTGACTTTGATAGTCAGGCAAAAATTGCGAGTGCTGTGGCCCTCCTACAGGGGGTTTAGCATGAGGCTGACAACCTCATCTTGTAAAAAACGGACTGTCACGAAACCCGCAGATGCGCCTCGGAACCGGTTTGGACAAAAACAACGACGAAAACTGGCTATGAAAAGGTACAGTGAATTAAGATTTACGACCTGGAACGTGTTAAGTCTATATCGAAGTGGAGCACTAAAAGCGGCAACCTCTGCTTTGAAGTATATAATTAACATAGCAGAAATTCAAGAAACTAGATGGACGGATAATAATATCTTTAGGTCTGATGAGTATGTCGTATATTCAAGTGCTAACAAGAGCAAGCATGAATTTGGGACAGCCTTCATAGTTAGGAGAAGTACTAATGCGTTGGTGATGGACTTCCAACCCATAAATGAGAGACTGTGCTACCTTAGAATTAAACAAGGTACTTCAACGTAGCCTGGGACTGCCTGGCTCCATTGCTGTTTAATTTTGCCGTCGAGAAAGTGACCATATGGAACAAATCATCGCCGCAGCAGTTCGAATACACCGATGATAAAGATCTAATTGGTCGGTCAATATCGCTGTGAAAGAACAGTTTATCTATCTGACAAACAAATCTGGTAATTGTGGCCTAACAGTGAACGAATCAGACCAAACTCATGATCGCAGTTAAAGGTAGTAGAAACCCACAAAACATCACAATGGACATCTACAACTTCGAATGTGTCAAAGAATTTAAATATCTGGGTAGTATGATAGCTCCTAACAACGACTGCAGCGTGGAAATTGATGTAAGGATAAAATCTACTAATAGATTATTATTCAGCTTGAAGAAACTTTTTAGCCCGAATGTCATCACGAGGGCAGCAAAAACAAGAATGTACATATAAAACATTAGTGAGGCCAGTGCTTACATACGCTAATGAGACCTGGACAATGACAAAAACCGATGAAACAAAATTAGATATTTTTGAGCGGAAAATCCTTAGAATATACGGTCCAGTAAGAAAAGAAGATGGAACTTCCAGGCTTTCAGCAATCTTTTTGTGATGGAACAATTACTAAGTCTATATTTACGAGTATAGAGTTAAAGTGTCCTCAATTAAGGTTTTAGGTCCAGACAAGTAAATTTGTAAATCGTCTGAAAACATTATGATAAGTATATGAGACATTTTTGATTACCAATGATAGGTCGTTTATAAAAAGAGAGATCAACAAAGGACCTAAAATGGAACTTTAAGGCACTGCAACAGAATTTTGTATTTTTTTATTCTTTTTGTCTTTTTTTCAAACCTTAACTACAAAAGATAGCAAAAATCTTAATATGTAATATCAAAAATCCATTTCAAGCTTTAAATTGACCACAGTGGCAAACGTGATAAAAAGCTTAAAATAAATAAATTTTAATTGACATTCAAAAATACTTTTAAAAAAGTATATAATTCATTGACAATGTCAGATTTAATATCCTAATATGAAACAGTTTTAAATTCTATTCATGATATATTAGATGTTTTCAAGAAAATGAATATATTTAAATATCGAGCTATTTAAAATCAATCACACACACACAAACTTTGATATATCTTTCCTTATAATATGATCTTTTGTTGTATAATTTTTAATTAAGATTTTATTCAATAAAAACCTTGTTAAATGTTCAAGTTGACAATATTACATAATACTGATCATATTATTAATTGAAATACAATAGATCAATGAATATAATAACCTTTGATCCTCAGTATTATAGAAATGTTAAGTTTTTTAGCGCTAATAAAACAACATTATTACACAATGTACCTTTAAGATATTTTTCCTTTCATATGCATTCATCTACTAACCATACTTGGTCATTAAAAAATATTTATTTATTAAATTCACCATTGTATTCATAGATGTATCTGAATGTATAAGTTATGCGTACCTTCGCCTTCTTTTTGATAAAGTATTTTGATTTGTATTTAAGTATTTGAAGATATTCATATTTTAAATCAAACTATTAAGTACATATGTGTAAATTCAAAAATGCATCGCTGCTTTAGTTATGTTATGCTCACGGTTGTCATAATTTTAAAAAAGTATCAGTCTAGAGCATCACACCTAAAATCAAAAATTCAAATATGCAGTATGAGAGTATACGATGATCATGCTTTGTTTTGATATTTGATGAGTTATAAAACAAGAACTTCGAACTTAATTTTTTACCTCAAAAATATGTTATGTCATTCAAAAGTGTTTATTAGAATTTTTATAAGTTTTTGCACTTTACAACTTTGTGAATAAAAAAATTCAAAAATGAATAAATATGGATATTTTCGAATTTACTCTATTTTTATATTTGTGTTATTTGTATGCGTATGTATTAATAAGTTATATCACATTATTTTGATGTTTTGCTGCAATTGCTATAGGAGTGTGTAGGTATAGGTAATGTTTAATATAATACGCTTATAATAAGCTTAAATTTCGTGTATCAACCAGCTTGTTAAAGCTTTTTTGACTTATTAATTGTTTAGAATAACGAAATAAAAATTTTCAAGCTTTACAAGATTTAAAATGTATAATTTTTCAGACATATTTCTATGTAATGCCATTCCGTTGTAATTGGAAGTATAAAAAATATGAAATTGGGATTTTATAATATAATATTTTGCATTGTACACTTTGCACTAAATTACGTTTAAGAGTTATGATTTTATTTATTCCATTAAAACAGTTACCTTGATAATCTCTGTAGAATATGGCTGTGCCATTCTTGAACGTGATAAAAATTTGAAATTAGTATTATCAAACTTTCTTAAAGACCCAAACTTCTGAATATTTTGAAAGATATTGAAAAAATTTAGAGGATTTTGTAAAATACACAAAATTTGAAAAGGGCAAAAGAACAACGTGAGTATTGCAAGGCTAAAGTGAAGAAAGCCAAGGCTTGATTTGAGCTGTAGAGCCATCGAAAAGAAGAAGTAAAATTACAGTATATTGAACATTGAAGAGGTACTAGCTTACAAACATTCCATGTCAAATTATCTCAAATATGTACTTACATACATAACTGCAATTTCAGATATGAATCACAACAGATGGTTCATAAGCACACAGTAAAATAAAAACAGTATGTAAACATATTAAATTATAAATTACATACAAAAACAATATCTTTGTCGCCTGATGCCCTATCCTAACTTGCTCACCTTAATTTAATTGAATTCAAAGCCCCAATGGCTCTCCATCAAATAGGCGTAAAAATTATTCACATTTTAATCATGAGAGACTTTAATATAATAGATATAGACTCATAATTTTTTTTTCAATTATGACGAAACTAAACAATAAATATCGTTATTTGTTGCAATGTGGTAAAAATAAAACGAACATTACCACACAAAAAACATAACAATAAAGCTTGAATTTAACCTAACACTAAAAAAATAATAATAAAGACTATAATTACGACGACCTATAGCCTATAGGCTGTTTTGAGGAGTGTATGTATTTTTATGAAACTTTGAAATGAAAAAATCATAGTATTCGCTCATTTTTTGTTCTGAGTATATGTATGTTTTTTTTGTCCTAAAGAAGACATAGACGAGAAGAAGTAGTGATGCTGATATACAAGAACCGAATTAACTTTTTAGATAGAATTTATATTCATGTATAACACGTCACGTTCTCAGCGTTGATGTATATATGTATATATGTAATTGCTTTTTAATTGCATAATTGAACATTAAATTCATCAAATTTTTATTACGTTTTGTGTCTTTTTTTTTTTTAGAACAGATATTTTGTTGTTTTTTTTTTGTCATTTTTTATCACTATTGAAAGTTAAATTCTTTAAACTGTGATAATGTATTTGAACAGCAAAAAAAAAAAAAAAAAGTTAAAGAATAATAAGAAAAATTATTTCCGTGTGATATGACTTCAAAAATTTTTAAAATTGATCATTAAATTCTTAACAAGATATATTGACTAACTTTGTAAATATCTGATTACAAATAAAATATAAGATATTATTTTTTTTTTTTCGTACAATAATAAAAAAAGATTGCTTGATAAATTGGTTGATTTATGGTTGGACAAAAATTATATACTCGTATACATATTGTACACGTTTTTGAAATTGCATTTATATGTATTTGGAGCTTAAACATGTATACCTACTTTTCTTGCTTAAAAAATTAATAATACATAAATAAAAAACGGAAGTCGTAACGAGTCTGTGACGTAGATGTTTTTTTGTTTTGTTTTTGAATGTTTATTTTCTCAAATGTGTGGGATTAATAATTGTCATCATATAATGAAGAAATAAATATATTGAATTGAAAAATTGAGGATAATGAACTACTCTTTTTGTAAATACTAATAT
The DNA here is from genome assembly GCA_939192795.1 of Bombylius discolor. Classification (NCBI taxonomy): domain Eukaryota; kingdom Metazoa; phylum Arthropoda; class Insecta; order Diptera; family Bombyliidae; genus Bombylius; species Bombylius discolor. Next base: position 13,526,918 of record OW584240.1, on the reverse strand, counting down.
TTATACTAAAAAAGTGTTTTGCTTTTAAATTTGTATATGGAATCTGTTGCAGAGATTTGTTGCAGGATTCTTTTTGAAAGAGTATTTTGTAGAGAATGATGAGAAAATCGGATCACAGGGTCCAGGGATATTCAAATTTTAAACTGGTTTTTGACGAAAATGTGCCAGAATTGAACTGAGTGTTATTAATTTAAAAAAATACACACTTGTATTCAAAAATATTAAAAAATAGGAATAATTTTTGGTTAAAACAAGAAATCTTAATCCTTTTAAAAGTACTATACAAACACTACATAATAATAATAGGTGTCTGGTAAAGCATCTTAAAAATTATTTTATTTTATTCGTCTATATAACATCAATAAGAATTTGAATAAGTTTTTTCTCATACCTATGTAAAAGATAGCTTTAACATATGGCACTTTCGAAAATTCACCATGGTTTTTTCCATAAAAACCAAAAATAAATCTACCATATTCAATAATTCACCAAGTTACCACATTCGGATCATTTTTTGAGTAAAATTCTTCTAAGATTTTGACAATAAATGAATTTGGTATTAACAAACTTCACTTTTAGCGTACTGAATTCAACAAAAAATTGTTACCGGTTGAAAATGATCCATTTTAATAATCACGTTCAATTCATGCGGCTGTTTTTTTGCATGTCGGTGTATATGTAAACGAAATCTGATAGTTATATAAAATTTCTTATTTTTTTTATAGAAAATTGCAATTATCGTCATAATAATCTTCTATATTTTCATAATACATAGGTATATTATAAATTTTATTATTGTTGTTGTTTTAGTTTTGTTTTATGAAAGATGTAAATTGCATATACAGATGTATATACAGGGTGTTTCGTTTGGTTTCGTTTGAAATGATACCGGTGATAGGTTTCACCCAGACAAACAAAAAATATTTCAGTTTTTTCAAGTGCAAATATCTCGAAAATTATGCATTTTCCGAAAAAAAATGATAAAAAAACTCGATAAAATCAATTGAGCTTTCATTTTCTGCAATAAAAATTGGGGGTTAATTTAAGCTTTTTTTGAGCAAAACAGGATTAAACACAAAAATTTGGGAAAAAATTGAACGCGTTTAACTTTTGTTGAGTTCAGGGTAGAGGAACAAATAGGGTTTTGTTTGAAAGGGCAGAGGGTACTCCATATTTTTCCTGAATACAAAGTAATCCTGGAGTGCCCCTGTAGAAAGTATTGGGGTGTTTTGTGAAAAAAGTGTAAAAAAAGCTTCAACGCTCTCTAGCGGCAAACCGTTGCGATAACCCTCCCCCCTACCAATACGATTTTTTGTTTGTCTCGGTGAGACCTATTAACGGTATCCTATCAAATGAAACCAAACGAAACAGCCTGTATATGTATGTATGTAATATGTTGCAAAATAATCTGACCAAAATATTACCATTATTATTATTTTACACACTCACATTATACTCAGCATGATATGTTGGTTTGATTTGATATCGTGGAGTAAAATCGATTCATCATTGTTTTTTTCCTTCTTTTGAAATAATAAATAGAAAAATTTGAAAAACAAGTAAGTGCACTTCATCCAGCATTATTACACTACTAGTAGATACTTATAGAGGATATAAGTACTAGCTAGGAGGCTGTGTGGTACTTATTTCTTATAATGACGATGCTTCAGTTGTTATCATCCTTATAAAGATAATGTATAATTTTGAATATATAGGGTGATAATTTAATTTTGTTGTTGTTGTTGTTGTTGAAAAGTAAGTAAAAAATTGTGATGAGTTTCACTTTTTTTTTAAGTTTTATGTGTAGCATTAGTTTTATTTTGCTATGGTACTGAGTTCATTAATCATATTTAAAATTTAACTAAAAGTAACATCGAAAATAAACTATTGTAGTAGCAAAATATAATTGAATTATTCGATTTTAATGAAGTAGAGAATATGGTTGTTTTCAAAAATCCAAATTGGCCCCGCAAGTTTTCATAAAATCAATTTTGCAAATTAAAGACTTCAAAAAATCAAGCTTGCAAGGAAACCTTGCGCAAACCCTGTAAGAACTTTAAACTACAGTTAAAACTCGATTATCCGGGTCTCTATTATCTGGGAACTCTATTATCCGGGTTGAATTCATCTCTCCTTTAATTTATTTTCTCACTTTGATCGTATTACACACATATGTATTTTTCAATATTTTCTGTCGTTTTTACTTTATGTACAAATCGAATACATATTTGTACTACACATTCAAAAATATAATTTTCTCAAAAAAGATTATGTTCTTATTTTCCTTATTCTGAATATGTACATTCTGTTATCCGGAATTTTCGATTATCCGGTATGAGCTTGGTCCCGACGACCATCTCAGATAATCGAGTTTCAACTGTATTTGCTCTTTTAATTTAGAAAAAGAAGAATAAGTGTGTTACCATGTGAGTGTTGAGTTGACAATTTTTGACATTTAACAAGTAATTCTTGAATAAATTTTATTTCTTTTATTAATCACTTCTTTTAATTTTGGAAACTACCAAAAATTCAATTACATTAGTACTAACTGTGCCGTTTTGATACGATACCCCGCGGGACTTACTTTTTTTTTAAATTTTCAATCACGAACAAAACTCGTAAGACGAGAAAAGTGAATAACTTGTTTTTTACAAACATCCTGTATTTAATAAAATAAATTTGCGTTAACAAAGTGTATCTCAATAATTTATCTAAAATCAGCACATGCATAGATATGTATGTATTCATGTATGTATGAGTATCGAATACTTTTAACTACATAAACTTGTAACGCTGATCTCGGACGATGCGATGTATAAAATAATTCATTCTAGCAAAAACGTAAATATAAATGCATATTTTAAAGTGTGTAACAAAATTTATTGTTTTTATATTTTCTTAATGTAAAACCACATATACATACAAGTAAGTAAGTGAGTACTTATACTTATTATTTGTTTTTTATTAATTTTTTTTCTCAAGAAAATTTTAGGTTCTATGATAATTCTTTTGGGTCTGATATTGATAGTTGGTCATTTCTGTTATTATTGTAAGATTTACACTAAATTTATACTAATTATTCTTGAGTCAGATCAGAAGCGATTTACATAAGCATTAAAGTTATACATTTAAAGCGGGAGTCCATATATACATATTATTATGATTTTTATTTTTCAAGTTTTAAAATGTATCTTCACCTTTTTGTTTTTCTACTTTTACGCCATGTACCATCATTATCATGATCAGCATAAATAAATATATGTACTTACATATAACTATAAATTAGCAAACAACAAAGTAAGTTAGTAGATAAGTATAATAATGTTACATATCCCCGTGTAAAAAGAAGGAGGTGGAATGAAAATGTATCACACTATTATTTTTACTTATGTATATACTGATGTAGTAGGTATCAAATACCACAAGATATTTATTTATTTTAATTTTAAAACTTTAACTCACAAAAAAAAAAAATGATAATGCATTTTAAAGTAGAAAATCACCTTTTTTATAATGGTGAAGGAGGAAATAATGAAAATGTAAAATAACATAATATAGCAGAAGCAACAGTAAAACAATCTCTTGATTTATTCAAGACATGAAAAACATATCAAAAAGACTATATATATGTATATATTCAACATAAATATGTAAGTAAGTATATGAAGAGAGAGGAGAAAGGTTTCGTGCATATGTATATATACGTACATATGCAATTTACTAATGAACGACCTAAATGGATTTTCATTTAACATTCCGTTCCGTAGTATGAAATTGAATATATAGGATTGTTATTGTATATAGAAGTGATGACAATTGCAATAAGGAAAATTGATAGTAAACGGATAGTGAGCATATATTGGAATAACATTAAAAGATGATATATTGAGATATTAACCTAAGAAAGTAATGGGATGGAATAAGAGTTACTAATTCATTGGAATAGAAAAAAAAAATGATTATTACACATGAGACGTTTCTAAATAATTATCATATAAATATATACAATATACTCTTTGAAATATAATTTGTGTCCCAATTTATAGAATTCATTAAATCTAATTGCGGAAACAATGTTAAATGATGTTAAAATGATTTATTGAAACGAAAAAAAAATCATAAAGAGAGAAATAAAGATAGATAGATACTTGAAAGAATTACATTTTTTTTTTCGTGTGATTCACTTTCAAATTACTTTATTATTTGACTAAAATTCATGATATTTTTTATTGTTATTCAAGAAAATTTGTTATGTCTTTTAAAAAAATTATTAATAAATAGTTACTGTAATGTAATTACAGTAGATCATTATCATCATCATCAGTGGCGGAACAGCTCGATGTAAGCCAGGACTTACTAAACCCCTAGTACCCAACTCAAGTAAATTGGTACTCATACAAAGCTGATTGAACCCAGTATGATATTAGACAATAAAAAAATACATAAATAGAAGAAGAACGCTTCACGAATATTGCACTTATTACAAAAGATTAATGCAATGAATTAAATTATTCATTTTTGTTCTAAATGTGTTTATTGATGACATGAGTCAGTTTATAGTAAAAGTACTGTCATCATGAAGTCAAGTAAACGAAGAGAAAAAAAACCTAAGAAACTAAAATTGTTTTTGAGAGAAATATATTCTCATAAAATTTCAAAACTGAAATACCGTAGTACCTTTTTTATTTTTAAATGAATTTTTTTTAATTGAATAATTCACCAGCACTTTGCGAAACTTTAAACTTGTGCTTGGGAGTTTGGGGTACATATTAGAAAAATTTATTTCACACAAATAAAATGAGAAATAAATCATATTAGGTACAACAAAAAAATGTATAATATAAAAGTTTAATTTCAGGTTTTCTCGATCTTTTTAAAAGCAAACAAAATTACTAAAAGATTTTATTGTATAACAATTGTGATATAATCAAAATCCTAACACAATTCCAAAACAATTCATTATTGAATTCCTTTAATATTTTAATATAACTAAATATAAAGTATTTATTTATTTCGTAGTAGATATTTTTAAATAAAATACTTTTTGAAATTATTGGATCACCCAAATGGATTTCTTGTAATTTAATCCAATGAAAAATATTTACTTTTTTTGTTTTTGTTTTTTCTTTTAAATAAAAACAAAAGCATTATGCATCTGGTTACGAATTTTGAAGTACCTGATCATATTCTTTTAATATCAAATGATCAAGATTGTTGTTATGTGTGTTTTGTTGTTGCTAGGTTGAATTATACATGTTTTACAACTACTGTAGTTACTGTTTGAACTTAATATTTATTATCTAAGTACTTATCTAAATATCTAAGTATCTAATAAATGCCAGACATTTTTTACGAAAATAAAAATAAAAATAAAAAATAATCAAACAATTTTAAGAATTTGAGCTAATAGGTGCTTTTATTTTTTTTTCTTTCGTTTTTTATATTATAGTCTTTTTTATACAATAAATAAGTACATATGTTGACGATTTTCATAATCTTATAATTTTCCTTTTTTTGTTTTCTTGTATAAACTAAAACGACTAAAACATATTATTGTGTGCTACTGTCACCATTAACATGATTGCAAACTGTTATTATATTTTACTTACTTAAATATTATCCAACAAATATGTATCTTCTATACTTTTACTTATATGATACAATAGCTATGTATAATTCTTTTAAATAGATAACAATTGTAATGAAAAATACATATAACTAAATTGAGAAAAGATAAAAAATGTAATGTAAAACAGTAATTCATAAATAATAATAATGATATATGTACTAATTGAAGACAATGGTAATACAGTAGTAGAAATGTAAAAATGCTGGTGAATTAATATACATATGTACATAATCAAAATTTGTAATGGCATGTTGATATTGTCATGATTTTATAAGGAATTTTTCATTATTACTTATAGAGCAGATATTGTACTTTAAATAGATAGATAGTTATACAGGGTGTCCTGTTTAAGGTGTTACAAAATTTAGCCATAGATATATACATAGGTCTCGCCGAACATACAATAAATCTTATGGGAGGGGGCGGAAGGATTAGGTGTGGTAATCTCAACGGTTAAACGGATTGTTTAAGAGATAGAGCGACTCAACCTTATACAAAGATTTGTAATTACGGATAAAATTTATGCTAAAATACCTAGAAAAAAAGAATATTAAAAACAAAAGACAGTCAAAAATAGATAAGACCAAATTCATCTGCGTGAAAGCTCATTTCTGTAGATTTCTGTTTTAAAAAATTATTATGTATTGAAGGAGAATATAATAAAAAATGATAATAATTGCAGAAATGTCAACATTTTTTGTATTTCATTTTGAGAACTTCTCGAATAACCAATTATATTATTTCTTGGAATGAAATTTAACAAAACATTGAAATATTCTATCATATACAAGTTAATCAGATGAAATTTTTAAAGAAAATATTTTTCATATTTTTCTTAAGTATACTCATATACATACTACATATTTATACATTTACAGTACATACATCTATATATACATAGATAATTGCGGTTTCTCTTATAAAGTTGATTGTAATTACATAACAATATTGAATAGGCAAGACATGTATTATATATATATGTATATGTAGTCATGCTAACTTGTACGTGAATGATATTACATATGTTTAAAGTATGTATCTACAAAAAAAAAAAAAAATATTACAAGGAATTTTACCAGTGCTTATTTATAATTTTATATTTTTTCATAATTTTACAAAAGAAATTGTGATTGTTAAAGAATTTACAGGTAATAATCAAGGAGAAAAAAATGTTTCTTTTGTTTACAACTAATTGATATTGTTACATTGTATTTTACATGTCAATTATTAACCAGAAAAAAAAAATTGTTTTATTGTGTAGTGAACATTAAAAACATGAAAACGACATTCGATCAGACTGGGATTCGAACCCAAGATCTTTGCCTTTCCGGAGCAATGTTCTACCAATTAAACTATCGGATGCCATGTCGCTTGCTGTTCTTAGTTACTACTTAATCATTGATGGAGAATACTCAAATCTCCTACAAATGAAAACTTTATGATTACACATTTTTATTTTCAACTGAGCAGATAATGTAATTGATTAGAAAAATTCTATTCATACATATGTATGTATGTATATTAAATAAAGGATTTATTTGACATGTTATTTATACTTTTTTGTCTGTATAACTATTACGCTAAAACAATAGGTTTACTTAATCATACTACCGTTAGTAGGAAAATATTTCCTTATAACAGTTAGAAGTATTATTTATTCTTATGTGAAATGTTTGCAAATAAATTTATGAAATTTAAAGTAAGAAAAAATTTTGAATAATTCCTAAGACCATTTTGCAAAATTTTTTCAATAATAATTTTCAGTATAAGTAAATTATTCTGTTAGGTAACTTTTGAGTTTAGTAAAAACATGCTTTTCGCCAACGATTTTGATTAGATCAACTAATGAACTGAGGAGAGCCATGGCACGCTATAGATCGAATTATAAATACAGCTGAGTAGTTTATCACGCAGTGAGAAGAACAGAAAAACAGGGTAAATCAGCTGAACCGCTCAATTGAGTTTATAAATTTTTTCTCAAACGCTTTTAAATTTAATAAATGCCTTTGGTTAGACATTTTGAAGCCCTTTTATTCATTTATTGTAAGTACTTTTGATTTTGATTTACATCTTTCCTGCCACATTTACTTGTGTATCTATTTTTATGGTTATTTCAGGAATTGATAAAAAGTATGTAGGTAGTTACATAGTTAGTAGTTTTTAGTTATAATTGAAGATTTTTGAATACAAGAAAATTTTAAAATTTCGATTGACGGCGTTCTGTATTTACATTTACAATTAAAACTGAAAAAATCATAAGAGCAATCGTATGAAAAATCGGAAGAATTACAATCTCAACAAACGTTTTTGCCTTTATTTGATATTATCCAAAAAACTAGTGCCAGCAGAGACAGAGAAATGAAATGACTTTTGTCGCGACTAAAGAGTAGAGACATAACGTTCTTTTATTACAAAATCGTGTATTTTTAATATATTTGAGATGTCAAAATTTTTTATGTTGTTCGATTTAGTTCTCTTTAGGCTTAATATAAAATAATACTCAAAATGTCGAAGATTGTTTTGAAGATTTTTTTAAAAAGTTTTCTATAAGACTTTTGCAATATGATAAAAAAAATTTTTATAATTTTGTCGAAAATTAAAGCTAATTGACTTTGAACTTTTTTTCATATTTTTTAAAGATTTCTTTCATTTTATTGCTGTTATTGAATTAATTAATATGTTTGTTCTACTTATTTACATTCTCACGGTTCAACATTTACCTAGTTTTAGTAATTTAGATTAACTAAACTTCAATTGAAATTCTTGAAATTTAAAATATCTTTTACAAAACATTTTAGGAAAAAATGTATAAAAAGAAAAGTTAACGAACTTATTATCTGCCCCATACGCAACAGATAATCAACAATATTCATGTACCTATATACATACTCGTACACCCTCGTCCCTCACATGTTATAACACGTGTATAATTTAGTCAGATTATAATTATGAGAAGAAGAAAAAACTACTTGATAGTCTTTAACATTTTTTCTTATCTTCATTCTTTAAATTTATTCATTGTCATGCAGAAATAATGATTATTATTTATTTTTTAAATTTTAATTTTTTTTCCACTTTTTATATTTTATAATTTCATTTTTAATCCGAAATATTTTGACATAATTTAATCATATTATTCATTCCATTCATAATGTAATATGATGACATAGTAAATAGGTACCTATCTGAGGGATTCTCTAAATTTATATATTTTTATATTTTTTATATTTATATATTTAGATATTTTTCTAAATATAAAATTGAATTTTAATTAACCAACAAAAATAGATGAAAATGTTTTTCCGAATGAATAAACCATAACAAATGAAACCTAAAATTTACTCCTGAAAGACCATAATGATATAAACAAAATATGTAATATGTTTCGCAGAAAGTTTTTTGATAAATGTAAGTATAAAACAAGTATTTTAAATCTGTAAAAGCATTTTAAAAATTGAAGATATTAAAGAGCTAGCAAAAAATATATATTTCGAGCCCCAATTTTCTTCTTCGTTACTTCAATAATAAAAAAAGTTGAATATAATTTTTAAAAAGGCACAGGACTTGCGATATTTCAAAAACTATTTTATTTTTTCGTCTCCATATTTATTCCATACATAAATTTTGAAAATTTTCACTAAATATTTCATAAAACATTTCAACATGTTATTAGGTTCAACTCCATTTAAAAAAATTCCAATGGCTTTCCTGCAACAACTGAAATTACGTGATAGTAACTGATTTTTGGAGATAACTAAGTATCTTTCCAGTTGTATTTAACTGAAGTATTTTTATTTTTTTTACGCAAGTACAAATTTAACTGATTTTGAAGAAACTGCTCTTGAATTATGGCTCATATGTAATTCGTCTTCTTCGTTACCACCTTTGTTTTTGACATACATACATATTTTATAAATTAGTTGAAAAAATTAAAAACATACTTTAGTGGTCAGATAAAACGTACCACCTATAGAAATTCAGTTGAAGCCGTAATTAAAGCAAGAGGAGACCATACTAAATACTAATATTATTTTAATAGTTTTAATTTTATTAGTATTTTTAAAAGTAAGAACTATTATTAAGTAAAATTTGTATAAAGTAGTAAAAAGTTTAGTTTTGAATTTTTAAATTTAAGTATACAAATTATAGTTATAGATTATAATTGAATACGTACATAGTGTGGACAGATAAATAGAGATTTAATTAAATTAAGTACATATTTTTGTTTCTGTTTAGTACAATAACAAGAAATTTTATAATAACTTCATTTAGTGGCAATATGGTTTTCAAAAAAAAAAAAAATAGTATTCCATATAATTTTTGAGGTGGTGCGTTTTATCTGGCCACTACAGTATATACTATATGTTATAATTAATTTTTAAGAATTACCTGTTATGTACAAAATATCAAAGTATCAATTTTGTACACTTAAAAAATGAAATTCTAACCAAAAATCTTCAGGAAATGTATTTTTCGTTACCAGAGAATCGCCCATGTACAAAAATATATCGTCATATTATTTATAAAATATTTGGTATGTGTGTGTGTAGGCGATAAGATTAATGAAATTTGTTTAAAGATAAATTAATCAATATTATCTTTTTCCACATAAAATCAAACTACACAAAATAAAAAAATAAAAAAACACTCTGTAATCGATATTAAAAACAAAAACTAAATCTCAACAAAGTGTTTTTTTCTTTCACATTTTAATGATGAAATTTGTTTGAAATTATACAATAAGTGTTATTAGTCTCGCCTTTTTTGCTGTTTTTTTTATTTGGAATATTTTATTAATTTTTTTTTTTTTTTTTATATGTACACATGTTTAACAAAAAAAAAAATAAAATAAGAACTAGTACAACGAGAAAGGTTATTGATCGCAGAATTTGATTTAATTTAATTTTTTTTATTCGTTTTTTTTTCTGTTAATCGCTGACAAACAAATTCAAATTTATCAAAATTAAACCGCAAGTACATTAGAAAATTGATATGGTCAATGATCCATGATTGATCAAATCGAATAGTTGCTGAAGTAACTACAACATACATTTTTTTCTTTTTTCAATTTTATCTTTATTTTTTTTTGTTTGGTTTTTGTCGTTTCACTCTTTTTTGATTCTTAATTAAAGTGGAGTAATGTGGATTTTATGATATGATATACAACTTTGTGTAAAAATAATTGAATAGAGAAAAATATTTTAAAACAAGACAAATTTAGTTGAGTTTACTTTTTCTACTTCAAAACTGAAAATTTTGTAAATATCTAAGGAGTTAAACTGGATTAAGCAATGAACTAAATTTATGTTTAGCTTATTCGTTATGATTTAGTGTAAGGAAAATCCGATTAAATCGATGTTTATTAAGTTTTTTTTTTTAGCTGAAAAACAACTGATATTTCATTAAGAAGTCATAAAAGTTTGTTATGTTTTAAAAATTTAATAGAAAAGAAAATTTCATTACACAAATTTTTTAAATTCAAATTAATTTTTGAATCACCTAGTTTATGTTATAACTTACAAAGATAGTAGAGTGAAGAGAGTGTTGAAAAGTCAAAAAATTACTTTTCTTTTCTTTTAAAAAAAAAAAAAAAAAAAAAATTCACCGATACAACATGTTCACATAAATTTGAAATCAGTTTTGATTGATCAAAAGCCCATTAATTTCTTCATGAAGATTTCAGATTCGTTTGATGATTATAAAGAATAATGAAAGAAAGAAGAAAAAAAGAAGTTATATCTAATAATAATAATAATAATATATTTTCTCAATCTTAAATTTACAATTTAAAATCTCTGTTAAACGCATCATTCATGGGTTTATATTCAACTTTTTTTGTGTGTGCGTACATTATGTTAAAAAGAATATATTACATTTATTATACAAGAGGACCAAATGTATGGTATTAATAAGATATTTTGGAAGGTTATGTAGAATATATATGTATGTATGTATAAAAAATGTATTGTAATAAATAATATGTTGGATACCTCGACCTAAATAACAGAATTTTCATTAAAAATCTGATTCAATCTAAAATGACATTATCGATCAGCTGTTATTGAATTTTCAATTTTAGTCATGAAAAAGTCTTCAAAACCAAAGATACTCTCGAAAATTATTATTATTAATTTTAAAAAGCATAACATGTTTCACATTCATATTACATACATATATATATGTATGTACCTATATATGAAAGTGTGATTTATATAGAATGAAATAAAGAGAACATTTTAAATAAATTGTCAAAAGCCTTAAGACACTTTTAAAACAGAAAAGAAAGCAAAAAATCAAACACCCAATAAAATATCTGTATATTCAATGTGTTCAATAAGAAATGACAAGAATTTTTAATTTTAGAAGTCTGTGAAAATTAGAATAACTATTTTATAACTATTTTTTGTTTTTGTTGTTGTTTAATTTATCTTTTTCGTTTTCTTTATCTAAGTAATGAATGTTACAGTTAATTATTATTCTGTCATATGTAAGTGTCTTATGTAATTTTCTGCATACCTGTTGATATCGGTTGAGAAAGATAACAGACAGAAGATACATTTATTATAATTAAATATTGTATAGATACATAAATACCTACCAAGTTATATGTATGTACATATGTACATATATAGGTATCTAAAATGATTTTGTTTTTTATTGAAAATATATAACTTTGATGACAATAACAATAACATGTGAATATTGTGCTGTTGTCATCGAGATTTTATCTATGGTTGCCGTTTTCTTATTGTTTTTCTTAAAGCAACTTATTTATTATGGCAAACCACATTCCAGACATTATTATTGAGAATAGTTTTACAATATTACTTATACATACATATATGCGAATAGAAATTATACATATATACATAGGTATTATATTAGATTTTTTTTTCGCCTTAATTTTAAAAGATTAAGAAAATTGAAGATGAAAAAAAATTACATATGGAATGAATACAGGGTGTGTTCCTAAAGGTTGTCAAAGCTCTTGACACTACTTTTTTAAATCACCTTTTTTAACTTTTTTCTTGTGATCCATAATGTGACATGCAAGTGAAAAAATTTTTGTGGCGAAGATAACTTTAAAAAGTCTCTACATTGATGATATCTTGAAAAGTATTAATTATAATAAAATTGAAGTCATTGTGTAAGACTTAATTGTTATTAAAATATTTTTGCTTTTAAAACAGAAAAGTGATATGTTACGTTGCACATTCTGAGATAATTATTTTTTTTTTCTAAAAATTAAGATTTAGATATTCTTACAATTCAATACTGAGAATGTTAGATCTTTGTGAAATGACTACAGGTAGACATGCTAATCTATTCCATTTTGAAAACTCTATTAAAGAAAAGAAATATAATTTCTATTTAGTTTGTTTTGTCGACGCTTATCTGTAGTAGAACTATGTATATACACATGTAATATAAAAGACCCTCTTCTAAAAAGTAAGATTACCGTATTACAATTGTACTTAGTTCTAAAACATAAAACTCCAAATTAGTGATGAAGTCACTAATTTCGAAACGTACTACGACGGTATCCATTGTGGCAAATGCAAACATATAATGCAGTGGTAATTTTTTCGCTGCAATGCGTAAGTATCAAATGTCAATTTAATACAACCTCATTTTTAAATATTAAGTTATAGTTCGTAAGTACTTAATATTGGTAATATTTCAAAACGTCTAAAGCGCACAAATACTGTAACACTGCATTGTATTATTAATGTTTCAAAAATGTGTATTATAAAAGTTTTTAAGAGGGCCATAGTTGCAACCACACACCCTGTTATGTGTGTACATACATACATACATACATATATGATTTCTCACAAAAACAGACTAAGTAAAAAAAAATTTCCAAGAAAAAAAATATCTAAATTGAAATTGGAATTTTTTTCTTTGGACATTTATTTTCTAACTCATTTATTACAACAATTTAATTCGATTAAATATTATGCTAGTGTACGGTTAATATTTCACTTTCTTATTCCAATTTTGTTTTCTTTTTCTTAAGTAAAATTTGAAAAATATACTAAGTATATTTTTAGACGCAAAAATAAGAAAAAATTCCATAATTAAATTCCAGGTATTTATGAGAAAGCTATTAGGAAAATTTTAAATGCACTTTCAAGTGGGTTTCAATTTCAATTATTATGGCATTATTTTTTATAATAAAATGTAAATATTATTGTCTCCAAATTAGGTGTGGCTACAACAATTACTTTAGAAAACTATTTGTAATGAATACAAATTATTTTTAAATTTAAACATTAATCTATTCTGTTCAAACATATACATAAATATAAATTACTATTTAAAATTAATTTGTGTATTGTTACGAGAAGCATTAAAAATATTTACTTTGAATATTTAAAAATCTTATTTTAATATTCGTAAATTATTTTTATCTTCTTCCTTAGAAATAAAAAAAACTGTTTATTACTCGTGGAAACAGTCAAATCTACGAGTAAGTACATATATTGAATAATTCATAAACAAAATTGCAATAAATTAATTTTTAATATTTATTAATATCTGAAACGAATGTGCCAATCAATGGAGTGAATTGGATTTTATTTACATATTTATTTTTATGATAATTAGGGGAATTATTTCACATTTCCGTTTGTCGTAAACTTCGTAGTCTTCGCAGTTTTACAGTTTTCGTAATTCATTTCCATACTTTTACAAACTACGAAAGTTTTTGAAAAACTGCTTCATATTTTCTAAATTTTTTCTTTCGTAGTTTCGTAGTTAATATTTGACAGTTGACATTACACTTATGTATAAATATGAATTAAAACAAATTTTTTATGTTGTTCTGTTTGCATTTGTATCTCGTTTGTACTTAATAAAATAGATAAACTACGAAACTTTAAAACTAAAAAATTAAAGCCAACTGAAAAGTGATATAAATCCCCTAAATTTTTCTAAATTTATTTTATTGATTTTCTCAGAATTTTCAAGTCATTTTTCATTATTTTAATTGAAATTAAACAATCCTTCTTATTCTAAAATATAGAAAAATGTAGAAAATGTGTAGAAAAATAATTTATTTCAAATGAGCTTGTTTCTACTGTTTATACTTCACTACTAAATAAAAATAGATTATTACTCACACGGTCATACATCATGTGATTGCTCCTATTCGGTTAGGTACTGCATTACACACCAGGTGTAAGATTGGTCTCGAATGGGTTGGTATTTAGAAATATGTACATAGCTTCAAAAACTCCTTATATTTTACAAATAAACCTGACATTATGGAGTATAATAGAAACTGAATCTATAGTATATTCGTCTAGGAAATCTCTTGCTTTTATTTTAGTTTAGATAATAATATCATTAAATAATTTTTTTTTAAATTGTGATAAAAAATAATCTGACTAAAACGCTATAAATTTTAAGTTTCAGACAGTTATTAACAAGTAGACATACTAGTTTTTATTTTAAATTTTACAAAAAAATAAATCAAATAAAATATTCTAGACATACAAAAAAGAAATTATTATAAAAAATTTTAATCTTAAAATTAATCATATTGTTAGCAGCTGTGAAGAAAATGTTGTAAAATTTTTTTAACAAAAGGAAAAAGTTTTTAAGAAGAATCCTTAATAGAATTCACACACTAATAAATGATGCTGATCATCATCATCATCATCTCTTAAAATATAAGTGGGTATTTTTTCCTTTATAGCAAATATTTTCATCTATGTAGATACATACATACATACATATGTGATTGTTGTTTTTTTTTTCAATTCAATATTTCATTTTATTATTTGTTGTTTTCTTATTTATGCCAATTTTAAAAATATTCATTTGTTTATTGTATGCGTGTCGACTATACATTCACTTTTAACATCATGCAATTTTTATCTTTTCAATTTTTTTATTCAATTCTTTTTCTTTTCTTTATTTTTAAAATATAAAATGTAACTTACACTGTTGGATAAAGGATGCATAAATCTCGTCTTTAAATAAATAAAAATGTATAATAAGATCAACATCAGCAGCATCAACAGTGATCAACAGAAGACTTAGCCTATGAAATGAATTTCAAAAAAAGATTTTTTTTTCTCCTCAATTTTAATGCATCCGTCCCAATCTAATTGTAAAATAACCAACTTCCCAACAAGTACTCGTACATACATATAACAGACAGACGATTATAGTGGTCGCATATAGTGGTATTATGAAAGAAATGTTCAATGTAATTTTTTCTTTTAAATATTGGTATTTTCTGAAATGCATAAAAATTGCAGCAAAAGATTTCCACTTGACGGCAACTCTTTATTATTATTGTGGTAACTTTTCTTGCTAATATGACTTGATATGTAAGTATGTATAAATATATACCAATACAAAAAGAAAAAAAAAATATTGCGTTTTTATTCCAAATTGTACTCATATACAGAAGATCATTGTTGTTAGCAATTATGTATCTTTTTTTAAATTTTCTTATTTTTTTTCTTTATTATTATTCTTTCATACTAAATGTGTAAATGTGTGTGGCTTCTCATTATTTATAATATTAACTTTTTTTTTTGTATTGTGTGGAAAAAATTAAGTGGAAAAATTTAGTCGTTTTTTCTACAATGTATCAATTGTTCAAGAATAAAGACGCCCTTTATTATTAATGTATTACATTAATTTTTACAAAAATATTGAAATGATAAGAAAATAAGCCTAATTTGAATTCAAATTTAATTAAATACGTTAAAAAACTGAATGATGTATGAAAGGATGATTGCAATCGATTCAAACAAACATTATAAAGATTTAAATGCTTACCGTGAAAAGATTAGAAATTTCAATGTAAGTACATAAAGGTATAGTATGTATAAGATTGAACATGAACTAAAGCTACATATGTCCAATTTCTTCATGGTTCATGAGATCTATCTTTCGGATAAAGTTATCATCGATAAGTTCTAAACTGGTTTTTTTCATCTATTAAACCGTTTTATTCTTTTTTTAAATAAATTTTAAAAATTGTTAAAAAATGTTAATAAAAAAAAACACTAATTTCATAAAAGGTGAAATAGTTAGGTATTAATATATGTATGTATGTATGTACATACATTTGTTCAAAAAATTATTTCTCTCAAGTTCTTTGAAATTATACAATAGTATAGCATACAATATAATATAATAAAGAAACTCAAATTCTTGATCAAGATATCTCGACCTGAAGAAATTGGGCATTAATTTATATATGTACATATATATGTATATGTATATATAATACTTATTTTATCTTTAGTAGTTGCAAATATTTAAAATTGAACGTAAGATATGATAAAGGTATGATAAAGAATTATTTTTAAATGTTTTTTTGTTGCTGCTTTAATTGAAATTTGTCGTCAGTAGTTCAAAAATGCATGACAAGTGACATCGCTGACTAAATCAAATATTCAATAATGCATCATTATGTCATATGATGCGTCAAAGTTAAGCAAACATGGCATCACGAATTTTCATAATGCGATGTATACATAACCACAATTATTATTTGTCAATTCTAAATTTTATTCTAATTGTCACTTTACACAATCAATTTATAAAAATACATATAATTAAAATTATTACATTAATATTCGAAATCACATCACCGATAAGAATCATTCAAAAACGTCAAAAATATGCATCAGCATCGTATTTGTAATAGCATCGCATCAGTATATATAGCAAACGTCATGATACTGTAATGATGCCGCATCCCTACAATTTCACTCAGAAATTGTTGACTGATATTTGAAATGAATATTGTTATTTATATTTACATCTTGTTTTCATAAAAAAATTTTAAATATGTAGGTATTTTCTTTGATTTTTGTTATTTATAAAGATTTTCTTTGAGCACAAAAAACAACGTAAAATTTTATGTAAACACAAATAAGAACACTAATTTTAAAAAAGAGAATTGTTAAAAAATTGAAAACAATTTAGAAAATGAATACAAATTAATTATTTACTACGTACTACATATATGAATAAATAAAAAATTATGTGTAAACAATTTATACAAATTCGTGCTTAAGCTTTAGTTATAAAATGAATTGTAGCAGAAAATAAGAAACAAATTAAAATACTACATGTACATATTAAGCGTACTTAAATATATAAAACATTCACTAAATATGCATAAGTATCTAAGATATGTAAATGTATTATAAAAATCGCTTAGGGCTTACTTAGTTAGATATGGTAAATTCGAAAAAAAGATTTAAATTTACAAAATTTTAAAAGTCCGTGCAAAAATGGGTAAGATTTCGAAATAAAAAAAACGACATTAATAGATATGCAATCAGAATAAGGTATATGATATCTTTCTATTTTATAGTATAGCTAAGTACATACATACATATGTATAACGTAAATGTACCAGTAATCGTTCATTTATAATTTAATTTGAACAATTTCAATATTTAATGATTATAAACATCCAAATTCATTTAGAATCTTTAGCAAGTTGAATTCACTACCATAAAACTTCAAATTTACCCTGATTTATTTCTGCTTACTCTATAGTACATATATACATACAAAGTATATGTTTATTCTAAAGCTTCATTGGAACTGAATCTTTCAAACTCACACAGAACAAATATTATTAACAAAAAGTAAACTTAGAACACTCGTATGCCTCTTTACTGGACACTGTTTTCCTTAATACCATCTAGCAAAGATGGGGATTGAGGAATACCAAAATTACAGATTCTGCGAAGAGCAGCCAGAAATCTCGGAACACATTTTGTGCGAAAGTAAAGGTATAATACATCCTAGATTTAAAAACATGCACTAAATGTACCTAACACAAGACGACGAAGTGTGATACCTACCACTTAAAAAGTTCTGGGCTTCATCAAAGCCCTAAACTTTTAGGTCAAAACTAGCATTAGGGTATTACAGAGATCCAACATGAGTCGCAGTAATGAGAGAACTAAACATCCCACCTTCAAGGCTGGTCCTCTAATCTAATCTAATCTAATGCAATCTTATAAGGAAAAAATCTTTCAAAACAATGGAAAGTAGAATGAGATAAGAAGTTCAAAAATGGTACATATCATATTTCCAAGTAGAACAAAAATTATAAGAAATTCTACGAAATAACAAAAATCAATAAAGTTCTTGTACCTAATGTAATGTGTTGCAGTTAATACAAAATTTCTCTGATAAGAGTGCGGTAGTTGGTACATTTACGTTATGTAATACAAAAAATATTTACATTTACAAGTATACATACATATGTATGTATGAGTATACATATATAGAATAAAAAATGCAAGAAAAAGATAATAAAGGTGCAAAATTTAGGTCATCGGGTTAATCTATATATATAAGTATACATAGTATATATAATACACACATTCACACATATTTACCTGCTCATATAGAAATCATATAAAAGCGGATTGAAATGTCAGCACTGATATCTTATATTTAATTAGCACAGTCTTACGAAGAAAATGTTAATGTCAATTTATTTGCACTAACTAAATGCACGTTTCATATTAACAAACAAAAACATACATATATACAAAAGTAGTTAAGCTATACTATACAGCTTAACTATGGATCTCAATTAAAATTTTTGATTTTTGTTTTATAAATTATCTAATGCAGGTGTAGACGTAGTATTTTTACGTGTGAGAAAATATTAACCTAGTTAATTACAAATTCGTAATTTTTGCGGTCGGTATTTTGTATATACATATGTATGTAGGTATGTTAAGTTAGTTATAATTTAAGCATAATATGTATGTATGTACTTTCAAAATGATTAAAATTCTTGTTATTTAAATTTCGCTGAAAAGAAGAACAAATAAGAACAATATAAATGCTAATAGCTATTTTGCACGTGTTCTTTCTGATACTCAATATAGAGAAAACCCGATGTTATTAATATCGTATGTAAGGTGTTAACTAACTGCAATTCCTTTATCTTTTATTTAGTGAAATGAAATTATTAAAATTCTTTAAAAAACAAAAAACGATTTTTATATTTCGAACTTTACTTAAAATTTACAAGCATTTTACATTTTAAAAATAATTTTTAAACAGTAAAAGTTTACTGAAACTAAACACTTATCCTTTTGAATTGCATTATGAGAAAGCATTTTACAGAATTTTGCCCTTTTTGAATTTAAACCCTCTTTTCATTTACAAGAATCAAAAACAAAAACGGAAACAATAACAGAAATTTAAAAAAAAAAAATAAAAAGATAAAGACAGAGGTTATTGAACTTCTGTCATGCAACTGATACGTTTTTTTTTTAAATGGGATGGTGATATTATAGATAGATAGGCCAATCAGGATACCAGGATACCTGTATATTTTTCATGTGCACGCACGATGATAACGATAAACTTTACCCGTTGTTGATAATTCTATACAATTCTATAAAAAATTAAAAAAAAAAAAAACAAGAAAAGCAACAAATGCATTCAAAATATATGAATATACATATATGTATGTATGTATGTACATATACTAATGGCTCCAGAGAGAAAGGACGAGCAAATATGTATGTATGTATGGTATGTGTGTTATAATTATAATTCCTTGCAAATAACTTTTTCTTGTTGTTGAACAGTTAAAAAATAATAATCTGCTTCTTTATGCATAAAATAAAGTAGAAAATAAATTTCTTGTTCATTTTTGTCTTAAATATTTTTCTATTTTATTTTTAAAGTAAGAATTCTGAAAGACAATAATTCTACTCCGAAAGGGTATCGTCGGTGCGGTGGTGAATTAATTTTATATGCTCGCTTGTTAACATGTAATTATGTCGCTTTAAAATAAGTATGAACTTCCATTGCACATAAGGAAAAACCGTTTTCATGTGTGTACGTATATAAATGTTTTTTTCTTTCTGTATTCTAAAAATTAAATGTAACCCTTAGAGAATACATCATGCTGTTTCAATATTAACTTATGTTAGAGAATGTGAAATATGTATATGTATCTGTTGTTACGTAGTGAAACAGACTGAAATACACAAAAGGGAGTCAGTTTAAAAACAAAATTTGTGAAATTATTCGAAAAGTACATATTATAGTGAAAGTATAGTAAATAATAAATGTGATTAATGTATATAACTACACATTTTTACTAATTCATGTGGCATATTAAAATGTTAGATTTTAATAGTAGAATTGAGAATTAAAACATATAAAACAGTGAAAGATAAAAGAGGGTATAACTTCTGTTCCGTTGGGAACACTATTGAACGTTTTTTTTTTGTTCATTAAGAATATTTGATATGTTTTACTTGGTGGTTTTGTTTCGAAATGGTTTTCTAACATGAAAGTTACATTGTTCGTAAGAATATACTACACGTATATTTGAAGCAGTTAAAACAAGATGGATCTTATTCAAAAAAATGTCACTTCATAATAACTATAAAAAAGTATGGGAATTTGAATTTGTTAAAAAATATAGTACCATAGACTTAATTTACTAACCTCATTTCAGTGGTATATAAATGACGACTTCAATTTCTTGTTTCTAAACTCAAAATACAACCGTTATTTATTTTTTTTTTTTCTAAATCGCATAATTTATCCTCAAACACTATTGAATTAAAAAGTCGAAACAAAAAATCTTCTGTAGGATATTGTCGAACTAAAGATTTTTTTTGCTCCTAAAAAAATTTGTTTTTCAGTATATGTATGTATGTATGTACACTTTTTTCAAATTTTTAGAATGTTAGAATTTCTTGTATTAAAAAGTGTTTCTTAAACAAAAGAGCTGAATCAGATATTAATTCGAGAATCCACGAATATCAGGAATATCAGACCATAAATTCACAAAAAAAAAAAGTGAAATAATTCATGGATTCTCACGTTCATCAAAAATTACAATTGTAATTTATTATACATATTTATTAGGAAATTATTACCATAATATGTATACTGTCCTAGATTTCACCAAACAAACAAATAAATTAAATTAAATTTAGATTTTGCTTTAACATTTTTTTTTTTTTAAATTATTGAGAGCTATTCATTCAATCAATGCGACAATGCATAGAGAATTATGATGAAACATTGAAGGAAGAGGTAAAAGAAAAATCAAAATAGTTTTCATTAACATTCAACAAAATTACTATATATATATATATTTTTTAATATCTACTTTTGTTTAACAAGACATCACTTTTACGAGAAAAGTAAAAAAAAAAAAATAGGTTGTTAACACATATTGTTACCGTTTTATTGATAAAAAATCATAAACGTGTTTTGTTTTAGAATATTGGACAAACTTCATGTAGACAACAACAAACACAATTTTCTTATTTTTAATGAAAAATAAAAGAAAAATATACCTATTTAATGCTTTGCGTTTTAAATTTAGCTTTCGTTTTGTGAAATTTCAAAAATGTATTCAACATAGGCTGTACCTATATATGTACATATGTACATATGTATGTAGAGTAATTGTATTATTTTAATCATACATGCAAAATACACACAACAGAAGATAAGTAAAAGTAAAGAAAGAAGACAAATGAATTGAACAGAAACCACAAAAGTATATTTATTTATTATTTCGAGTATTACTGAACCAGTCTGTCCAGCATTTTTATGTTACCATTATTATCATCATCATCATCATTTTCATTATGATCATTTTCCTTTATTTTATTTGAATTTGAAAGAAATTAAAAGAAAAGTTCCAAATACAATATAATATGTATATTTAAAACATGAAGGACAGAGGTATAGAATAATAAGGAGGTGACATAACGTATGTACATATATGTATACTGTATGTGAGCGTAGCCAAAATTGGAAAAATGATTTGCATTGGTATGTTTTCCTCCAAAATGTCATTCTGACTGACTGATTTTATCTTACATGTATCCTTAAACATTATTATTCAACTATTGAAAATAATTCAAACCAAGTTGAACATATTAGAATTCTCAATTAATAAATTAATTAGTACATTTTATATAATAATATTATTGAAATATTTAAGTGAATTCAAACTTAGAGTTGCATTAAATCAAAAAATATATAGACAGAGAGAATTCTTATGTAGTATAAAAATGTCTCATACAAAAATTTTTGTTCTGGGGTTCCAACATTGGAACCCCATTAGTGAAATAGCTTTGAATGTACATCAGTATGTTTCAGTTTTGTTAAAATAGCTTTTACTTCTGCATAGAAATACATATGTACATGCGAATACGACAATTACCTTGTTTATGCACAAAAATTAAAACGTATTAACAATAAAACGTTTTGAACATCGTTTTGAGATAATACATTTTAATTGGTGTTTATGCGTAGTACAACATTTCATTCTCACTTAAAACGTTATGAGTAATAAACTAATACTACTCTAAAAGTTCATATTGATGTTTAATATGTTACCAAAATCATTTTGAAATGTCAAATATGACAATTCACTTAAAACGAAGAAAGTGTACATGCACATTTTAAAAACGCATTGAAATTTTAAATTCAGATTTTATAGAGTATTCACTCAAAACGAAATAAAGTTTCAATGCGTTTTAAAATTTGGTTTATGCATCCGTATTTAGTCAAAACGGCATGAGTTAATGCGAATTAAAGTTTCGCATAAACAAGGTAATTGATGGTGTCGATGTGACTCATTTTATTCACATATGTTTCACCATTTGAAATTTTTTTTATATTCTATTTAACACACAAGAGTAAAATTTTTTTTTATTTTTCATTCATCTTGATCATGTTAAAAACAAAACTTAAATTTCAAAGCGCTTTAAAGCATAGTTAAAAAAGCTTTCACTTCCTTCCTTCTCTTACCGTACTGTTCTATAGTCTAATTTAATAATTACAATTTTTAGTCGATACTACATAAGAATTCTTTCTGTCTATATATTTTTTGATTAAATCAAAGATCGTAATAACTATAGGAAGATATTGCACTTACATAAATGGGAAGAATGTATACATAAAAATTAAGCTTCTTTTTAACAATGCTTTTCTCTCTTTGTAATTATGTATTTTCAAAGAGGTATACCAGTGTTGTTAGATCACGGGATTTTTCACAGTTCGTATTTCGTACTTGGTATAAAATATGTACAAGAAGGTATTTTATATAATTTTTAAAAATTTTTTCACTCGTGCTTTTTCTCACGATTTTGTTCAAAGAGGCAAAATGTTTCCCTTTTCCCTTTTTTAAATTGTCGGTTGCCGAAATTCCCAAAAAAAGGAAAAATCCTTCAAAAAATTTTACTCAAGACAGTGAAATACACTGGAGTGCAATATCTTTCTATAGTTATTACGATCTTTGATTAAATGTTATTTGGCCTCGGTTAAATTTCATTTTTATTCTATACATCTTACTATATGTGGAAGTGAGTTCAAAATTTCACACTTTTTATCAGGTACAGAACTTCTCTTTGGCAACCACTCTTTGGATTGCATTGTCGATTCGGGATCGTACTGGTAGATACACGTCTCAACCATACGATTAGATCAAACAAATTTTCAGGATCTGCTCGAATTATATTCAAAAGCAGAACGCCAGCGTCAGCTCTTTGAGTCATGTGTTCTGAGCGCAACGCTTTTGCCACCCATCGTGCTGAAAGCTTTGATAACCACAAACGATCATTAAAATGGCATGCTTTGACCCATATGAGATGCCCAAGTTCTTCACTATATCCATGATAGTTACTCGTCGACCTTCGTCCACTATGGCCTGAACTTGAGCACACATCGTTGATGGCTTTCCTGATTGTTGGCCATCTTTAATCTCCTCGAACGAACTTTGCAACGCAAATTTTCCATATTGTAAAATAATAGTTTTTAAAAAGACTGATGCAAAAAACACTACCCAACCAATCTATAAGAAATTTTCAAAATAATCTAACAACCTAAATTTTATAGAAGTATAGAAGTATAAATAAGTATAGAAATTTTTTTTTTCTCGTGCCAACTACTCTCTCAAGGGAACAAAGCGCCTCAAGTATTACTTGAGGTTTCTTTGACAATTTTTCTATCATACATGCACCTACAATTTAAAGTGGAATGCGAACCACTAAATTCGCTGATACTGATATTTTTTGAATTTGGTTTTGTGGACTAGCCTATGGACAGTAAACAGAGTCACCAAACTACTACAGTACCGAGCACTTATATGCAACTTAAATGAATTGGTACTCATTTAAAGCTGAGTGAACTTAGGCGGATTCGATCTAGAGACCTTCAGCATCAGAAGCCAGCACTCTACCGCTTCAGCCACTGCCCGCCCCAGTTTTGAAATAAGGAACTTAAAAGTTTGTCCAGGAATTGTTTGTTGAATGGTTCACTATAACATTTTTTATCGGATGACTTTTTTAAAGCAAAAAATGGTGTCATGTACCAATTAAAAATTGTATATTCAATTTAGGTTCCAGTTGTGATTGAGCAAAATTACTAATAATAGCAATATTAGTTATCGAAATTATATATAATGTATTGTAAATTGATAAATTTATCTTCAGACAATAATATTCAATGTGCTTAAAATAAATACCTGTCACAGTCATAGATAAACTGCTCTCAATTAATTATAAATCATACGTTTTCCAAAGAAATATTTTGAACTATTTTATCTACATCCGTTAATACAATTTTTTTTACCAATCAATAATGGCCAGAATATTTTAAGTTTGGAAAAATACTTTTTTTAATTTGAAACTTGAATTAACACTACGATTTTATCGTTTATTTGTGTGTCAACATAAGCAAGTATAGCACATAAGTGTACATAAAATCTAAGAACTAAAAGATTTCGGTGGTATTTTATTAAGAAAATCTATTGAGACGTATTTACATAATTAATACTTCACATATACCGTACATATATACGTATCTTCAAAAAAAAAAAAAAAAAAAAAAAATTTTAAAAAATAATAATAATAATAATAATAATACTCCTAATAATTTTCTTTAAAATTAAAATCATTTCGCCAGCCGATGTTTCAAATAACTCCTTCAACAGAAGAATGAAAAAGGATTAAAAAATTTATTATAAAAATAAATTGAATGAAGAGTGCACACAAAATTTTAAAAAATTTAATTTTATCTTGATATTCAGATATATTGTAAATAAATTAAAAAGATAAAATGAAGAAAATTTCTGAAGTATTCATTAGATAACCTGACGGAGCAAGAAAGGTTTGAAACGAATACTACTGTCGGTCTTTTTGTATTACAATACGACAGACTACTTACCACTATGTATATCTGCAAATTTTTGTAATTTTTTATAGTTAATAAGCAAATAGGTGCGCGTTGAAAACGTAATTTGATTTTTAAATACCTAAAATACAATTTTCTATCTATGCACAACTTGGTGAACATTAACAGGCTCCATTAGTTACTTTTTTGGATTTCTGTGTTCTGTGTTGTATATAATTGATTTTAATATTGCTATGTGCATGCTGGGTTGTTATACATTATGAGATTGCTATAGTATGTTTTTTTTTTATGCGTCAAGTTTCCGTATATAGATTACAATATAATAGAGACAAAATAAAGAAATTCTTTACAGACATTAAAAATAAATTCATAATTTTTTTTTCATTTAAATTATTTTTATATATAGTAGAGCTATCTGAATTGAAAAATCTCGTCCTCATAAAAAGACGTTTTCTACAACGAATTTAGTGGTTTGCATTCCACTTTAAACTGTTGGTGCATGTATGACAGAAAAATGAAAACCGTCACGAAACTTCAAGTTGACTTGAGGCGGCCAAGGCTCAAGGGGCTATTGTGCCAAAGAGATAAGTAGATAGAAATATGTATAATGCTTCTAATAAATCATATACATACGTATGTATATATAGGGTCAGATTTACATTGATTAAAACGCAAATTTATAGAAAATTTCCCAGAGAATATTTTTTATAAAATCACAAAAACAGATCTCTCATAAGAATATTATGAAATCTATTTGAATGATGATTATTCTCATAGTTATTTGAGTACCAATATACAATCGTAACTTTTTTATTTATTTTTTATCGTTTAAATAAATCTAAAAAACAACTGCAAATGTAATAACGTAAAAGTAAGATTTTTCTAAACTTTTTCTTTTGAATAAATTGGTAAGTGCATCTTTATGATTTGATGTTTGTTCATCAAATGCAAAAGTAGTAAGAAAAATTTCAATAAAAAGAATAAAATGCACTTGAAGAATCTGCATTTTATACTAATTCAATTGAAAAAAAAAAAACTGTAATATGACTTAACAATGAATGCAATGCAGATATCAACAAAAAAAATGTGCTAGCGATTTTTGTTATTTTGCTACTGTGTATTATTGTCAATGGAACTGAACTATTAATAAGAGATTTTTTTTATTATAAAATCGCTGCTATCGTTACTACCCTCGTTTTTTTTTTTAATACAATATTTCAAAATATAAAAATATAAAAGATACATTACTTTTTACATCCCTTTTGTATTCTATATGTGAAAGCCCATACTACTCTATGTAGTTATAATGTAGGTTTTTTTTCTCATTTTAGCATTTTTTGATTTATTTCTTTTGAACTTCGAATCCTCATATGCACTGGTATATAAAAAAAACCATGTATTGTTGTCGTGACAAGCATCTCTTAATTGAAATGAAAATTTCCGTGAGAGACTCCATACGGTGATATTGCATCGTTTTGTTATGCTTCAATGAAGAAACTTTGTTTTTATTTATTTATTTTAGTTTTTTTTTCTTCAATTATCATTTTTACTTTCAATAACAGAAAATTAAAAAAATAAAAAACAAGTAAATAAAGGAACTACAAAAAAATCATTTTTCCATGACTTTTTTTTCACTCAATTCAGTTCTATTTAATTTCCTTTTCAATATATTTTATAGTCTTTTTTTCTTACAAGAGAAATCTTTATATTATACATCTTTTTTATTATTATTTGATTCGAATGAAATTTTATTACATAGGTAGTATATGTATATGTAGCGAAAAAAGAAATTATACAATTTTAAATGTTCTTAAAACATGCATAAAAAAAAAGAGTATGTTACTAAAAATTAATTTTTTTATGAGTTTATTCGTCACACATATTTAATTTTTTTTTTTTTTTTTTTTTGAAATTTAAACAAGTTAGTTAATTTATTCCTCCTCTTTGTGTATCGATATCTTTTTAATTTCCTGTTTCCTAGAAAACGTAACTGCTGTAACCTTCTTGTTTTTTTATAATTTTTTTTTTTTACATTTTTTA
This sequence comes from Bombylius discolor, assembly GCA_939192795.1. Lineage (NCBI taxonomy): Eukaryota > Metazoa > Arthropoda > Insecta > Diptera > Bombyliidae > Bombylius > Bombylius discolor. The sequence goes on along the minus strand of OW584240.1, from coordinate 13,499,059 downwards.
TGAAAACCACTACCGCCCAACTTTTTAAATGCTTAAATAACTTAATTCCATGCATTTACACATCATCTAAATACCATTAATACCTAATTTGTGTTATTATCATTCATGCGCATATCCTTTCTTTTATTCCCTTGTTTAACAGAGATATCAAAATTTTAGGTTTAGTTTAGGTTTGAACTTTTTAAAGTATGATATATATACGAGGGTATATTAAAAATGATCAGACTAGTCAAATAAAACTCAAAATATGGTTTTCGAGAAATTCATTTTTCTACGTATGACTCGTCTAGGTCGCAGCACTTTTGCAATCTGTGTTGTAATTTTTCTATGCCTTTTCTATAGAAGACAGTAACTCTTAAAAAACCACCTTAAAACAGCCTCCATGACGTCATTTATTGACTGACTCCTTTGATTTCCTCTTTCAATTTTGGAAATAGGGAATAGTCAGAGGGGAGCCAAATCTGGACTGTAAGCTAAGGTAAAAAAAAAAACACCCCGGTTATTTTTTGATATACTCTCATGAATGTACATCAAATATCCATCTAACCATTTGCCTCGCATATGATTTGCATTTTCACTTTAAAATCAAATAAATAACATCAATTAAACCCTTTTAAGAGTAATCCAGTCTATCCTTCTGTTGTCTAATTCCACCGCATATGTATGTATGTAGTACATATACACAAATATATTAGATATTCTGTTTTTGGATAATTTCTAACTACTATATTTCATCTAAAGAATGCATAAGGTAAAATATTTTGTTATTGTCTATTGCGCTTAATATATGTATATTTAAGAAAAAACATAACACTAGAAAAAAAGTAGTGACAGTTTTAAAGTGTGTTTAGCTCTTCATTAGATGTGGGTTAAAAGCAACTCATGTACTTAAAAAATGATCATCGACAAAAGTACTCTCAATAGTACCAATAATCCCCCTTGTGTAGTTCTATTTCCGCTCGTTGCAGCTTAACAGTAATTTACATGCATTAAATGCACCTTTTTTTTGCTCCATAACATACAATATAGATATTATACATAAACATGGAATTAATTCCTCATCCCACATTACATCCCATAGAGACAGCCAACAAGTTACCTTGGTTTGGTTGGTTGCCAATACCAAACGAATCAACAACCATCAGAAGTGAAATAGACAAGATATGGTAAATGTAAATTGGTAAACATTGTCAATAGACGACACTGTTGGACATTGTGGAGACCAGAAATAGAAATACTACATGTATTGCATTGAAACATAGATATACATATAAAGATGCATACATGCATTATGAATGACAGTGAGCATTGAATTTGTTTCTACGTATTCTCGAATTCTTTTAAGTTCTTTCTGTTGATGGCAGTTTTATTAATAAAAATCTTTTTTTTTTTTTCGTAGGTGTGGTATTTGATTGCTGACATTTGCTGAGGGTCATTTATACTAAAAGTAAATATAGTAGATTTTTATTTAATCGATAATATTACATACTGATTGGCACTTCATTTAGTCAAAATCTTAAATAGACATTTTTTTTTTTGAATGTGACAGGTCTTAAAATTGATACATGATGATGATATGTTTTAAATGTGGTTATCTTGTCTATGTTTTACGTTAAAAAACATAAAAAAACATACATATGTACATACATTTTAGCGCCTATTGCAAGTTTTATATTTTCAACAAACCAAATATTTAAAATTTGATCAGTAAATATAATTTTTAAACAAAAACTTGTTTAATTGTTCTCTAGTCTGTCTGTCATCATTTTTGTTAAGTTGAAAATAATGGTGGTGTTTTTTGATTGTTTTGTTGAAAAGTTCTTTGATTGATGTTTTGAGTTAATTCAACGACTAATAAAGTACAAAGATATAATGCTCATTTTGTGTATGTGTTGGGCGTACCAAATTAATATGGCAACTTATTGTTTTTAATCACTTATAACTAATTTGTGATTAAAGTTACATAAAAATTATGTTCTAATGAAATGTAGAAATGTAGAAAAAACGTGATAAATATTAAGTAACATAAAACTGAGAATCAATTTTTCCTGATATCTCCCAAAGTACTAAAAATATCAAATTATAATGTTCTACAAATTTGTAGATTTTTATCAAATCAACATTTTTTCCAAACATTATTATATCATAAAATTAATAGAAATTTGGTTATTAAGGAAAAATGATAATTTTTCAATTAATACCACAATTATCTCTCTCATATCTCAGTTTCTGTCATTTTTTTACAGTCACCTCTAAAAATATAGTACCACTTTATGGTACATTATAAAATATTGCAATCACAAATTAGTTATAAGTGATTAAAAACAATAAGTTGTCATATTAATTTGGTACACCCAACACATATAAACAATAAAATAAAATTGAGCATTATGTCTTTGTACTTAAGTAGTCGTTGGTTAATTGCAATATAAAATAAATTTAAATATATATTCATTTTTAGGTCTAAATTTACAAAAAATGTACATTCATATGTAGTACATATTTACTTGTTTTTAAATTTCAAAATAAATTTATCAGTTAATTCACTTTTTCATAATAATTTTTGATTGATATTATTGTTAATAAGGGAGAATCCCTATCACACCTAAAATCTTTAATAAAATATTTCTTGTCATTTACATACCATTATGATATGTATGTATATTTCATTGAATTTCAATTAAACTAAAAGCTAACATCAAACCCCTATTCATTTGCTATTTTTCAGAATTAAATGTCAAATTAGTAGTTTTCAACAGAAATAAATTATAGTATATTATTTAAATTCTATCACCCACATTATAAACACATATAGTTAACAAAAAATCTCTATTAAAATTATGTTGCAAATTTAAAATTTAAAACAAATTTTCCTTAGTATTTTAATACATATGTCCAACAGAAATAAAAAAACAACATTTGAATATACAATCTTTGACATAATTTTAATCAAACACATTCAAATATACATACATACAAATAACCTAATAAGTAAAATATTTATTTTGTGATAGATACATCTTGTTTCTTTTTATTTTCTTTTTTTTTAAAAAACATTAATCTATTAATTTTACAAAATAAATATTTCTGTAATTGGATCTTATGATTCAAGGTTTTTATAACAAATTAAAATAAGGAAATAACAACTAATCAATAGAATATGTAATATAGATAGATAGATAGTCATAACTAATTAATTACATTTATCTTGAAAAGATAAATTTATATTTTCTATAATGAATCTGCAATAAGTGAGATCGAATATTTCAAAAGAAGAAATTGAAAATAAACAGTATCAAATATTTATTTATATAATTTAAAAGTATAATGTAAAACTAATCAATTACTTATTATTGAAAAATATTTAGATTCATTTAGATTTTATGATTATTATTTAAAATGAAAATTTATGTATCATTGATTTTCTATATATGTATTTATATAAAATGCATCTACATTGTACACATACCTACTTACATATACATATATACGTATAGAAATTTTATGTATGCCTATTTATATAAAAGTAAAAACTTCATCAATCATTTTTATACGTGACAAGCAATTAGATCTCATAATTAATTATACCTTTAGCTAACATACAAATACAAATATATGTACTTATGTATAAATACATAACAGAGCATATAATATATTTGAAATATATTTATTTTTAAAGTAGTTTTTTTTTTTGCAATATTTTCGTATAGCTTCCATTTTCAAATATAAATTATGTTTGTAAATTATTTTATTCTAAATACGTATGCCTTTTTCTCGTGATGCACTATGCAATTCAAACTAAAGTAACCAGAAACAAGGGAACTTTTGATATATTACATAAGTAGTTAGTGGTATGTGGTATGCATTTATCTACATGCAGGATGATTCAAAATTTTCATAGTTATTTTTTCTATTCCGTTTAATTGAAATAAGTTCCCTCAGATATAGTCAGTGAGAAAGGTTTAAGATTTTGAAATCTAAATTAGGTTAAAGACTTAAGCAGAAATTTATGAAAATGTGGGAGAAAATATTTTTAATGTTTAAAGTTTTTTTTTTTTTTTGCAAAAATCTTAAGTTTATTCTATCGTTATTATTTTTTTTATTTATTTTACAGTGACAGTTCAAACTGAATTTAAAGCCTAAAACAAACTTGAAAGAACAAAACTAATACATTTGTATCCAAAATTTTAAATAAAAGTATTTATTAGATTGCTTTTAGTTAAATTATCACTGAGTATTCAGTCAAATCATACGAATAACCACAATTAATTTTAGTTAAATTTAAGCTTAACTTCGCAAATGATCTAGATTCTCGGAATAACTTACTTTATACCGAATACACACCATATTAAATTTTGATACTAGACTAGCTGATTACGCGGCTGTGGGCTTCTACTTAATAGTACTTGTGACATTTTCAACTGTACCCAAATCTGAAGGTGGCCTTACCTTCCAATGTAGGGTAATTTGCATCCTTATCAACATTCAAATCAATGGTACTATTCCGTAATTTTTCTCTATACGAACTTTGAAACCCATTCAATTCCCTTATGGTGATTTCCAAAAATATATAAAATACATGTTTAGTTATCTATAGCTTGAAGAATTTCTACCAACTTGGAGGTAGAAGCCCTCTTAGGGATTACCATCATAAAATAATTCTAATGAAAAAATTTCATGTTTATTGCTTCAGGTGTTCTACAGTTATATGCTGGAACACACACATGTACGTCTATTTTTATACTATACAAAACTCTTACTCTCGAAATGAATCAACGATCAAGAATAACATTATTTAAAATATACTCTAACTGACATTGAATGAGTTTCAATATTTTTGATAGTTTTCTTAATAAGTTTAGAACTTACATATTTTTTAAAAAAAAAAGATCGTTGTGATTTTTTAATCATCCTGTTATAATATTAAACGAATCAATAAAATATTAGTTATTCCTTTATATACGTATAATTTAATACCTCAAAAGTCTCATATTCTTATATTAGAATGATGATACTCTTATATGTATAGTATGTATGAATTTTATTGAAAAATTGTGTAATTTTCAAAAATATGAATTTAAATGCGTAAAAAAAATTCATAGGTAAAATAAATATAAAAATAATTAATATACCATATATTAGAAATATAGTTTAAATTATTGGTTTCTCATGCAACATGTTTCTCAAATAACCCAGCTAGTGTTAATTTTCAATTCATTACAAAACATTCAAAATACATTTAACGCCCGGAGCACAGTAGCTGAACTATATATGTTTATTATTCACAAAATAATACTGGTAAAACTTTTCTATATAAGTACTTATATTGCGGTCTATAAATTGTTGATGGTATTTTCGTATCTACGTTTTCTATATACATATATATTATATATGTATGTATTTACGTATTTTTCAAAGGTGTATCACAGTAGTTGTAAGAACATCAGCATATGTATAGTTAAAAGTAAAGTCAAATAACACCAAGCATTTTAAATTTTTGATTTTGCTCTTATGTTTTTTAATATTATTATTATTTTTTTTTTTTTAAAAAAACTGATTTACTTACAAAATCTATGTTTTATCTTTCATCCATGTAACAAATAACTATACGTACAAAAAAATGTATAAAATATTATTTAAATATGTGTTTGTTATTTATATTTTAGCTTGGATATCTTATATATGGCAAGGCAATGATAAAACCTTGACCAGAATTTATTAGTTCGATGTTTTACACGTTTGTACTGTAACTTAAAATGGTGTTATATAGGTATATTATTCATATATTATGTAGATATAAACGTATATATTCATAGCTTTTTTTTATTGTTTATGCATAAGAGTTTAAAAAAATCATGAAATTTGAATAAAATACAGTAAAAAAAATCAGATTCATAATTTTTTAAATTTAAAAGGCAAGTTTAAGTGAATATTTGAATATGTACATATGTCTTGTATTAAAAAAAAAGTAAGTACGTCAATTACCACATGCTTGGCTAAAATTTAACACTTGAATTGAAATAAATTTTTTAGGATCAATTTTCACACTTTTTTTTGCAGAGGCAAATTACAATATTAAATATGTAGAGCGCATATAACACATCCGCTTTACACATTAGGTGAAAAAAAAAAGGAAAAAAAATATGTAAAGGTAAAATAAAATATTAATTTCATTTTGATTTTCAACTTTATTTTAAATTAGTACCAAGGAAAATATAATATAGATATTGTTTTTTTTTCTTCTTAATTTTCAATTGAAGGTCAAGAAACCACAATTTGTCCCTTGATGGTCTATGCAGTTTGTTACACAGTGTTAAATCTAGCACTATATTGACAGCACATATTTAGAAAAAAAAAAAAGACTAATTCATGAAATTTATGTAAGAAAATTTATTTCATCTTGTAGATGTAAAAAAGGGAAAAAAAAGATTGAATAACAAATTTATAGTACATATTGTGATGTAAACAAATGTGGTAAAAAAAAAAAAATGTTACAAAATAGGTACCTATGTATGTACGGTATGGTATGAGTTTAAAAATGTTATCTTTAAGGCTGGAAGCATTGAATGTTCGATTGGTTTAGTTCTCAAAGAGCCGCATGAAATAAAGTACATATGGGTATTTAGTATGAATTTTAAATGTAATAATTTCATTGATTGACTAGAAAAATGCCACATATAAAATAATATTTGTAAAAGATACTTTACACCTCTTTATTCTATTTAACTAACTAAGGCTCAGATTCTCGATCGTCTAGCAATCAAGACTTGCCATGAAATGATAGAAATGGTATCCTCGATTGTTTTGCTCTCGCAAGTAAGCAAATTAACCGTCAAAAATTGATTTGCAGTTATCGAAAATGTGTTTTTGTAATCACAATTAGCAATAGCAAAATACGCCATATTTACTAGCCGCAATTTGCTTACTTGCTAGACGATCGAGAATCTGGGTCTAAAAATACAAAATTGAAAGATTTCAAAATCACTTGGTAAATTTGAAAACTGACAGATTTACCTACATATTGATCGTATCTTACGTCACTTAAATATTTAAAGTAGCAACTCTAAAATCAGATAAACATAAGTATATACATACATACATATAAAAAAATCTACAATAAAATCAAATTTCCCATGTTTAAAAACAACTTTTGTCCTCCTTTAAGTTTTTCGTAAAAAGTTCTTTTAAAAAATAAATTGTTTGCCACATAAGTACAGCACATATGTACATAGATATCAAATCTATTCACATTGATGACCAATCTACCCATTAAAATGTTAAATTTGTCATATCAAAGCAAAAATAAAAGTAAAACGAAAAAGTAATAACGTAATAAGTGAACATAAAAAAAAAATTCGTAGGTGTGATATATTAGCCAAAAAAAAATTGACACCATAAAAGGTTGTATAAAAAAATTTTTAGCTTTATGAAATCGAATATGATTCATATTGAATCATGTGTTGAATTTATTTGTTAAAATAGAAAATTTAACTGGAAATATCGAAAAAGAACATTGATAAGAATGAAATTTTAATTAAAAGTTTTAGGCTAAATAAAGTGTACAATTAAGGATTGGCGTGCGAATACACCTACTCAACTAAATACAACTCTAATACCCACTACTTATAAATATAGACTTCATTATCATCGCTACTACTTTCCTATATACATACATATGCATATAAATTTTGCATTAGACCGAGTGTTTTAAATTAAAACATTTCATCGATTATTATTATTTTATAAATATGTAATATAATTTATTCGATTTCGAGGGATAAATATTTTCAACCCACAGAATACATTAATTCAAAACAACAATAAATGTTTGTTTGTTTTATTTTTAAAATCTTAGCGCATACAGAAAAATCAAAACATACTTATGTACATATACCTAGTTTAGATTTTTTTTTTTCATTATTTAAAAATAAGCAAAGAAGAAAAAGAAATTAAAGAAAATCTATAAAAGTAAAAATTATTCATTATACATAGTACAATATTTTATTGACGATGATTGTTGGCGATATTTTAATCGCGTTTTCATAAGCAAAATCGCATTTAAAATAAATGCACACGAGAAGAGTTTCATATAACAATAATCTTGATCGATACTGTGTGTGCATGAGAAAAGATGATGATGATGGTCATAAGCTAGCGATTAATGATTGTTTCAAAGTATGAAGAAAATTTTGATGTTTTTCTTCGTTCTTTCAAAAATCTTATTGACGACGATATAACATACTAGATAATAAGAAAAATATTTGAAAAAAAAATTATAGTTTATTTTAAAACGTTGTCTGTGAAGAGATGTTACCAACATAACAAGTCAAACAAATATGCAGGTTCAACTGTTTTATTGGTATAGGGTCTACTATTATATGAAATTTATAAAAAAATATTTAAAAAAGGTAAGTATGCGAGAAGTACAGTATACATATAAGCCATTCCATGAAAAAGTCAACCTGACTTCTCGTTTTTAACTTCTTTATTTTAATATTTTATTACATAGCGTTTCATTTTTTAAATTTTACTTGTAATTACATTAATTATTTGAGACATTATGTGATTTCTTTTCTATATTGTAGTCATTGTACTGAAATGAAATGAAATTTAAAAAAAGAAATTAAAATGTCAAAGGTCACCATCGATCCAAGTGTCATGTCACTAAAAATTTTACGAAGGGTCGAAGGTCACCAAAAACGCTTTTTCGTGAATACAAAAAATATATGGCTTTTATTCGCAATGCTACATTGTACAACCAAGTTGGACCGGTGTGTATGTAGCATAAGAGTAACCGTTTTGGAGATAATTCGTTTTACAGAGTTGTAAAGAATGGTATACACCCCAGTATATTTTGAGCACAAATGTACATGCCGTTGAGGGCATTTAAAAGTTACAATAAATAATAAATTTTAATCAAAAATCAAATGACAAATTTCGCTAGTAAATAAAATCACACAAAAACAAAAATCCGAAATATCAGTCAGTGACGCATGGAATTTCTCATATATGTATACTTATTAAACTTCGTCTATGAGAAATTCACTGATAGCAAAATAACAAGAATAAGAAGAATATTTAACAAACAGTAACAACAATAGCTTCAATAACATCAAAAGGCAATAAGTAAATAACTATAAATAATTTTATCTTATGCATTTATGAAATACATATAATATAATACTTACTATAATTCTTAACTAACATAACAAACATAGAAGTAAAGTCAATAGGTGAGGGACGAACAACAGGTGAAAAACAAGAAAAAATTTTTAATGATGAAACGAAAAAAAAAATATGGTTGTGATTGCGATGGATTGCACGTTTTTTTTTCTTCTTCTCAATTGTGTTTTTTTTTTTTTCGTTTTCTGTATCAACAACAAGGTATTCTGATTTTAGTTTGGAATTTATTTTATCCATTAATGGCACAAACTATGTAGGTACAATATAATTATAACTATAAGGAGACGATTGAGGCGACTTGTTTTGATCAAAAAGTGGAATCGATGTGATGGCAGTAGTAACATACAGTGTAACAGAATTTACACAGAAGAAAAAAATATTTTAAAAAAAGTAAATAAATCAACGAACAAGAAAAATGAGGACATCTTAGCCTGAATGTGTTTTTCTTTTTCTTTATGTGTTATTTTCATTTTTTTTTTTTTTTTCACTGAAGCTAGAAATATTATTTAGACGTGGTAGTCGTTTTACTTCAGTTCAATCAACAATTTCTTCTAATGGACCTTTCTCAAAGGGCTTCTTTATTACTTCAGAAAATAATTTTTGTATGTTCAGTATACACATACATAGGTATTTATATAACCTATGCGCATATGCATGTATGCATATAATAATACTTATGTATACGTAGTTTAAGTTGTAGAGAAGGTTTTTATTATTTTTTGGGCCGCTTTCACTTTGTACTCATATCATGTGGCATAACACATAGTTATATTAATTTATTTAAGTTAAAATAATGTACTTCCTTTTATTACTTACTTACACTTTACAATTTATAAATGTAAGCTCTAAGTAAGTAGATACTTAATTCTGTTTTCAGGTGTGATAGAGTGTAATTACACACGAAACATCAGAAAAACTTCAAAAGATAGCAGTGAAATATAAAATTTCCTTATTTTACTACATTGATACATACAGGGCGTTTCACGGCAGGCGTGCCAAATTGAGCAGTAGATCTCGATGAGAAATGCTCATAACTTTTGAACGTATCAAAATAATGCAATAAAATAAATCCTAATTTAAAATGGATAAAATAAGATTCCATTTAAGCCAACAAAATATATAAAATTTAGAGGGCAAATTTTCGAGATATTCGAACATGAACGTAAAAATGCGGATTTTTTTTTCAAATTTTTTCAACTATGAGTTACAATAACTTGTAATCCACTTGACGCATAACTTGATAAGAGAAATTTTTGAAAAAGTCTGAAGGTTCTCTTTAAAATAAAAAGGAACTACTTACTTTTCGGAAAGAAAAATTCTTTGAGCTTGGGTGTCGAGGAAACCATTGAGAATGCACACACATATACAACACTCCCTTCCCCTCCTATATAGTCCTTTCACTTCTCATCGAGATCTGGCACCCTTCCCAGTTTGGCACACGAGCCATGAAACACCCTGTATACATACATACTTATGTACAACTGTTTATATATTTATATTTTTTAATTTATCAAAGTAAAAACAAAAGAAAAACAAAAATAAAATTAAGTAAGATTTTTGTTGGTATCATTTTTTTATAAAGTAATGTAAAAGTGTAACTTTAAAGAAAATGGAAAAAAAAAGTTAATACTTATGACATATACTATATAATTATGTACATATATACAACTTTTAAAATTTTCTGTGTCCATTAATCAGAACACGAAAAAGAGGCAGTGGCGACATTAAAATATTCAAGTAACTACTTAAATGAAATCAAAAATTAGTCGTGGTCTATATATGTTAAATATGTTATGTTTTGTTACTTATTGATGACTCACATATTCAACATAATACTTACAAGACTGTAATTGGAGAAAGGAAAAGAAATTTTGATTTTGTCTACATAGTTCGTGATTTTTGAGAAGAAAATAAAAATATAGTCAATAAGTAATTCTATTATCATGTTATGCCTCTTTCTTTTATTACAAACATAAATATATGATCAGGTTTTAATGTTCAACGATTGATGACGAAGTGCGTCATGTAATTTTTAGTCAACTACTTACTCATCATCTTTCAAAGGTCAAAAATTTTTCAATATTTCTTCATCATATTGTACTGATGGAAATTCATTACTTTATGTTTTCACTAAAGCATCGTCCTATGGTTTTTTCTCCCCTAACTATAGATATACTATGGGCCTTACTCATTAACATTTTTTAGTTTTAAAACTAAAATAGTATCGAGTATCGACTTGAAAATCAGAGTGTGCTTTGAAACGCTTTACAAAATATGTTAAGTTATAATATTATGTCTTCATTTTGTAAAGAGTTTTAAAGCACACTCTGATTTTCAAGTCGTAACTATTTTAGTTTTAAAACTAAAAAACTTATAAGTAAGGCCCTATATTTTTAAAATTGTGAAATTTAAAATTGTATTTCTTCGATATTCTGTGAAGCACAATAATGGTTGGTTGGTTGATGTGCGGTTATTGGAAAGTTACCGAGGACCCAATTAGCACTGAGAGTGCTGTTTTGATACCACACTGCGCGTAACTCTGAGAAAATGACGTTTGACCGGTAGAAGATCTTTAATCATCTTGTTTCATTCAGAAACGTGAAACTTGACTTTTATTATTTCATTATGATCCTTGAAGAGGAAGCTCACCATTGTCTGGAACCTTGCTCTGGTAAGTACCGGACGTTTGCAGAGATAGTGGGTGAGGGTTTCTCTCTCATTGACCTCCCTGCACCTACGCCAATTGGTGTTAAAAAGGATACCTATTTTCTCTGGGAGATCCTCTATTGGCCAGTGCCCTATGATACATGTCGTGACCCTGGAAATATCCCTATGGCTTCTGTTGATGAAGGTGTCAGTTCGTTATGTGCTATAAGATTACCAGGCCATTATTGAGATTACACATCTCACACAGCACAATAATAAAATCAAGTTTTTTCATACCTTTAGTTTCATTATTTTTAACTTTCCCACCAATTTATTGACTAAAAGTACTCTGATGTAGTGATTTTTGAACAAGGCAATAGTAGACTAGTGGATGTCTTTACGAGACAGCTATTAGACAGTACAGATCACAAGAAAATTTTATTAGCTTACAAAAAAAGTAATATAAATTAACTGAAATTGTATATGGTACTGATAAAATAAGTGAATGACGATATATCGAAAAAATAATAAACGTGAACAGAGATATTGAAACGCCATAAATGGTCAGGTTTAAGGGTGTTGTGTATATGTAAACATTGTCTTTCTCTTAAAGAAATACAAATTATCAAAATGTACTTGAATAAATCCTACGAAAAACTTGTGAAAATCTACCTACAATATAAAGTAATATTATTTTATATACATACATATGTACATATAATATACGTATGTATATTGACACTGTGTACATTCATTGTGCAATACGTTTTTCAAGAGTATCTACAAAAAAAAGTCTGTATTGGCACTTTTTCATCGATGACATCGTGATAACCGGGCATATTTAAAACCTACAGAAATCGTACATAATTGAATACTTATAAATAACAAACATATACTGTTTGTGATTTTTTGAAAATAAATATTTTATTTCTCAAGATGTGTAAAAGTATAATACACAACTACTGTGACCGCAATGTCATCTCAAGAAGATTAAACAACAACAGGTATACTTTTAACATTGGTACCTATAACAATAATAAATGAGTTTAACAACACGACAAAACATATAGAAAGATGCGTGAAGAGTTAAAATATGTATTTTTCGAACAAGGTTATTTTGCTATTTCTTGTGCCGTTGTACTGGTCAATGTTTTATTTTTTTGGTTAGTTAGTTTACTTGCTATTGAATCAATCGAATCGACTAGAAAACTAAAAAAAAATAAATAAATAAATAAAGAAACTTCATGTAGTTACTTCTATAAATATAACTTAATAACTAAAGTATATAGAATTCCTTTTATTATTTTTTTAAGGCTTTTAAATAGTGTCGAATTCAAGGTGAACCATTTTTATAATCTTACAGCAATATTTCAAAGCCCAGTTCAACTGGTTGTAGTTTTAACTACATATTATGTATGTGTTTCGAAAACTTATACTAGATATATATATACATATGTATGTATACTTTAGTATTGTTTCTAATCAAGAATTTAAGTACGTAGTTACCAGTTCTGTTTCTACTTCATTTTCTTCTTCTACACTTTTTATTCTTTTTGATTTTTATTTATTTTTTCGCAAATTTTCTCACTTTAATTTTTTTTATATTTTATTTTATCTTAAGTTGAATGCCGTCTTCTTAAAATAAAAATCCTTTAAAAAAATCAAAACTGGTATGATAGATACAAAGTACACAATACAATTTAAAACGACTATAAATAATAATAAATATTGTGTTAAAATTTGCGATATTTATGTACATAGTTATAACAAGAACAATAATAATAATAAAAAGGTGAAAGAACGACCGCCATCGACCGATCAAAATATGTATAAATTATATTAAACATCTGAATCTAAAATTCAAGTAAGAAATATACTTAAAAGTGTTTTTTTCACTCTTGGAGATTTTTGATTTTTGTTTACATAAAACATGTAAAATATTATATAAAATTTAGATCAGACTGTTATTTGAAACAGTTTCTTTTAAATTTAAAAGCAAAAAATTTTGATTTATAGTTATGTAAAAAACAATTTAAAATTTGAATATGTTAATGATAAAATATTCTTTCACCATTTTTTTTTTTTTTAAGAAAAACACAAAAAAATATTTTATACGTATATAAGAGAAAAAACATTGCAAATTTTTTGATATAAAACAGTTTAATGATAAACATTTCTAAGATGCATTTAAAAAAAATGTGTTCTTATTTTTAAGATATTTTATTAAACGGTAAAATTATTTAAATAAGAAAGTGTTATTTGAAAATAAATATTTTCAATTGTTATTGTTTAGTTAAAGTACTTGAAAAATTGATGATGAAAATGATTGAAAATAAAAGAAAATATGAAGCAGTGTATTCAAGTAAAATTTTTGTAACTAAGTTCATTATTATAAATGAGCAATTCTATGCGTTATGACTGACATATTGGAAGATATTTTCATAAATCACAGAAATTTTTTCAAATTTGATTAAATATTATGAAACAAAAACAAGTACAATTAAGAAGAGGGATGAAAAATGCTTCTAAAAAATTTCTCTGTTTGACTCAACGACTTAAGAATCTAAAAGGATGGAGCATTCTGCTTATTACCAATAGGAATAAAATGGCCCATCTTTCTTATTCTTTTCTGTCATTACTTCATTTCTGTACTCTTATGGCGCCCGCACAATGAACCAAGAACCAACCATGGATGGTAATGACGTCACGACCATTAGAAATATTCAATGAAATTAAATGAGCTCATATTATGTGTGCAGGAGATTTGAGCATCCGTTAGTTTAATTGGTAGAACAGTGCCCCGGCAAGGCAAGGTCTTGGGTTTGAATCCCAGTCGAATCGAATTTCGTTTTCTTGTTTTTAATCTCCTACATAGTAGTAGTTCTAACCATCGATGGTCGACTCGACAACCACGAACTAAAACGGGATTAACAAAAGTATTTTAGTACTAAAAATGAACAAAAATTTATCATAGTTCATTTTCATTATTTATGTCAAATTTTGTTATAGCTCAAACACGACTTAATTGCTAATAGAAGCATGAGATATTTATATTCACAAATTTTTTCCTTTCAGAATTAATGCAGAAATGAAAATAAATATATAATAAGTATGTAATGCTTCATTAAAATACAAATAATTACTAGGCCAAATTATAATTAATATTTAATACATACATAATGTTTTAACATACATTTTTGCTGCCGAGCTTTATTTTGTTGTATTTTTATATTATATTTTTCACTTTCTACACGGAGCGGAATATTTTTTTTTAAGTATTAACAAATTTTGACAGAACAACACATAGACAGATAGTATACATATTATTGTTCTAAACTTAGTTCTAAATGGTTCTTGGTTCATTGTGCGGTCGCCATCAATGTCAAAATTTGTTACACATTTTACACAGCCGGGTTCAAAATTAGGAGGAGACTTCAAAAATTTAGACTTTTTTAATGGTTACATGTTATTTTAGAAAAAGAAACATTTATTTAGAAATTTTTTTTACATTATTAAAATTTTAAGATTTATACTTAAACTAATTTTTCTAATTATCACCTTAGAAAATTTTCTCATATTCTGTTTATTTCTTCTACAAAAGTTTTTTTTTTTGTTTTCTTTTTTAACGTTTATATAACGTGTTTTAGATAAAAAAGATTTATGATAAAATTGATGGAATATAAATTTTTATGTAAACTAGGGACGTCACGATACCAAGTACTCGATACTCTCTCCGATACGTTTACCGGTATCGATACTTTTGGGTCGATACCGATACAAATACGATACCAACAGGTCATTTGCTTATATTATAGCCTTGGGAAAAGTGAGAAAGAATATCATTTTACCTCTTTTTTCAAGTAGCGTGGCGCTGGCGTGAAATTCATTTTTATCTTTGTTTATATTAATAATATTCGTCAAACATTAAAATAAATTACTTTTATAAACAGAAAAAAAATAACATTTTCAATTTTTCAGTTTTCCTTTTTTTGACATGTATGGTTTTATCGGCCGATACTATCGGTTATCGATCCTTTTGTCCCGATACTATCGAGGTATCAATACCATAGATCCGATACCGATATCGATACCCATTATCGATACTTTTTAAAATTTCGACGTCCCTAATGTAAACTGTTTCAAATAATGTACAATTAAACCTCAAAAAAAAAAATACAAAGTAGTAAAATATTAAAATGAAGAAGTTAAAAACGAGAAGTCAGATTGACTTTTTCGTGGAATCTCTTAAATAATGCATTTTTTTACTTTGCTTTATTTTTCTCAATAAAAATGTTTTAATTAAAAAGAAATACATTTCAAATACATTTTGTTATATATGTATATATTTTGGCAAGGAAGGAAATATTCATGTATTCTCATAAGCATCTTTAGTTTTTTAAACAATGCTTTAATTTTATCCTTAAGATTTCTTCTCAAGGCTTTAGATATTTACAGTTTAGAAATTTTATCAGAAGGAATAAAAATAAATATACGGACATTCTGTTAACAGTATGAACAGTATGAGAATGGATAAGGGAACTGTAAAATCAACAAAATTATTAAAAAAAAAAAAAAAAGATTCAATCTCTTGTCAAGGATAAGTGAGAATTGGAACTAAAGCTCATCTATAATAAGCTGTGACTGACCTTGGTCCCGTTATTTAAATATCCTTAACGGGTTTGCGAAAAATAGATGGTAATAAGGAGTTTGTTTGTAAGAAAAAGATAAAAAAAAATTTGAATGACGACAACAGTTGATTTGGAAACTGAAACACTTTTACAAGGTGTACAAAATAAAAAAAAACACTTTTTAAAGTTTGTGTTTAACACTATATATTTCTCTATTTTTGAATTTATTTTAAATATCTTCAAATATAAGTTTTTATTCACAGAAATTCGCTTTTTTAAATACATACATATTTTTCTAATAAAATTTTAGTAGAAAAAATTTAGATCACCTTATACTTTTCTAGTTCACAAGATAAATACATATGAAACTCATTTCGTATCGCTTTAAAAACACGTTGAAAAAAATGTAAACAAACTAGTTTTTATTTGGTGTGCGAATGTATTTGTGTCATTTCATTTTTAAATTTCCCTATAGTTTATATGGTAATGCGGCGTTACATACATAGAAAAAGCATTAGTATCGCCTTTAAAAATATATTATGAGAACATCTCATGTACAGTCACGTATTATTTTTCATTTTTATGACGTATGTTGGGTTCACTCTCTCTTACAGCAATACAGTATAGGACAACGGATTTGAACCAAAACGTTGGATCTGTACTGTTTTTACTAATAGATTTTTTTGTTAATGTAGTTGTTAGAAATTGTATACGGTTTGTAAAATGAAATGTCCCAGCTTGTTATAGATAGGTTCTGGTTGGAACAAGTGCTGTTGTTAGACTCCGATCGGAGTACTTTTACTTCGATTTTAATAACCGTACTCCCGTACTACTTTTAGTTCTTTACTCTCTTTTTCCATAAAGAACCAATAGGTTTTTTTTTTTGCTTGTTGGGTTCGTTCTTAATAACCTTATAACTTTCTTGTTGTCCACAACGTCCACAGTTAAATTACATATCAGATTAAACAAACAGGATTGTAAGATATGGACACGACTTCAGCAATCAAAATTTAAAAATCCTCGACCATAAAATAGGGGAACATTTATCGAAAGAGTGAAGCAAAAGTGGAATACCAACATCACTGTAGAATTACTTGTTCATGTAGAAAGTTACTGGACAAGAATACTACAGACTGCAGTGCTCCGAAAAAGAAGGGCGTCATACTCATTCCGTCCACCCTGTATATTCATATGTATGCACATATATGTAAATATGTATTCAATCAAATTGTACTTAAATTGGTTTACTATATTTTAGACTGCGAAAGATTAAATATGCAAATAAAAAAAACTGTTAAAAAAAGATTCTTATTTAATTCTTTTTTTGTTTTTTTAGTGAATTTCTTCAAATTTAGTATTAAATAGATACTTAATACAAATTCAAAATAATTTGGTTTAAAATTTTCTAGTACCTTCATAAAAAGAAACGATTCCTTTTATATGTAAGTACCTAAATATGTACATACATACATATATCTAGAAATTATCCTAAATAAATGCTTAAGTAGATACTTAATGCTTTAATATCACATCTGATTATATGGTATTCAGATTGTTTGTTGTTTGAAGTCCTGAACCTTTTCAAACATAACATTCCAAGCTTAAGAACTTTAAGGGCAAAAATATCATAATACATGTACATACAACACTTTGAATGGCCATAATAATTGCACAGTTCTGACATGTAATACAATGTAAATAATCAAACTTTTAGATATTATATACATATTTACATATTAATACTTGGTAGTATGTAAAAACTTTATAATATCTATCTATACATAAAATCACTTTACCCTTTTTTTTAAATACTTAAGTACATAGAACACATTCAACAAATCCTGAGAAGCTCTTACAAAGTATTTGAAAATCCTTCCTACAAATACCAGGAAAAGAGTTATGTGTATGCAATGCAAGTTACATTTTACACATCACGTTTGGGTTTACATATATTTAGCTATCATGCGATGTAAAATCGAAGAAATTAAATGATTTCTTTTAGAAGAACAAAAAAATGGTTATAAAATCCCTTATGAAAATTTATACGATTTTTAAAATTTGATGGTTCTGCGGTTATTAATTAGATAAATGAGATGAAAAGTGAACCGTATGGAATTTCAGCATTAAAATCTTTAAAGATACTTAGGTAGAAAAATAAGAAGCAAAACCAAATAAAGTAAATCAATTAACGATCCATATACATACATACATTGTTGAGGCACATCCATAACTTAGTAAATTAAACATTCATAATTTAGATAATTTAGTTTTTTTTTTTGAAAATTGTATTAATATTTAATAATATATTTAAAATTAGCACATATAATAATAAATAATAATTTTTAAATATAACAAAATAGCTAGCATAAATTCACTACACAGGAAACATAATTGCAACATAAGCAGTATATAATAAGTAAAATGTAATTAGTCTAGACAGGTAAAATACTTGTTAGAACATGTAATAACTTTAGGTTCAAGGCCATATATGAATAAAAGAATTAACAATAGATTCAATATACTCAATTATTGTAATAATCAAATAATCGAATGTAAAATTAATTACTGATAAATCAGCATGTTTTTTAGTATAAATACGGGTAATTTATTAATAAAATTTATTGTTTGTTGAAAAGCAAGCAAGTGTTTTTATTCGTTACTCCAGTACAAGAATTAGGAAACCTAATTCTTTCATTACCATAATAATTCAGTGAAGTCCTGAATTATCAAATCCTATAATTCCTTAACTCAATAGCTCTTGGATTTAGGTAACCTATTTCTGAAGCTATTGAGCCATTACATTTTGGTGACCCCGTATATTGAATATTACGCAGATAAAGAGTAAAAATTATTACAGTGTTGTTGTTGTTTTATACAAAATATTGGATTAAAAAGCAAAAAAAAAATTTTTCTTTTTCTTTTTTTTTTTGATTATTGGTGAATTCTTTCAATTTTTTTTGGATTTTTTTTGGTGAAGTCCTTCAATTTTTTTTTAATTTTTTGGTGAATATCCTAAATAATGGAGTCGTTAGCAATGCATCAGATACAATTAGGAAAAGAAATCGAAAGGATTTCAAAGGCATATTACGATGAGTCACCTGACAAAAAAACATTATCGTATTTAAAAGATAAATTAGCGCAAATTGAGGACATTTGGAGAAAATTTCATGAAGGAGACATGGAATTCAAAAAGAAATGTGGAACATCGCGCGAGCATCAATATTTCACCACAAATTACTACATGTTAGTAAAAAATGGATATGAATTATTGAAAGAAGAATTAGAAAAGTTGATAAAAATTGTAGATCAACACAAGAAAAGACAAGAAATTATCCCATCAAGTGATAATTTGAATTTTGAAAATACAATAGATAAAGGTGAGCCATTAAAAAACGTTGAGGTTAATGAAATAAAAGTAATTAGATGCCAAAAAAAAGCTATTATGACACTAGAAAATTTGTTGAAAGTAATTAAAGCGACAAATCAAATACAAGCAAAGGAGTATTATGATGTTAAAAGACAATCACTTGAGAGATATTGGGATGAAATAAAAAAGAATCATAAAACGATTTATGAAAATATAGAGGAACCAGAAAGATTTGAATACAATGTAGAACAGTACATTAAAATTCAAGAGATGTATGACGAAGTAATGATTAAATTTGCTCAAGAAGAAAAACAAATTACAAATCAAAATCAAAATAATTATAGTATTCAATACAATAACAATAATATTAACGAACGAGTAAATCAACCAACATTGAAGTTACCTAAAATACAATTACCTAAATTTGACGGCAACTATTTAAAATGGCAACAATTTTATGATTTATTTAATCAAATGGTACATTGCCAACCTATGGGTAATGCACAAAAAATGTTTTATTTAAAGTCAAATTTGGTGGGGGAGGCTGAAAGATTGATTAGGCATATTCCTGTTACAGATGAAAATTATGTATCTGCTTGGAAGTTATTAACCAACAGATACGCAAATAAACGATTACTGGTTGCAGCATTACTAGATAAAATGTTATCACAACCTTCAAGTAATGTTGAATCAGCTTCAGTAATCAAAACGTTGCACGATACTACAAAAGAATGTATTGTTGGACTAGAAAATTTGGGATTGAACATTTTTGAAGCATGGGATCCAATGATTTTGCATATTTTAACAAGAAAACTAGATCGCACTACACATACGTTATATGAGCAAACTCTCAAGGCTCCTCGAGAATTACAATCGCTACAACATTTTCTTGAATTTTTAGAACTACGGTTCCAATCGCTAGAGGCACTTGGGCAAAAGAAAGTTAATAATGAAAAAAACAATCAAAATAGAAGTACTGTTCATACAGCTGTAGCAAAAAACTCATTAAAATGTTATTTTTGCAGTAACTCACACCAAATATATAATTGTGAAAAATTTTTGAAGCTTTCACCTCCAGAAAGACAAACTGCAACAAAAAAATTGAATTTATGTCTGAATTGTTTAAGACAAAATCATCATACAAGTAAGTGTGTATTAAAAGGTTGTTTGAAATGTAGTCAACGTCATAATACCCTCTTACATAGCTTGACTACAATAAAATCAGATTCTAAAATTAATAATACACAAGAAAAAGATGAAAAAAGGGCATCAGTGAATCTGGGTTCAACAGCAGTTAATTTAGAAGAGGAATCTTCATATGTATTTTTAGGAACAGCAACAGCATTTGTACTAGACAGTCAAGGCAAGCCAGTAAAATGTAGAATATTGTTGGATTCAGGTTCACAAGTTAATTTCATAACTGAAAGATTAAAAAAGAAATTGAAAATTCCTGGTACACAAGATGAGATTAAAATTAGTGGCATTGGCAATGCTAAGGTAGCATCTCAAGACAAAATTAATTTGAATGTTAATTCTCGAGTCTCAAAATGCAGTATGAATATCGAGGCATATGTCATGAAGGAAATTACTGCATACCAGCCACAACAATTTATAAATATAAGTACATGGAATATACCACAAGATATTACACTAGCAGATCCTGAATTCAATAAACCAAACAAAATTGATATATTGATTGGAGCAGCACTATATGGTGAAATTATGCTAAACGGACAAATAAAACTTAATAATCACCTTCCAGTGCTTCAAAATACGACTCTTGGGTGGATAGTTTTAGGAAAATTTTCGAATGCAGGATGTACAGAACCATTTTCAGGACTTACGAATGCTGAGCTAGACAGTGAATTGAAAAAATTTTGGGAATTAGAAGAATGTGAGCAAGAAGTAGTAGCTAGCCAATTAGATATACGGTGTGAAGAGTTTTTTGCAAACACATTTATGAGAAATGAACAAGGAAGATATGTAGTCAATTTACCAATATTTACGGATCCAGCCCTACTAGGCAATTCAAAAGCTATGGCATACAAAAGATTGATAAACATGGAGAAAAAATTAGAAAAACAACCTGCATTATATCATCAATATAAGGAATTTTTGGCAGAATACTTGAATTTAGGACATATGAAGGAAATTTTGGCTGAAGAGATTCCTCCTGTACATTATTTTTTACCCCATCATTTCGTTCTAAAACCAACAAGTAGCACAACGAAGTTACGAGTTGTATTTGATGCTTCTGCAAAGACGTCCACGAATTTATCATTGAATGATCTAATGATAGCAGGACCAAGAATTCAGGATGAATTATTCGAAATAATATTACGATTTAGGATGCATAAATACGTTTTTACAGCTGACATAGCGCAAATGTATCGCCAAATACTGATAAACGAGGAAGATAGAGCATTACAGTTAATTATGTGGAGAAATTCACCCAGAGAACCAGTACGATATTTTCAATTATGCACAGTCACTTATGGTACGAAAGCAGCTCCATATTTAGCCACTAGATGCTTGAAACAGCTGGCAGAAGATGAAAATGTACGATATCCTCGTGGGGCTCAAGTCATAAACGATTTCTATGTAGATGACATTATTTCTGGACATGATAGCCTTTCTGAAGCTGTGAAGATAAAAAATGAATTAGATGAAATGCTGAAAACTGCAGGATTGAAACTTAGAAAGTGGTGTGCCAATCATCCATTGCTGATTGAAGGAATTCACCCAGAAGATCTAGAAGTACAAATTAATTTCGCTAACAAT
The DNA here is from genome assembly GCA_939192795.1 of Bombylius discolor. Classification (NCBI taxonomy): domain Eukaryota; kingdom Metazoa; phylum Arthropoda; class Insecta; order Diptera; family Bombyliidae; genus Bombylius; species Bombylius discolor. Next base: position 13,476,454 of record OW584240.1, on the reverse strand, counting down.
GGAGAAGAGCATATTAGGACATTAGGGTTATCATGGGAACCACGAAGAGATTATTTCATATTTACATCGATGTGGCCTGAAATACAAAAAGTGACAAAGAGAACAATTGTTGCCGATATGGCACATTTATTCGATCCGCTTGGATTAGTTAATCCTGTCATCGTAAGTGGCAAAATTTTTATACAACAGTTGTGGAGGATGAAACTCGATTGGGATGACGAATTACCACAGGAATTGAGAGAAAAATGGATAACATTCAGGGAAGGTTTAAGCGCACTGCACAATTTAAAAATTGAAAGATATGTGGTAATAGATTCAATGCCAGAAAGAGTAGAACTGCATGTATTTACAGATGCAAGTGAAAAGGCTTATGGAGCAGTGGCATATTTAAGATCAATTAATAAGGAAAAAATACGAACAAAAATACTATGCGCAAAGTCACGAGTAGCACCACTAAAAATAATCACACTCCCTAGGCTTGAATTGTGTGCTGCTCAATTAGGTTGCCAGCTGGTTCGTCGAATTGTTAAAACATTGGGAGCTAAAATCGAGACTGTTTACTACTGGTCAGATTCACAGATAGTGCTATCATGGATCCACTCAGATCCTGCAGCTTTAAAAACATTTGTAGCAAACAGAGTACAGAGAATTCAAGAACGTTCACAACCGTCACAATGGAGATATATACACACTAAATTGAATCCTGCTGATTTAGTGTCGAGAGGAGTAGCTGCACATCACCTAGTCAACTCAGAATTATGGTTTTTAGGACCTCCATTTCTCCACAAAAAGGAAGCAGAATGGCCAAAATCACACTTCGAGATAGTGAGGGTACCAGACGAGGAGAAACAAATGAAAATAGCCCTAAATTGTGCTGTTACACAAACAAACACTGAACATTTTATACACCGAATAGATCATAAAAATTCATTCTGGAAATTACAAAAAATAGTAGCATATGTTCTCCGTGGTATCAAATTGTTTAAAAGAAGTCTACGTAAGGAAAATGTAGCAGAATTTTTACAAGTGAATGAACTTGACGAGGCTCTTCATGTGATAGTAAAAGAGGTGCAAAGGAATAGCTTCCAGATGGATATTGAGAATTTGAAGAAAGAAGGGGTTGTAAAAAACTCAAGTAAGCTAGCGTCATTATCTCCCTTCCTCGATAAAGAAGGATTGTTACGAGTAGGAGGACGTTTAGAGGCAGCTAACATTCCATTTGAAACGAAACATCCACTACTACTGTCAGGAGACCACGTCATTGCAAAATTAATTATGAATTATCTTCATGTGCACCATTTACATGCAGGTCCACAGGCGCTTTTAGCATTTTCTAGACAGCGTTTTTGGATCACGCAAGGTAGAAATTTGGCAAGATCAGTGATCAACAATTGTGTTCAATGTGTTCGAGCTAAACCACAGTTATTACAGCAGCTGATGGGTAATTTACCATCAAGTCGAGTTTTACCAGGACGCCCGTTTGTAACAACTGGAGTTGATTTTTGTGGTCCTGTATACACACACTTCAAGATCAGAGGTAAAAGGCCACAAAAAGCGTATATAGCAGTTTTTTGCTGTTTCGTAACCAAGGCATTACACCTAGAGGTAGTGTCAGATTTAACAACAGATGCATTTATAGGTGCACTAAAGAGAATGATCGCACGGCGAGGCCACTGCAAGGATATCTACTGTGACAATGCAACAAACTTTGTCGGGGCGAAAAACCAATTGAACGAATTGTATGAGTTGCTGCAAAATAAGGAAGCCAAGGAAGAGATTACGAGTGTATGTGCTGAGCGACGTATTCAATTTCACTTTATTCCACCTCGCTCGCCACATTTCGGAGGTCTGTGGGAAGCCGCAGTGAAGTCATTTAAAAATCTATTTACAAAAGTAGTAGCATCGGCATCTTTAACGTACGAAGAATTGAGCACTGTGGTCACAGAGATAGAGGCAATTTTAAACTCACGACCTCTGACTCCGCTCTCATCAAGTCCAGATGACTTCACTGCTTTAACTCCAGCACATTTTCTCATTGGGGAACCGCTCACGGCAATAACAGGTTCAACAGATAGTGGAGCGATGTCACTACAATCTAGATGGCAATTAGTGAGTAGTATCAAACAAGAATTCTGGAAAAGGTGGATGACAGATTATCTCAGTGAGCTGCAAAAGAGAACTAAGTGGACAAAAAAATTACCAAATATCGAGATAGGCAGGCTAGTTGTCGTTAAGGATGACAATTCACCACCACTAAAGTGGCCGCTGGGACGTGTCGTAGGAATAAAAACTGGACCAGATGGACTAATAAGAGTGGTAGATGTCAAGACGGCTGCAGGTGTTTTTAGAAGAGCTATACACAAGTTATGTCCACTACCTATAGAACCTGAGGACAGTCAAGAAGAAGCAGTAAGCAGCACTACAGAAATCGTTCAAATACCCTCCAAAGAACCAGCGGTTGAAATCAAGGCAAAAAGAGTGCGAGGAGATGATTCAGAAAAACAGAGCGATAAAAAACGTAGACGAAACAGAGCGAATCTACTAACGACACTATTAATAATATGTCTAGCATTACCAGTTGTCATGTCAACACCTACAGAAAAATATATTCAACTTAAACCTCTTTCGCATCAAGCAGGAGTATATTATGAAGGTTTAGGATCATCCAAACTGACGTCGCACGACTGGAAGTGGTACATTTATTACGATATGGCAAGATACTGGAGTCTGCAAAAAACTATTCAAAAAGGCATTCACAAACTAGAAATATTATCAAGAATGTCTGATTCAGACTATGTCAAGGCTATTATGGCACAATATCAGCATACGGAATCAGAGTTTGATAAAGTCAACGAGTTTCTTTTGGCTAATCAAGGATCACAATCAATAAAAAGAAATAAAAGAGGTCTTGTGAATGGAATAGGTACAGCAGCGAGGTATTTATTCGGAGTATTAGATGAAGAATATGCTACTCAAGTATCAGAAACCATACGAAAGGTACAGGATAATGAGGAACATTTATATTCACTCATGCGTAATCAAACATCAGTGCTTGAAGCAACAGAAGAAATTATGAAAAGGTCAGAAACAGAGATAGGTCAACAAATGAAGGCTGTAGAATCTGCGTTCCAAGATACACTCGATAAAATGAAAAATATGACAACAGAAGTAAGAAATCAAAAGGTATATCAAACAATTTTAACGTTAGCGATACTGGTGACACTCATGACCACAGAATATCAGAAAATTCAGACTACATTAATAAATAACGTCATGGATGCTCATCATGGAAGAATGAACCCCCGTATTATGTCAACAGATAAATTACGAGCTCAAATTTCAATGATATCTGAACATCTCCCACAGTCACTAGATATACCCAGTAGAGACACAACACAGCTATACCGACTAATGAGCGTTAAATGCATTGTAAACAAGGATTATACAATATTTGTCGTACGTGTACCTTTAGTACTAAGAACAGAATTTGAGTTATACAGGATTATTCCCTTGCCAAATTTAGTTAATAATACCTACGTTGCTATTATGCCGTCAACAGAGCTTCTTATGATTGACTTACAAAAAGACTTATTCTATGCGTTAACAAAGGCAGAATTGGCATCATGTGCGATAATGGAAAATGAAATACACATATGTCCACAATTACATCCAATATATAACCGAAATTCAGTTAGGTTTAAATGTGAAGCAGAGATGATCAATCAGCAAGGAATCTCAGATGATTGTATATTAGGCGTAACTACACCGCGAAAGCTTTGGATCCAGTTATCCAAGGCCAATCATTGGTTATATTCACTTGATAAGGAATATGTCTATAACATAGTTTGTGGAGACTTTGCATTTCAGCGAGTATTATCAGGTAGTGGATTACTAACATTTAAAAAAAGATGTATTATGAAGGATGAGGACACGATTATAAACTCACATAATTCATTTCAAACTAATTTGAACATTACATTCACACCGAGATTTAATTTAACAACTGAAGTATCATTACCGCATAATTTACAACTTAACAACAGTGTCCAATGGATGGCATCATATCGAGATCACACTCAAGAACTTACTAAATTACAAGAACGATTATATAACATTCGACAAAAAGAAGAGTCAGTAACAAGTTTATTCACACATGATATCCATCAATATACAGTGGGTTATTCAGCTCTTAGGATTACCATCATTGTCGCAATTATTGTTGGATACATCTATTATAAGCTCAAGATCATCATGCTTGGAACACGAGAGCAAGGACCAGCAATAAGCCTAGTGGAATTCAAACCTACACCAGCACCCAGGAGTTCTAAGATATTATCAGAAGAAGATTTTAGAATTGAAGTAGGAAACTTCAAGAGGGGGGAAAATGTTGAGGCACATCCATAACTTAGTAAATTAAACATTCATAATTTAGATAATTTAGTTTTTTTTTTTGAAAATTGTATTAATATTTAATAATATATTTAAAATTAGCACATATAATAATAAATAATAATTTTTAAATATAACAAAATAGCTAGCATAAATTCACTACACAGGAAACATAATTGCAACATAAGCAGTATATAATAAGTAAAATGTAATTAGTCTAGACAGGTAAAATACTTGTTAGAACATGTAATAACTTTAGGTTCAAGGCCATATATGAATAAAAGAATTAACAATAGATTCAATATACTCAATTATTGTAATAATCAAATAATCGAATGTAAAATTAATTACTGATAAATCAGCATGTTTTTTAGTATAAATACGGGTAATTTATTAATAAAATTTATTGTTTGTTGAAAAGCAAGCAAGTGTTTTTATTCGTTACTCCAGTACAAGAATTAGGAAACCTAATTCTTTCATTACCTTGATAATTCAGTGAAGTCCTGAATTATCAAATCCTATAATTCCTTAACTCAATAGCTCTTGGATTTAGGTAACCTATTTCTGAAGCTATTGAGCCATTACATACATATTGTTTTTTTGTTGTTCAAACTGAAAATTTACTAAAAACCGGAATTAATACTCCAATATGAAATTTAAAAAAAAAAATTTTTTTGTTGATAAATTTCTATGTTAATTAATTAACTTAATTATCTTGCCAGTATAAAAACTTCTTCATTGTCATGTGATGATGCTAGTTGGTGGAAAAAATACGAAAAATAAGATTCTTTAAAAAAAAAATCCGTCACTACGGCGACAAATGTTTTGTTTATTTTCTGATGAAGCTGAACACAATCACATGCCTCTTGATGACATTTTTAATAGCTATTACCTTTTAGAAAACTTCAGTAATTATAAATTTCACTCTTGCAAAAAAATTAATAATAGGTAGATATTTAGAAACAGAGAAATATTAGAAGTAATATTTCATAAATTTTTTTTTCTTTAAATAAATAAAATAAAAATCTTTGCCACGCACAAATAATATGTCACATCATACAAAACAATTCGGTGACATCGGGATTTCTTCTGGATGATGATGACAAAAAATGATGCACTTCTTGTTGTTGTTTAGGCAATATTTTGTTTAAGGCACTTTATGTAATTATAAAGTATAATTATTTTTATTTTTTGTTTAGATTTACTGCACAATATATTTAGATATATTTTTGTATAAACACACATTCTACATTTTTAGTGAAATTTCTTCAAAACAAAAAAATTACACACTGTTAACAAAATACATACATATACTAGATATATACACTGAATTATGAAAATATTAATTACATTTATAAAAAATGGTATTGAATATGAAAATTAATTGTTTTTAGCACTTTTTTTTCTAACAAACAGATAGCTTTGAAGAAATTAAACACGACCAACCTACAAAATTCCGATTGTAAACATAAATTTAACGCAATAAATAAAATGAAGAAGAAAAGAAAAGCAAAGCCACAATGAAATAAAATTTGATTTCATGAATTCAACAGGGCGGCAGCAGCACAGAACAACCACATTATAAGAAATTTCAAACTCAACTGGTGGTGGTAAATGTGGTAAAATAAAATGGTATGGTAATTGGTAAACAAAAAAACAAAAAAATTGAAATAATAGAAGAACGACAGCGTCCAGCGACAGGACAGGAGAACAGCTAAACTTGATAAGGTAAAAAAAAGTAATAATACTTTCCAGTTTTCCACAAAGAAATTATAAAAATCACAGCAAATTATAAATAACAAAACAGAATTAAGTTTGTCTTTCTTGAGGAAAGTGTGTACAATTGAAGAAAAAAACTGATAGAAAATTAGAAAACATGAAAAATAAAAGATGTCATGTTGGTAATACACAAAATTAATGGTACATTTAAAATAGATGGTACAAAGACGATAAAGTAGTTCAGAATATTTGACAGCATTTTCCGTTACTAAAAGATAAAACATTTTAAAAATTAATGCTTGAAATTTTAAATTATACGTTTTGAAAAGAGGAAACAAATAAATAAAAATTACTTTTAAAATTTGTTTAATTTCGGTACTTTCTTATTATTATTTTTATGGCGTTTATATATAATTCTTAATAATGTTCAATTAACCTTTATAATGTAACCCTATATTTCCATAAAATAGAATAATATTTTTTAGTAGGTGTTTGATTTATGTGGGTTAATTTCAAAAATTTCATGGTTATCCTAACAATTGGCAATGCTAATTCAGAGTTCGTTTAGAAAAAATATCATCTAAAATATTATAGAAAGAAATTGTGACCGAAGTACAATATGAGTATTCAACACTTAAGATTCAGGCAATAAACAAATTAATTAGTTTATTATTATTTTTAAGTACGATGAAATTCTAAATTTCACAAAACTATTAAAATCTTTTTAATCAGTAACGAAATATGGATTATGCCAGTTTTTATTTTTGTTCTAATGATTGGTTCAAGATTTTGTACATACATATAAATTAAATTAAATTTTGTAAGTTTTTGAAGAAAAAAAAGTAAATATGTATACAGGGTGTTTCACGGTTCGTGGGTGTTTGCCTAACATGCTATATAGTGGGTGCGTGCGAATGCTACCTAAATTGAACCTAAACTAAATTTATTCCGAAGGTATTATACATATAAAAAAAATTGTTTTAAATAATAATTAATAATTATAATAATTAACTTTAATTTTTTTCAAAAAATAAAGCAAAAATTAAAAAAAAATATTTCACCGCTGTCAAATATCAAATGTCAAATATTTAGGATGGATTACAATTCGCAAAGCACAAACGTACTAAATTTTGAAATTGGAAATATACTGGAAGCAATTTAGGATTTTGGAAATTTAGGTTCAATTTCAGTGAGTAATAAGTATTAAATTCATGGCTATTGGCTAATATGATGTAGCCAAAATTTTGATACTTATTCGGTATAGATTAATTGATTCGATGTTTTGATGTATTTAATTTGTTTTATCTGTTTTTAAGACTATGTGGGCACACACAACAAGTTAATTAAAAAAAATTGAAAATTTTGCAAATTTCTTTTTTAAAATTCAATTTTCTGTAAAACATGCACATATTGCTGGTATCAAAACGACACTTAGTACTACATACGATTTGGGTTCGAAAGTAATCCGAAAACTGACAAGTCAACCAACCAAAACCGATTCAGTTGAATTTATAGATTTTATTTTAAATAAAATAATTTTATAAAAAAAATAATTGCACGTACTACATAATGTATGTATATATGTACACTGTTTAAACATTAAAACTATTACATACATCTCTATATGTGTACATACATATATAAAAATGGAGTGTTTGTTTGCAGCAGTATAACTTGAAAACGGCTTATCCGATTTTAACCAAATTTTAAATGAAAATTGTATGACATATGAGAATGGTTTTTAGCACTTTTTTTTTAAGGAGTAATTTAAAACTAATACATAGTAAAAAAATTCAGTTGAAAGTTCTTGTTTTACAACCTATCAAATGTCAAAACAAAGCATGTACTATGCACCGCGAAAATTGGAGATAACAAAATTACCTAACTATCGTACATCGTACTGTCACGCACACTACATACTTAAATTTTTAATTTTAAGATTCCTGACAAAAAAGTGAAATCTATAATTTAGTTTTTACTTTCTTTCTTTGATACTTTTTGTTTTTATCCGCATGTTTCATTGATCATAGTTTAAATTTAAAAAATTTGTTAACCATGCAATTTTCTGGTCATTTAAATTTGTTTTTAGTAATTTTCCTTTTCAATCTTAACTTACCTTAAAGGACGTAAAGAATCAAGACTTCTACCAGTTGCTACAGTTTTCTGTTTTGCATCAATAATTGCTTGAGTTCGTTTTGGACGCAATAAGTTCCTATTAATTGCTTTTATATTGTTATTGTTGTTGTTATTTTTATCATTATTAGAATTTGAAAAATTAGTTGAAGATGATTTTTTTGCAGATGTTGATTTTGATGATAAATCTGGAAAACTCTTTGGTTTTTTAAGGCTACGATTTTCTAATGTATTTCGACTAGTTTTTGTTTTATCAGTTGATGATTTGGTGGCATAATCATTTTCTGAAAATAAAAATTGCAAAAATATATGAAAACAACAAAAGACAATTAATTTTGATATACAATGTTGGAAAAACTTACTTTTAGCAGGAAAAGCTGCTGAAGATGTTGTACTCTTTGGTATAATAAATAATTTTCCGTTACAACGTGATGGTGTATCCTCAATTGGTTTTTCACGTTGAACTTGTCTTTTAGGTCGTTGTAATTGTTTTGGAGTTGATGTAAAATCACCGAAATTTGGTGGTGGTAACTTTTCAATTTCAATATTATTACTATTAACAGCTGAAGTTGAATTATTAATTGATGAAAAACGTGAATAACGAACTAATGAAACTTCTGATTTACTATGAACTGATGATAAAGATGAATTTCGTGATAAAGATGATTGATTTATTCTGTGAAAATTAAAGTTTTATTTTTAAAAAATTTCAAATATTTTTTACTGTTTGATTTTAAAATAAGTATGTGCTAGTATTTTATAGATACATATAAAGTAAAAATCACAAAAAACAAAAAAAAAACCCTTTACAAAATTACAGAACATTTTTAGCTAATGTTAAAAATTTAGGCGTTGATAATAAAGAGATTCAAATTTTGAAATTTGACAAAAAAGAAAAAAAAAAAGTCGTAAAAAGAAGTAAAATTTATATCCGATTAAATAAATTATCATTCGTTTATAAGAATTATAAAATGCAATATGAAAATGAATAAGAAGCAGAATATTTTAAAAAACATGAAAATTAAAAATATTTTTTTATTTCATACATATCATAAGACAACGTGATAATTAATTTCATCAACAATCATTACAAGTACTCAATTGTATTTTTTTGTTTTTCGAAACAAAATATAAATATCAGAATCAAAACAAAATCAAAAAATATCATATGGTATACAAAAACAATTAAAGCATTTATAATGAATATTAGAATTAAGGACGTCTTCTTCATTATTCTTTAGTTCTTTAATTTCCTTCACATGCTTCATCTCATCCTCATGAGCTTATTCGAAGCCAAATAATTTCCTTATAATATTATTTTTGCAAACATACAGAAATTTGAATTTAACGGCTACATAAAACTACTATTGTATAAATTAAATTGTATTCTCTTTAATCTCTATTGTATAAATTGATTCTCTTTGAAAAACATTAAACACTCTGCAAATTGGTTTTTTTTTTGTTATGCTTTCTCGTAGAAAATGCGAAATATCAACAATCATCGGTGTTGACGGTAAAAGCTGTTTAAAGCAACAAGAATTTGAATTTTCTAAATTTGAAAATATTTAAAGTTTTTGAACTGCATTACCGCGAAAAGGAGAATAACTTTCAGTGTGTCTATCTCCTCACAGGTGCCGCTATAATAGGCTAAGTTTTATCTTAGCGTTTGTTTCATCCAAAAATTAATTTTCTTGATAACTTTTATTACATACATATGTATGTACATATTATTACAAATTTTTAATTTAATAATTTTCTTTAAAATGTTATTGCTATTCATTGTAATGAATAATTGTAAAACAATTGGCGAATTTTATTATACAAGTCAATGTATTTGTAGGTACATATATTTTACCTGAAAAAACATAAAAATATGTATCGTACATACATACATATTTATTGGAATATATGGAATATAAAAAATTAAGTAATAAATATGTACTTCTAATAAAAAAAATATTTTATTTTGAAAAATGACTTTACATACAATATACATTTTGTATTTAAATTTAGTATGTGAAAATGTTTTTTGAACGGCATTAATTCATATTCAGATATTGTTCTAACCCAACAATTACCCAAAGAGAACTTGACCCCACTTTTACATTTATGTTTTTGGTGGGATATATTTTTATTCTAGAATTCTTTTTTACTACATATAGATGAAAAAATATCCTAGAAAATGGTGTCACTGACTGACAAAATGTAACCTCTAGAAAATTTCGCTCTAATATTATTCAATTTATTACTTATAAGCACAAAGTAAATATTTATATGTTCAGAACATATTTTAAATTTCAAATTTTTCAAAAAAAAAAATAAACTTTTTAATTTTTTCTTTTATAAGCTAGACTTTTTGTAAACATTGTGTGAGAAATACATAGCAACATTAACTAATTTTTATTTTAATACATTAATTTCTTATTTATCGCTAAGTAGAAAAAAAAAAGTTTATTTTATTTTCAACACTATAAAAGCACCAGTGAGATTTGACTTATTATTCAGTAATAAAATTTCATGAAAATGAATAGTTTTATCTTAATTAGTTTGTGTTTCATAATAGCTGTTCAAGCTCGTGATTGGAGTTTTTCAATAATAGAAGGTTATTACAGTCGGGATAGTACGTCTTCAGATGCACTTCTTTTCAAGGACTATAAGTTTCATTGTTATGCTACTATTTTATCGCCAAGAGTTGTATTAACATCGGCCTTTTGTGTGGAAAATGTTGATCCAAAACGATTGTATTTGCAAGTTGATTTATTCAGACCATATCAGGATTACACATTCAGAGGGAAGGAATATTTTGTTCTTGATACAATTATATTCAATATTACTAAACCTAGACAAAAAAATACTGATCAAGTTTTTCGTGACATCGCTTTATTATTTACACATGAAATTGACTTTAACAGATATGTTGGAAGTGCAATTTTACCATCAGAAGGTAATAGCTATGCTTTATCTGAAACACAGCTTTATCGTGAATTTATATTAAATACTATTAGTTACAAGAATACTTATGACAATTCAACTTCAATTATTCTACCAACTAGTGAAAAGACTACGTCAAATAAAGTTTTTATAAAAATTCCTGAAGAAGTCGGTACATTTAATGAAGGACGAAGGTCAAAATATTTAGTAGAACTTAAATTGCAGGTTCGAAACGAAAAAGAATGTTTAGAAAAAGCATCAATAAAGTCACAGTGTGATGTAGTGCTTCAAGGAAAGGGCGAAAATGTTGAAATTATTCAAAGAGGAGCACCAGTGACTTTAAGAAATGGAGTTTTGATAGGAATTGTCTCTGATTTTTATCCAGAAAATGATTATTTGGTTTATTTGATAACAAAGATTAATATAGCAATACCGTGGTTTACCGACGTTATCAATAAATTGGACAATAAATACAAATATTGTGCAGAAGTGTCTAATGGTGTATGTATTCTTGCAATGTATTAATTATTAACTATTATTTTTTTTAAATATACATACTTATTACTTACATACATAATATATGTTGAGAATAAATAAACTATATATATGTAGGTACCTACATATGTAGTTGAAAAGTTTTTTTTTTTTTTTTTTTTGAATGGATTTGTAGGTTATAAATAATAATAAATATTCAATTCTTTTTTTAAATTATTTTTTCAATTTGGTGGACGTGGTGGTTTTTTGAAAGCTTCTGAAGATTTAATTAGCACTGAGAGTGCCGTTTTGATACTACACCTCGCATAACCCTAGAAAATTTGCATCTCCTAAGTTTTTATTAAAATTTTCGATTTCTGCTTATATTTATTCTCAATTTCACACGTTGCCTGTATTTTCGAAGAAAAAAAAATTATTTATTCAGTTTTACAAACATTGTTCTTGCACCACATGTGAAGTTATAAAATTTTTTGATAATACGTATATATTACTTTTTTTTCTGAGAAATTTAAATATTTTTTTTTGCTTATTGCTACGCTTGTGAATTGAATTAAAACTTTGAAACACTGACTGATTTAAAAATTGTATATATTGTATTCTGTTTGAACGTGTGCTACGAGTCAAAATTCAAAATTCCACTAAAAAACATGAAAAAAAAAAGAAAAAAAAAATTCCGCCATATATCTTTTTAGCATACTTTCCTATTCTATTTACAATGGCAGTTCATACAATCTTTTGAAATTCAAAATGTAGTTGTAAAATTTAAGTTATCATACGAATAAATAAAAAAAATTACTTATGAACATAATTTTTTTTATTTTTTGAAAAAAAGATTTACATTAGTGATTATTGCATCACTGGTGAAAATGTATTTTTCAAGGAATGGCTAAAACACATTCATTTAATTTAATTTTTTTCTTCTCAAAACTGAATGGAATTTTTTAACCAAAATCTGATTATAAAAATTGATTAGGGTTTATTAGCCGATCACAGTAATTTTTTTTCGCAAATGTTTCACATGTTTTAAATTTTTTGATTTTAGCGAAGTCCTACACATATATAGTACATAAGTACTTATGTATATAAACTGATTTAGAAATAGAGTACCTACTTAAACTAAATCGTCAAATTTGCTTTGTATATTTTACTGCTTACAATTAGATACGCACATATTATAGGGTCCTTTTGTGTAATTCGGTTCGATATATTTTTCTAGTTTTTTTATTTTCAAGATTTAAAATTTTCAAGACTTATATGAAACTATTCACATTTGAAAAATAATTGTAATTGTCAGCGTCTGGCCTTATGTGTAGGAGTTAAAATTGTTTTTTTCTTTAAACGACGACGGTGCAAAACGAGTGGTTCCTTGAAAATCCTTCGCTTTGAATGATTATAAAACTCTTTGCAATCCCTGTAATTTCCCCATTCTGACCCCTTGTGAAACAAAATTTTTAAGGTTTTTCTGATGAGTTCCCGCTCTGTGGTTGCCATTTCGTCGTTTGAGTAAACGCCAAAAAAAAATTAAACGACGGCAAACCAATACTCAAACGACGATTTTTGTACGTCCTTTTTAGTTTTTTCAGTAGTTCTCTGGCTCCTTGAAAAATAATTTATCACTCTAGCACTTCTATTTAATCTTCTTCCAATTTGTTGATTGAAATATCCTTCTTCTTCGAGAACTTTAATGTTTCCAATTTCTACACTTGGTCGTTTACCACTACCCGTTTTTTTAAAAAATTTATTGAAAAGGTTTCAAAATTACTAAGAAACAACTGAATTTTCTAAAATTCACTAATATTTACACTCTCTAAATTGTTTTATGAATAGTGAGGTCAATGTCGCGCTTTTTTCTAGCACTTTCCAGATAAAGATAAAGATATGTGTAGTAATCTGAATTCCTATATCATGAAACTAAGGTAGTCGTTATCCTTTTATTACAACTCTTTCGAAGAAATATGAAAAATTCATAGATGAGGTCAATTATGTGTCGCGCTGTATATGTATGTAAAAATAACTTCTTAAAATGAAAGATATACATACATACATCTAGGGTTATCAATATAATCTATTTTTTACCTAGTTCTAATCAATAATATTGATCAAATTTACCTTTTGACTGTAGCCTTTGATATTACTCCACCATTTTTACCGACTGGTTGTTGTTTTCTCTAAAATAAAAATAAAACAAAAATTAACTAAAACTATACTCATATTGCTCATATACTATTACAAAAGTACAATAATTAAATTTTAAAATTAATATAATTCATAAACTATTCGTAACTGAATACTGCAAATAATGGATTTAGAAAAAAATTACATAATAAATATCCTACATACAGTCATGTGCAAAAAAAAAGCAGTACTTTGGTTTTTTCAATATTTTGTGAAATTTTATTATACTGTTACTTCCAAAATAAAAGCAATATACCATATGTATGCATGTTGTTAGTATTAGTAGAGGGTACTTAACAAAATTAGGTGGGACAAGGTCGCCTCGAAACATTCTTCTGAAAAGTACCGTAACATTTTTTACTTCAATGTCATTTTTTCGGTGTGAAGAAAAGTTGCAGTGTTCAGAATTAAAAGTAAATACATATCTACACTGTTGTTTTTTTTGCACATGGTTCTACCTATATGTATTTATAAATTGATAAAATTATGTTACAATGTATTTCTTTAAAAGTCACTAAAAAAACTTTGTTTCAACTTTTTCATCAGATGCAATCCGAAAACATGGAGCTCTTTAGTTTTTTCTTGTATACTTTTTATTGTAGTTTTATGTACATATCTTTTAGTAATTACATACATATATACGAGTACTGTATTTTTTGTTTCTTCATATGTCACACAACATTTTGAAATAAATGAGATTCTTAAAATAGAACTGCATTTGTAGACTTTGTTAAGTATGTACAAGATGAATTTTCAAAAATTAAATCCATCAGTGCAAATATTTATAATATTAATTTAACAATATTGTGTTTTACATTTTTTTTTCGTTAAATAAAAATATTGAATGAATAAGTGGATAATTCAGCACTTACAAAAAAAGATTAAATAATACACGTATTATAGTTGTGAAGTATAAATGGTGTGAAATATGTTTTTTTTTTAATTTATTGGACTAGCGACATATGAGACAAGTGATCATAGAGATACTTTATAATTTTATGATGAGAAATGTTAAAATGAAAATTTTGATCAAAGTTAATAGTACTAGTACTTAAGAAATGTGATGATTCAAATTGGAAAGTGCAATCAATGGATATAGGAAAATAAAATAAAAACATTTTTGGGCGTACTTTGTACGTTAAAAAAATTAAATCTTGAGTAAAAATATGTATTTATATGTTGTCATTATTTAAAACTCGATAAAGATAATGAGAGAAGTAATTTTCTTTATTTATGATTAATAATTGAAATGTATGTATGTACATACATAAGTATATATGTACGTATACTCTATCTGTAATTGGAAAAATTATGCAGTAAGGAAACACCTGTGATTGAATCTGATTTTATGGACTACAGATGTTAAGAATATTACAAATAAATTGTGTTTCAGGCATATGTACTTTAAATTCATAATTTACATTAAACAAGTAATTTGAATAGAATTTGAATAGATTTTTTGAATGGAAATAAACGCATGGAAATCACTAACGTATAACTAAACGCATAACTAAGGGTCATATCCAAACGAAAGACTCAAGACTCAGGGCACAAAATTTTAAATGTCAAAATTAATTCTACTATAGGGGAATACCTTGAAGTAAAGCAAATGCGTCAGTCCAAGGTTCTAAATGTTTTGAAGTTTGCTTAATTCTGAGGTACATATTAGTAATGCCAACTTTTATAGTTGAAAATATGTTTTCAAATTAAAAAAAATGGAAAACAAATTTCGTGACATTTGTCTTTTGAATACTAGCGTGCTTAAGTGTTGAAAAAATATAATTTTAGAGAAAATAAATAAAATTTATGACTGTAGTTAAAAAATTAAGAAGAAAGAAAAATGGAAGAAAATTAATTAAATATGTGAGGGGTTCTGTTAACATATTAGTTAATTTATTTTAACAACTTATGTGTATAAATATTTTAAATTATTTAATTTTATTACCAAAAAATTTTTTCACGTTTTAACTTCAAAGATAAGATGGCTTCAGTTGAATTTAAAAAATATAAATTCAAAAAATCATTTTTTTTTTAAAATGCCGGTAGCCTTGTGAATCTACAGCTAAGTATTATTTCGATATGGTTAGACTCATGAGTCTTGTAGCCGGCTTCATTAGTTTTTTCGTTTGAGTCCTGAGTCTTTCGTTTGGATTATCATCTATACCACGCAAAAATTTGACTTGTGAGACAAACAAAAATTTTAAAAAATTATCCAAGAATTATACAGTAGGAATCGATGTCAAATATGTATCTTATAAAAATACTATATATATAAAAAACATCTCTTCCTATGTGTAATCCTCTCTTTCTTAACTTCTTAAGATGTAATGAATCAAAGTTAAGATTTAGTGATTCTATTTATTTGGATTTTTAGTTTTGTGAAATAAAATAAAGCCGTTCTATTTTTAAGTGCAGTTTTTGAAAATCATTTCAATTGCTCCAATTGGCATTCTCAAGTCAACGTGAGTTTTCGTAACAATATTTCTGTCATACCATACATGCTCCTACAGTTTTAAGTAGACTGCGAACCACTAAATTAGTTGTTACAGAACAAATTTATTCGTATAAAATCTGCTGGAACTGCTATTTTTTCAATTGGCTTTGTGACCGCTCTAGAAATATATCTAAAAGAAAACAAATGATTTCTACATATATCAGAAAATATATAAGGTGTAGTCTTTTAAACATAAATATATTTAAAGGTGAGACAAAAAAAAAAGAATAACAAAAGAAATTTAAGATAATTAGCTTCAAAATCTAAAATTATGTTTTTATCTAAAAAACTTATTTAAAAGTTCTGTAACTTTTGAAGTACACAGTGAACTGGTATTATTGAAACTGAGAAGTACTTTGAACCGGAACATCCTCTATGTCCAAGAGTGGTTTTATTAAACTTCTAAAGATTTTTGCAGTATAAAACTTCTTTAAGCACGGTAATGTGCAATTTTTGAAAATCAACCCTTAAGAGTATTAAAAAGGTGTTCAAAATTTTTGATAGAGAAAAATAATAATAATATAATACCTATAATAATACGACATAAAATCAAGAGTTCATATATCGTATTTTTTTAAAAAAAAAAGGCGAAAGATTTATCCGACACTGAAGGGAAGCCAGAGGTAAGTAAAATCTCTTCTCGCATTCCTTTAATAACGGAACTTCTTTCCCCATCCCAAACGAACAACTCCCCCTTATTCAGATTGCTAAAAACCCTTGGCTATTTTAACAGAATTTAATCACCCCCTAAAATCTCATCCACTCGCCATTACTTTCAAGGTCAATTGTTATCTAGTATCAATCTGATCTTGTGAGTTCACCACACACGCCCTTAACCGCCTTTTGGTCCTTGTTACCGTGGTGTAGACCAAGTTGTGGCTTTCGGGGTGTCGACCCCATATGCCATACACTCTTTTTTTTTTTTTTTATCGTATTTTAGTCACTATAAACCAATAGTTAGTTTTCTAGTTAGAATATGAAAAAATTGTATGAGTCTAAATAATAGAAAATGTATTGAAAAATACCAAATAAATAGTAAATAAATGTTGATGCGAAAAATTTCACTTCTAATTTATTGGAATTAGGAAAATATATTTATTTATGTACATATGTACATATGTATGTATAATGTATGTATATTATAAGATAAGATATATTTATTATTATGCCAAAAAGTACCGTTATATAAATGAATGAAACAAAAGAATGAGAAAAAATAAAGGAACAGGTAGGTAATTGAATAATTTTCCTTAATTATGATTATGGCATAGAAAATATAATTACAGATATGTATGCACTCATCCGTTAATAAAATCATATATGTACATATTTATACATACATATATATATACGTATAAACAGTTTTTAAGTTAGTAATGATGATTCTCATTAAGAAAGCAAAAATTATAAACATTAAATAATTTTATTTTAAATTCTGTTCACATAATAAAATGTGCGTATTGTGTTTATTATAATAATGTATTGCTTATATGTATACATACATATGTATGTATGTATATGATTTTATAGTATTATTATGAATTTCCTCCTTTTTTTTTTTCCTTCTCTTATTGTATTTTGACTTAAGTGAATTTAATTTATAACCTGTTGGTTATGTTAACTGTTTACATGAGCAAAATATTATGCAAACAAATATGTATATAAACATATGTATAGTATGTACTTATGTATATATAGTATGTACACTAATTGTATGTATTGTACCAAATATATATACGTTACATAGTTCATAATCGCATTTCAAAATTTAAAAGTTAATAAAGCAAACCATCCAGAAAACACGTGTCTACACGTACAACAGGTAAAGAAAATAAAAAAAAATTTAAATTAAATTTTATTACAGAGGCCATCTCTTGATGGTTCGTGCCCAAAAGGGTTGTTGATGGAAATTGTTTTGTTAGTTGGTCACTTGAAAAATTTCAAGAACTCTCTGAAATAAAATTATCTTTTATTTTTATTTTTCTATAAAAAAATAAAATGCTAAAAATATTCAGACGAGACTGTTCAAAAACTGTTCATTCATTTAAAAAAAAAAACAATAATAATTATTATCAGAATTTCAATTGGTTTGTAAAACTCTACAGAAAATGAAAGTGTTAAAAGTAACTTTTGAAAGTATGTAGGTACTTAGATTCAAACGGAACGTTCCATGCACACACAACACACACACACACACACACACACACACACACACACACACACACACACACACCACAATTATAATTATTTAGTTTAATGTAATTATGAAAACTTATTTTCAAATTGATTGAAAAATTACGAAATTGAATTAAGTACACCTTTCTTCTCAGATATCTTCGATTGTTTGTATTTGCAATTTGATTGTATTTCTGTTTTTGATTTAATGCAATTTGGATGAAACAAAACAAAAATACCACAACGACGTAAATTCTTTTCATTTCAAAAACTTTTAATGAATAAAAAAGAAAACAAAAACATTCAACCTCTTTTATTTCAAATTCATCAAATGAATTTTTCTGCCCTTTAACAGCATCATTCGTTTCGTTTATGGTGTTTGATTTTCGCGTAAATAACTTTCGAATTTTCGATCCTAAACCGAACATATTATTCTCGTTTTTTTTATTTTTGTTTTTTTTTTTCTAAATGAAATAAAATTCTAATTAAACACTTAATTAATTTATTTCAAAAATAATTTGTCTTTTATTAAACAATTTTATAAATTTGTACTATTCGATGTGTGTAACTTGAAATTGTATTATTTGTGTTCCCAAAAGAATTATCTACAATAATTTTTATTATCGGTTTGCTTGTTGTTTTTATCAGATAATGTTGTTATTTTTATGATTATTATTTTTTTTTTTTCGTATTTTAACTGATAAAAATTATAGAATTATTCAGCTTTTTTCATTTTGTTTTTTAATAATATTATAGCACTTTATATTTTTTAGGGCAGAGGCGTAAATTATTTTCTAATGAGTAATTGAAGGGGTTTTATCGTTTCCGCCAAAACTCCAGCAGGTAGACAAGACTCTAGAGAAAATACTTCACTTTTCCGCAAATAAAACTTTACTTTTCTTCTATTTTAATTTTTTTTCCAGCTTAAAAAAGGGCGATTCTCTGGTGGCGAAGTGGACTTTTCATGAAGATTTTTAATAAAAATTTTGAAATATTTTTAAATGTACATAATCGATAGTTCAATATTTTGTTAGTATCAGGTAACTCCTAAAAATTATAACATACATACATATGTTTTTAATTATTTCAACTAGTTTTTAAAATGTCTATAAAATGGTGATAACGAAGTAAAATCGCACGATACGTTTTCTAAAAAATTCTGCGAAGTGTTGACTAACTTTGAAGTTCCGCTATTATATTTTTATTACACTATATCTACATAAGAAATATTTATTGGAAAACCTTTGATAATGATTGTTGAAAGACAGTAGAAGAAAAATAATGTGAAGTTCCAGGTATAACGAAGAAGAGAAAACAATACATACATATGACAATACACATAGAGTGTTTCACGAAGCGTAAATCTCGATTAGAAATGAAAAAAATTGTATGGCGACGGGGGTGCTCAAGATCAAATTAATTTTTTTTCTCCAAAAGTGAGCAGTTCCACTTTTTGCAGCATATTTTAGGACTGGCGCAAAATAGAGTAAATGCATCTGTTTAAAAGAGAACCTTTGCACCTTTCCAGCAATGTCTCTTATTTAGTTATGCATCAATTAGTTCAGGAATTATTGCAACTCAAATTCAGAAAACTTTGAAAAAAACTCCACATTTTTATGTTCAAGTTGGAATATCTTCAAAATTTTCCCTATTATTTTTTTTTATTTTGTTGGCTTAAATAAAAGCTCATTTTGTCTACTGCAAGGTGGCGCTTACTTTATTGCATTATTTTTATCTATCCAAAAGTTATAAGCCCTAATTCAAAAACAGTTTCTTTAAAATCAGTTAAATTTGTACTTGCGTAAAAAAATAAAAATACTTCAGTTAAATACAACTGAAAAGATACTTAATTATCTTCAAAAATGAGTTACTATCACATAATTTCAGCTGTTGCAGGAAAGCCATTGGAATTTTTTACAATGGAGTTGAACCTTATAATAGGTAGTAACTAAGAGGATATTATTTGAAATGTTTTATAAAATATTTAGTAAAAATTTTCAAAATTTATGTATGAAATAAATATGGAGACGAAAAAATAAAATAGTATTTGAAAGTCCTGTGCCTTTTTAAAAATTATATTCAACTTTTTCTACTATTGAAGTAACGAAGAAGAAATTTTTCAAATGCTTTTACAGATTTAAAATACTTGTTTTATACTTACATTTATCAAAAAACTTTCTGCGAAAACATACATACATATGTACGTTGCACAATTTAAAAGTATATTGAAATAAAAGATTGACCATATTTCAATGCATGCTCAGCGCTTTAGGTAAAATTCATGGCTTTTTTTGGAATACTTTGTATTCCTGGGAAATACATACATATTTATTTAGAACATCTACTATAGTAAAATTTGTTTTTTTTTTTTATTTAAAAAACTATTCATACAAAAAATAAAACATTCGCAGCAATCCCGAAAATTTCACTGAACACACTGTTTAGTCGACAACTCTTATTAGTTATTCGGAACATTCTTAAAGCTTTTAATTGAAATACATACATATGTATGTATATAAATAACATATGTACATATAAGGACCTTACTTATAAACATTTTTTAGTTTTAAAACTAAAATAGTATCGACTTGAAAATTAGAGTGTGCTTTGAAACTCTTTACAAAATATGTTAAGTTATAATATTATTTCTTCATTTTGTAAACTTTAAAACTAAAAAATGTTTATAAGTAAGGCCCTACTATATTATACTTAAAATCTGAAAAACAAACTAGAGAAACAAAAAGCATCATATCTTTTATTTTTATTTTTTTAAATTCTAAAACATTTTATCGTATTATCGCAGTTGTATTCTATTTTGACAATTTTAAATAATAAAAGAATTCATTTGGGAAACAAAATTGAAGAAAACATTTCTGTATTCTACTTTTCTCCCGAAGTTCTAGTAACATCATATTCAGCAGTAAAACAAGCCTTCAATTTTTTCAGAGTAAACGAACAAATAATACGATATTGTCCATCCGGAACTTTTGGTAGTTGAATTTTCATATTAGGAGTTGAATTTGTAAGCGTATAGTTTGACTAAAATAAATCAAAATTGGGAAACAATATTACAAATATTCAATTTATAATTATACACAAATAAATTTAGTATATTTACTCGTGGTTCGTAAGGACAATGTCTTTCATGTTTTTCGAGATAATTAATATATTGTCGCAAAAATGGTGATGGATCATTTATAGTTGCACAAATATCTGAAATGTGAAATGTAAATGCTGTTGATGTCCAAATACCAAGCTTTTTCATTTGAACTTCCCCTACAATCTAAAATTAAGTAAAAAGTAAAATAATTTTAAATTCAAATCTACATAATTCATAACGAACCGTAATTTTTTCATCTTTCTCAATAAAAAATTTTGTTTCTGATCTACCATTCACAATTAACTCATCATTATCATTCCAATATTTTGTTATATTGCTGATATCGAAATAATTTAGAATAAATATGTCTTCTTTACCTTCACAAGGTTTCACAAAATCTGTATCTGATGGTGTTAATGAATATAAAAATGTCTAAAACAAATTTTATTTTAATGTTCATCGAAATTTTTCTAAAATGTAAACGAAAATATTGTATCTACTTACAGAACTTGCTGATCCAATAAAAATTAAATAGATTAAAAGTGAATTCATTTTTTGAAATTTATTTAGCAGTATTTAAATTTTGTGTCACTTCACTATAAAATTTCATTTTCAAATCTGTTCTATGGAGATTTATATATGTACATATACTATTACTAGAAAAGCAGAAATTAAAACTTGTTTTTTTTTTCATTTTTTATCAATGCACGCAAACAAAGTGTATTATTAAATATAAAAAAAATTACTTTTTTTTTGTCAATAATTAAAGTACTAATTTCATGTCGAAAAATATGTTAGATAAGTTTAATTGGCTTTTTTTTTAAAATCATTAGAATGAGTTGATCCCAATCTTCTATTAGACATGAAAAGGAGTGTAGGAGATTTGAATATTCTTCATCAATAATTAAGTAGTAACTAAAAACAGCGATCGACATGGCATCCGATAGTTTAATGGTAGAACATTATCCCGGAAAGGCAAAGGTCTTGGGTTCGATTCCCGGTCTGATCGAATGTCGTTTTTCTTTTCTTAGTCTACTATAGGAGTGAATTCTATCTATAATGTGAAATCGCACGTTTACACAATCATTATATGCGCTTCTCCTTAACATTACGTATGATATTTTTTAGCAGTTACCAGAGCCTTACCATCATAAAATAAATCTAATGACAAAATTTCATGTTTATTGTTCCAGGCGTTCTAGAGTTATGCTGGAACAATACATACATACATTCATTTTCATATATGTATCTGTATAGATGTTTAAAAATAAATATATAAATAGGGATACATGATTAAAATAAATTGAATATACAAGAGGCGAGGAGTGGCCGAAGCGGTAGTGCTGGCTTCTGATGCTGAAGGTCTCGAAATCGAATCCGCTTAAATTCAATCAGCTTTGATTGAGTACCAATTCATATGAGTTGGGTATAAGTGCTCAGTATTGAGTAGTTTAATGATTCTGTTTTCAGACCAACTACAAAAATATCAGTACCAGCCCTGTCATACGAATAAATTTGTTCTGTACCAACGAATTTAGTGGTTCGCGTTTCACTTTAAACTGTAGGTGCAAGTGTATGACAAAAATACCGTCATGAAATCTCAATTGAGGAGTCCATGACCCATGGCTCGAATTGGGCTGTTGCGTCCATTGGATGGATTGGATACAAATGGTAAATTAAGATGATCATAAGCGGCGGAACAGCACGGCGTGAACTACAGCCCACCCAAGTTAATTAGAGTTTCCTAGACTATTTTCTGTCACACACCTACAGTTTAAAATACGAATCATGAAAGTTAAGACAGGACAGGCACTGCCCTGACCACCAACTCGATAATGCGCAATTGTTTATATACTTATATGTATGTAGTAATAATATTAGTCAACAACTGCTTCAGGATAATATTAGAATAATCTGCACAGAGAAGAATTTAGTTGAATTCATCTTGCAAAAACTAATAAACGGAATGTATTTAATCGGAATCCACAAAAAACCATATAAGAGGAAGAAAACTTAAAACTTACACGGAAAAAAATAATTTTGACAAAAAAAAAAAAAAATTAAAAAAATTAAAAAGAAAAACTAAATAAAGTATATACATATAAAATTCATTCAAAGCATAATCAGTAAATAAGAATTTAAATACTACTTAAAAAAATATAAATTCAAATTTTATTTATTTTTCATAAAATTTTCAAATTGAGTACTACCAAAGAAATTATAGACAGAAAAAATTCTTATGTAGTATAAAAATGTCTCATACAAAAAATGTTGTTTTGGGGTTCCAACATTGGAACCCCATTATTGAAATAGCTTAGAAAGTACATCGGTTTTGTTAAGAAAGCTTTTACTTCCTTCCTTCTCTTACCGTAATATTCTATAGTCTAATGTAACAATTAAAAGTTTAAGTCGGTACTACATAAGACTTCATTCTGCCTATAATTTCTTTGGTGCTACCTTCTTTGATTACAAATTAATAAGTAAAACAATTTCAATAAAGATATACATATGTAGTCATTTATTTAACTCAAAAGAATCATTTACAATCAATTTTACAATATCGATTGATTTATAATAAAATGACAATATAATTACATTGGTTTAAATTACGTTTAATTTGTTATTGATTTATTTATTGTATTTAATTTTCATCAGCTATTTCTCATTGTATTCACATTTTTAAATATATGTATGTAATATGTATATACATACATACATATATATGTACCTACGAGTATGTATGTTATTTTACTGAAATTATTTTGCCGTTCATTTAGTCTTTTTTAGTAACCGCGATAAACTTGAATTAATTAATTTATTATTTTAAACATCTTTCGAGATTATTACCGCGTTTAAATAACCGAGTATTGATGTACTAAATTTTTATGAGGGTATTCGAATACGCTTAGCAATAGACTTGAACTTTCTTAGACTAAGGTATGTTTTTTAGATTATTCTTACAGTAGAATGAAAATTTTGCAGTCCAAATACTGGGCTATACATTTTATTGAAATTAAAAAGATTATAAAAAAATGATTTGTCTCAGAAAAAATTCGACGACTTTTTGAAACTAAATGTATCATTAATGAATACTTTTTTCTTAAACTAGTGGATCAATTAATCAATATAAGTAAGTCAACATTTGCCATATTCAAAGTAGAAATATGAATGACATATTTAACATCATTGTAACACAGCCTTTTTAGCATTGTTTAATAGATAATAGGTAGGTGTTCTAAACAGATCTATATTATATCATGCATTCGAATTATGTATCCCAGAAATACAAAAATATTCCAGAAAAATCCAGTCAATTTTTTATCAATAGAACTCTCAAATTGTGGTACGCTCTTTTATAACATGTTACATAACAGAAGAGACATCCATCAACACTTTATTCTTTTACCTCTTGATTCACCGCATACTTCTTTCCATCGCAGTAAACATGCGCAAGCGCTATTATAGCTAAAAGTGCAGTAAAAAAAATACCACTACATCGTGACTGATAATTAAAAAAAATATCTTGTTTGTATATGAGATATTTTAAATATTTCCATTACACAAAATCCACAGAATTGATTGTCAAATTTAGTTTTCGACTTATAATATTAAACAATTTTCACGTTTAGAGGGTCGTATTCACTATTGTGATTTAAAGTACGATTAAATCTAAAACGAGTTTAGCTGAACTTCGAACAATTTTTTTTTTCGTACAGCAACACCAATTATTTTTTTGAAATTTGATTTTGACGTTCAATTAACATGTGTCACGTTTAAAAAAAAACAGCTGATACCTTGT
This sequence comes from Bombylius discolor, assembly GCA_939192795.1. Lineage (NCBI taxonomy): Eukaryota > Metazoa > Arthropoda > Insecta > Diptera > Bombyliidae > Bombylius > Bombylius discolor. Next base: position 13,451,044 of record OW584240.1, on the reverse strand, counting down.
CGTAACTTCAAAATTCGATTTAAAATCGAAGCTAAATTTTTTTGTTGAATAAAGTTACGAACGACAAGTTTATGATAAATCCTATTGTTGAATACCGCCTTTAATGATTTTAATACATACTACATATGTATCTAATGATTTTAATTTAATGATGATTTTAACATAAGAAAACTTTCAATATAATCATACTTTAAAAAATGGCATGTGTATGAGTTTTAAGGATTTACACTTATCAACCAAATTTTTTAAATGAATTATAGTGTAAAATTAGAGTTTAGAATAAAATTAGATAATAAGGATTTGATCTTTTGTTTTCTTTACAACTCACGTTATAATTAGGAGAAATTGTCAAAATTATAACTGTATAGTTTAATATATGTAGATTACATATCCTGAGGAAGAAACATATTGCATGTTTGTTGGATGAACTGATTAGTGATTACCAATAAGAATCAAGTTATAGAAAATTTCTTCAAAAAATACTGATGTACGCATACACCCACATACGAGTATAAAGAAAGTTTCTTTTTTGTAATTTTGTTATTTGGTTTTTATGGAAATTTCACAAGATGTCTATACCTATGTACATATTTTGAAAACTTTTGAACTCAAATTCTAGTCGTAATAAAATCATGATCATTGAAACATGCGTTGTGTATATCTATTTTATGGAAAAAATAACTTAGCAGTGAATAAAGGATCGTTTTCTGTACTATTTTGTTACCACGATAATTTGTCAATAATATGTATAAAAATATTGCCTGTGACAATACGTAATATAACTAGATTGAAATTATCACCTATTATGGCACTAAAGTAAATATGATGGCATTAAATAAAATAATAACTAAAGCATAAAGTAAAAGGAAAATTCTGCAAAAAAGAAAAAAATATTTTATGGAATTAATGTGTGTTTATTGTGGAATTAATGCAAAAGAATCGTCTTACACTTTTCTTAAGCTTATTTTGGTTTTTACTATATTTGTTTTATGTAATCTTTTTTTTATAATTGCAAGTACACACTTATATTGACCGACTTATTACTAATTGGATCGTTGTTTTATCATAAAAATGCAAAAAGTTTAATGACACTTAAATTCTAGTTGAATGAGAAAGGTGAAAAAAAAACATAAAAAATACTTAAAGAATAAGCAAAACGTTTTCATCATTTAGTTTTTTTTTGTACAAGAAAAAAGTTCACTTTTTATTTAATTTTTCTTTATATTTTTGTGTGTCAATGAACACAAAGAGTGTGTTTTTTTTTATGTTGTAGAAGAGTTTTTCATTTTTATTACATTTTCATTTTTGTCTGGATGAAAATTAAAATACAATCTTAAGATATTAGTCATACTTGTAAAAATGAAAATAAGATACAAAATATTAGTACTTGCTTTCATTTTGAAAAAAGAGTACGCTAATCTACAAATTGTCTACAAATTTTTGAGTGTCTACAAATTTGCAGACATATTTTTCTGTGTAACATGAGTAAAGAAGAATATGTTCATATAAAAATATAGTAAATAAAAAATTAAAAACAAAAATCTTTGGATAGTTTGGATGGTAAAAATTTATCCATTAGATTAAAGTTTTAAGATAATTTTCGTTTTTTTCATCTATGAATGACAAAAACCTTATAACTCCATACCTTACGGGTTCTACTGCATTTTGCACATCTTTTAGGATATATTAGGTACTCATATACTTTTTTATCGAAAGAAAGAAATTACATAAGCTTATTCTGTTTCGATTGTTATTATTATAATAATAATAATAATTATTATTATTATTCGAAAGATATGTATTGTATTTGGAGGAGCCACACAAAAACCAATATTAAAATTACAAGCAACATTTCTAGAAAATTACTCAACCTCAACAGGAACGAGTTAAGGGTCATCACGGGCTTTCTTATTGGGCACTGTCCAAGCTCAACTATCACATGTGTAAGATATGGTTAAAAGTGTAGATTCTGCAAAGAAGCCAAGAAAATCTCGAAACATATTCTGTGTGAATGTGAGGCATTGGCTACTAAAAAACCTGATTAAATTTTGGTGTGCATCTTCTAGTAGAATTTTAGGATGTATTAAAAGCCTAAATCTATAAAAAGCACGAACGGCACAAAAGATCTGTACAGGCTGAAGTGCAACGATAGGCCCTAATGGTCTGCGCACAATGAACCAACCATGAACCAATTAATAACCATTTAAAATTAAGTTTAGAACAATAATATGTATTCTGTTTATGTAGTTCTATTAAAATTTGTTTATATTCAATAAAAGTCAGCTGTATCGACAAACCATCGATGGTTAAAACTACCACATATGAGCCCATTTATTTAATCGAAAATTGCTAATGGTCATGACGTCATTACCATCCTCTGCAGATTAAAATAAATCACATTACAAAATGTAAAGATGTTTAAGTTTAAAAATGAATTTATTCATAAAATGTGTGTTCACATGGATGCGAATATTAAAGATATTTCGACTTGAATGTATTAATACGTAAATATACAGTAAAAAAATATATAAACATGAAAATAAAAGTTAAAAGTGTGGAAATATACATATGGTATAGAAAATAATTTAAAAAAAAAACGATATGAAAACTAATACAAAAATTTGAATGATGGAAAATTTTTGAAACTAAGATTTTGAAAACTAAGTTTTTAGTAGAGAACGGATTAACCAGAAGTCAGATTAATGTTTGACTTTGTAAATTTCTCGCATTCAGAAAGTAAAATCTTTTCATTTACTGTAATAACATTTTGTCAGTGAGAGATAAGTGAAAGATTTTTTAGAGTATGTTGGTTGGTTGGTTGGGTGACGTGGCGGTTTTCGGATTACTGCCGTTCCTAGCGTAACCTTTGTAGCGTTTGACACACGGGCAAGAGATCTTTATGGCGTTTCATTCAAGAAATGTATTACATATATCCCCGACTATGATATTGGAAATGTAAGCTGGGCACTTACAGCTGCTGCGCTGCAGAGATAGTGAGTGAGAGTTTCTTTACTGACTTTTAATTTCAAAAGTGCTTGGAGTTTCAAATGAGTACCAATTTATATTAATTAAGGGGAGTTGAGTGCTCAACTGAAGGAATTTGTTCACTGTTCACAAACAAGATGAAACGTGGAAATCCATATACATATGTATACACATACATATATGTATGTATAAATCAACATTAATAAATAAACCTTATCATAAAAATAAACCTTTTTAAAACGTTGCGATTGTTTGGATTTATTTTTTTTTTTTGACAGAATGAGAAAAATATATTTTTTTTCATTGTTCATAAATGTATATTTACAATAAATAAAGAGTGTATTTGCAGTTAATTTAATGTCACACAATTTATTAATAAATCTATAAAGTTATTTACAAATATACATATGTACACATAATAAACAGGTGAATGAGTATATATGTAGTACAAGTTTATATACCTTTTTTCATATTTTTATAAGAACTGTCTGGCTATTTGAAATAGGTATTATTTTCGGAATTCATTTATGTAAGTATGTAGCTAACAGCATCGGTATAATAGAGAAATACATACTTTTTGTGCCAAAAAAAAAAAAAAAAGATATGAGCAAAAGTAAAAGAGTAAAAGTATTTTAATAAAAAAAAATATAAACGGGCAACCAGCCAACTCTACATAATATAAAATCATACAAAAAGTGTGGTAAAACAAAAAATAAGAAATAAAAAATAAACTAAAACATATATTAACAAAGAAAAAAAACTATATGAGTATGTATTTCCAGCATTATAGTCACAGTTCATAGAAGATAAAGAGGAAAAGTTGTCCTAGATTTTTAATGATTGATCACAAAACGAATAGTTTATGGTTTTTTGTTTGTTTTGGTTTTATTTTGCTTTAAATTTTACTGTTATAGTTTTATTGAATGATGAAAATTCATAATTTTTTTTTTAAATGAGAAAATGGAAGCGTTTGTGTTATAGTGATTTTTATGACAGAAATTCTGTGATTAATTTTTTTTGTGGAATATAAAAAAGAAATACATTTTTTAATCAAAGATGAAAATTAATTAAGAAGATGTCAACGTTAAAAATTTTTTTAATTAAAATTGAAAGAAATTTCAAAATTAGATAAAAACTTTTTTTGGCGACTTTGTTTTTATAATTGTTGACTTTGTTTTTATAATTGTTGTTTATTTTTCAATTTTTGAAAATGTGTTTTTTAATTCATTACTGGAAAGTCTGAGGAAGCTAAAATATCTATTTAATTTTGATGGCAGGCAATGTCGAGTTGATCGTAATAAATAAAAAGCAATTTTTTTTTTTTTTTTTAAATTTTTTTTAAGAGCAAACTTTCACATTCCAAGCTGAGGGAAAAAGCAAATATGGAAACTGTATCCACAGAAATCAGGAAAAGAAAATGAGAGTGGATTGGACATACGCTACGCTCCAGTAACAACATCGCAAAAGAAGCTCTAGAATATAACCCGGAGAAGAAAACATGGAGGACAATCAAAAATGAATTAAAAAGAATAGGATAATAGCCAACAATAGAGTTCGTTGGAAAAAACTTAGAGCCGTATGTTCCACTCAGGAGTGAAGCGGGACAATAATAAACTTTCACATAATCTTAGATCCGTCTCTGGGATTTATTAGTACTTATAGCGAAAAGTGCAATAATGAAAGAATTATCAAAGCTCCAGTATAAGTGGCAAATTTACAGGTGTTAAATCAATACTTTAAATATTCTAACACAGTAGAATACTATGTTCTTACTATAAACATTATTTTTAGCTACCCAATGTAGAGTCATATACATATACTCATATGTTAATTGAAATTGTATCTTAACATATTTACTAACAGAGTCTCCGAGCCAAGACCATTCACCACTGCCTAGGTTTTTTCTCGTTATAGTATGACACAAATTTACATGGACCTATGACTGGAAAATTTACATTGTAATTCCTATGCATCATTTATATTATATGTATATGAAACATTTGGTTTAAGAGAGACTAATGAGATTTGAGAACGACATTCGTCGTTGTTAATACCATTTTCAAACTCAAGGCTACGTCAAAACTCAAGGTTATTTAAGTAGGCCCTGGCTCGATTTGAGCTGTTGCGCCATCGGAAAAAAAATTAAGGTTAAATTGAAGAAGTGTAGTATAGGCAGTCTTTGCACCAATGAAAATTTTTTATAGCGGAAAAAAGTTCCCTTTCGAATAGCAGCATGACGAATTTCGACATATGTACATATGTATTATATATGTATGGCATATTTTAAATAAAAGTCTCAAGGTAATTTTCATAGTTTTTACATAAACAAATACATACATACATAGCTGATAAATTAATGATTTGTGACTCAGATAATCGCAAATATAATATAGACCTGCTGCAACATTTCTGCTCAAGTTTTTAAGATTAATGTACATATTTCAAAACAAATAATGTTTTTCATATTGTCAACGAAAGTTCAAAATTTGTTCGCCTATGTGTAATTTACAAATACTCCAAAATTGGGAATTCATCGACACACTTCCTTCTCTCCATCTTTCTTCCTTCCTTCTACATATGTACATATGCGCCAATGCTGTGCTCATCAATTATTGTGAAAAGAAATTTCCACGTTGTGGGACATAAAAAAGGTAAAGCTGATTGTGAAGAAGAAAGAAAATGTTAGCGAGCTTTTGCAAATTACAAGAGGAATATGAAAACAACTTCAAATGTCAATCTAACTGATAGAGTAACAATCAAATTTTTCTGTACTTTTGTGAAAAGTAGATTTTATGTGGAAATTGTGAGATATGTATAAAAAAAATTTCGGTACTGGGGACAAAATGTATCTGCATATTTATGAATTTATGAAGAAAATTTAATATAATATTTTATATTTTATTTTAATAAATAAGCTTTAATGAAACAAATTTTAAATTATTTCAAAGTCAAGTGGTACAATTAGAATAATGCAGAAATATTGAAACATAATTTTAATTACTACATATTATTTTTTATTTTCTCTGTTAACTCTATTGTAAGTAAACATTTTCTTTTTTTTTTCAATTTTTAAAAAAATTTCAAAATAAAATTTATTTCAGACATTTCTATATATGTATTTAATAACACCATCAGATACAGATTTTGTGAAACCGTGTGAAGGAAAAGAAGATATATGTATATATTACAAATTTTCTCAATATTTCATATGTAGATACATATTGGAATGAAAATGATGAGCTAATTGTGAATGGCAGATCAGAAGCAACTTTTGTTCTTGATAAAAAAGAAAAAATAACAGTATTCGCTATAAATTACAATTCTTTATTAATAGTTCTTAAAAAAAATATTTTTTTTTCACTTTCTTTTTAGCTAGTTGGTGAAGTTCAAATAAGAAAATTTGGTGTATGGACAGTAACACCGTTTATTTTTAAAGTTCAAGATTTATGTACAACTTTAAATAATCCAGCACCTTTAACACAACAATATTTTAACTACATCAATTAAGACGAAAGACATTGTCCTTATGAACCAAAAATATGTAAATTCTGTTGTGGTGTAGAAAATTATTTTTTTCTTTTTCAATTCCTAATAGTTTTACATTAGAATCATGATAAATTTTAATTTATATTACGAATATACAATATATGAATTATTAATTTCATATATTGTTTATTTGGCGAATTATTGAAATGAGTTTTTTTTTTCAGTTTGCATTTTTTTTTGATAATTTAAAAAAAAATTATAAATTTATTTTTTTATTTCTTTGATTTTAGTCAAATTATACTCTTACAAATGCGACTCCCAATATGAAAATTAGACTACCAAAAATTGCAGATGGACAATATCGTATTATTTGTAATTATTTATCGAAAAGTTTTAAAGCTTTTCATACAGCCGAATTTGATATTGTAAAGTATGATGAGAGGAATTAAGATAAATTTATCACTAATGAATTTCATCAATGTTTATGTCAATTTGACACCATTAAAATATTCAAAAATATCTGTTTAAATAAAATAACAGTACTAAATAGATTGAATATTTTGTTTTGTGAATGTGTATATTTTTTATTAATAAGATTAATAAAATTCTCAGACTCCTTTAGAACTGTTCAAGAAAAATTATTAACCTATTATGGAGCGAACAATAACTTGTATGGAGGAGATGATGAAAAATCTATGCCACCAAAAACATAAATATAAAAATAGGGCCAAGTTATGTTTGGGTAATTGTTGGGCTAGAAAAAGTGGTGAAATCTGAATCTGAATTAATGCCTTTCGAAGAAATTTTTTACAAACCAAATTTAAATACAGAACGTATTAACAATTATGTACTTGGATGGTGATAATCAATTGCATTTGTTTTATTTTTAATAAATGTTACAGCACGAGAACTTGTCAAGTTCATAATTATTACATAATCAATTTCATTTTTGAACGCACAATAAAAGTTTATAATTTTCAAAACGTCAAAAAACTTCTAAGTATAAAAGTATACAGTTATTTAAATCTACGATTTTTCTTACATTATTCAATATATTTTTTTAAAAAACATCATTTATGACATACAATATATTTTTATAGAAAATTTAATAAGAAAAAAAACCAAACTAAACACAGCAACATAATAAAAGTTTTCCAATATTAATGAAAAATCTTGAAATAAGCATAAAATTATTGATGACAGTTTTTATTAACCTAATTACGACTACTGTAGGTTGTTAACTCATTAACAAAACATCAGCATCCAAAGTCAAAGATCAAGCAACAAAAACGTATATATTTTTATTTATTTATTTATTTTTTTTTTTTTGTAATGTAGTTAAATAAATAATAATAATTATCATCCAGAATTCAGTATCAACTATCAGTCAACAATATTCCAAGCCCAATAAGAATAAACAAATGGCATAACATAACAACATCAATAACTCCTTGGATTTTCATGTCGTGCCTGATCCCACCTTACACATATCATTATAATATCTACATACATATATAAACACCATACCAGATGGGTAATCCATCACTGAAAAAAGATTCATCCCACACACGAACCTAATCGATATATTTTATAGTTTTTTAGCTTCAAATTTTATAGACAACAATTTATACTCCAACTTTATCTTTTCAACATTGTACAAATAATTATAATAAAATTCAAAAGTGCCATGAATTTAGAGTATCTGTATAAAGTGACATACAGTCTATACACAGGTAATGTTATTTTCATTCTCTTCTATCTACACAATCCGATTTTGATCGTATATTATCTTTTGTAATAGTCATCATAATAATTTGCGTTTGCATATTGAAATGATCTTTTACCTTGATCACACTTAAATTTTACATATAACATAAATATGTACATATACTTATATATAATTATTATAACAGGTAAAAATACAAATAATGTCTTATTTTCAAAATCAATCCCGCTAAATTTCCATCTAACTTATTTTTCTGAGCTAGTTTGTTGAAGTTATTCACTTTGGTTCTGTTCAAATGTGCATAATTATGGCAGGATTGCGTTTAGAAACATTCCATTTAAAAAAAAAATACAAAACAAAAACTACCAAATTTATCAACTTCCATATTATCCATTAATTGCGAAAAAAATAATGTATTTTGAATATTTTTCTTGTACTTTTTTGCAATTTTCCTTTAATTGATATCATTCCATATAAATTTTTCCATTTTTCACTTTTAATCTATTTTCTTCCAGTTTTTCCTTTTTTTAAACCCATTCTTTAAAATGATGCTTTCAAAATAACTGGTATGCACTAATTTTATTTCGACAACTAATGGCATTTTTGAGACTTTGGTCGAATTTGAAAAATGATGATGTTGTTGTTGTCATTGATCTACTGTAAGTGAGGGTTTGTATTTTAAAATTTTTGAATTTAGCCATTGTCATTCAAAATATGGTATTTGATTACTTATTTGCATTCACACTGACATTTTTGTAACTATATACAATTACATAAATGAAAAGATCTTCTACTAATGATATTAGTAATAAAAAGTGCATAGTTAGAAGCCAAAATGTACAGTAACTTGTATTAGTCCTAATCATCCAACATGAGGGAGGTCAATTCAAGTCAAATAAATACAATATATTGGTATATAATAATTTATCTTAAGAAGGTCTTCTAGGTGCGACTTAAACAAAATGATCGTTAATTATCTTTAACATTGCTCATTGAGATGACTTTGGTTATTTGGTTTTTTTAAGTTTATGCTCTTCATGTGTTTTATTTATTTTTCACTTATTTTTGTTATTGTTGTTGTTGTTGTTATTATTATTTTGTTTGCATTCACATATAAGGTTATTCTGTCGGATAAGTAATCAAATATGCGAATTTTGTGTAAGTAGTATGTAGATACTTTATTGTGGTACACATTGCAAAATATTTAAACTAACATACATACATATTTACATAGGTACATGGTATATTGTGCAATTCATGAAATTAAAATCACATCTGTCTGTACTGCATTATTTGCCATATTCAGAGGAGAGTTTAGAAAGATGATGATAAATATCTATAAAATTAATAGAATATCTGTGCAAATCGTTTCATACATACATATGTATGTATGTATGTATGTATGTACATATATGTATGTAATATTAAATTTACCGTAAGTGCATTTACAGACATACTAATATAGATTTTTATTATTGAAACTTTCTTTTTATACCCTATATATAAATTTATATTTTAAATAAATCGGCATTAAATAAAGTACAAGACATCATCAGATTTGAAAACTTATGTGTTTTGTTTGTGCCTTCATTTAAAGGTATGCAAGGAGATATTAGTTGTGATGGTTATTGGGTGTATATAAAATATGGAGGCGTATGAATTCATTCGGTTTTATTTTTCCACTTTTGATTTTATTTATATTTTTTTAAATTTTTTCGTAATTAATAATCATTTCCTTTTAAATAATAATTTGAAATTTTGTTCATACATATCTACACATTATTTAGTAAACATTTATGTATTTCAAATCATCTTTTAAAAAATAATATTTTCAAATTTCACCCACACTAATTGATTGACCAAACAACAAAATTTTGTTTCACTTTTCCTGATGGATTTACATTACTTTGTTGGTACGTAGGAAATTCTGATTAAAAATACATTTTCGATTTTTGCTTTTGTTTCAACTAAATGAAGAAAAACAGGGTAACATTTTGAAATTAAAAATTTTATGCCTTATTTTGGAAATTGAGTTTTAAAGTATGTACATACATAAGTATATGTAAAAAATATTTTTTATAACTCAAATTATTTTTATTAAAAAATAACTTTAATCACCTCGGACTCTTGTAAAAATATGAAATCAAACTTTACTTTTAGTCCTTTAAACTTCAGCTGTAGTGGGTTGACTATTATCAGTTTGAACTATTTTTTTTTAGAGTAACTTTTAAAGAATACATAATACCGATCGACAAGATTTTTCTCCCATAAAGATAGGAGTGATTGGGTGTGAAGAATTTTAATGTGCTAGTTCCGAATCTGACATTAAGAAATCCCACTTGTCAAGAATTTCCCATCAGAAGTCGTTTTCGGTTTCTACTTTTTTTATAAATTAATATGTAATTTTTGTAAGTATCAATTGAATCTTAACAATATGGCTCTACCTTGCCGATGCATACGTCTTGCGCATTTTGTTTCATGACAGTTTCCGGCACTCTGCGGCTTTTTGCGATCAAAATTTTGTGCGACACCTTCGCGGCTTACTAGTCTAATCTATTGTGAGTAATTATTCAACGCATACGTGTAGTAATTGGTCGCAAAATGCCACAGTTGTTCATTTTTTCCGGCATCATGGCGACACATCTGCGGTATTGCAAGTTATCGTGCGGTAAAATGCCGGAAGTGGAATTAAAGGGAATTCTTATCAATTTTTTTATCCTTCAACTTGTGTTTTATCCTTAGGAGTTTGTCACGAGTCAAGATAAAAATTTTAGAAAAAATTATAAGACCACAGTGATATTTTTTTCGCAAGAACCAGATTCCGACATGACATATAGTATGTATGTATGTATTGATTCTATTTAAATAAATATTGAATTTCTGTAGTTTTAAATTAGAATTATTTAGTAAATTATGTATATCACATCTAGTTTATCTTATCAGGCTCCAAAAAAAAGTCTACATAAATCCCTAAGAAAAAACCCATGTTTTCCAAGCTGAAATTTTCGCTATTGACATATGTGCTACCGAATTCCTAAAGAAAGGCTTCAATAGAGCTACAGTCTACATAATTTCAAAAGTAGGGCAGCACTTGAAACTCTCAATTCACACAAAATTATGTCTAGGTTAGTTTTGGACTGTTTAAAAACTGTCAAAATGCTCGCTAGGACAAACAAAGTATACCTAATATGAGTCCCAGGACATGAAGAATTCAAGGGCAACGAGCTGGCAGATTCCCTAGCTAACAAAGGTGCCAACTCTAATGTCCTTGGACTACAACCCTTCTGCGGTCTGTCTAGAAGCCACACAAAAAACAATATTAAAGAATGGAAGATAGAGAAATACATCTCCCGCTGGAGAAAAACTCCTGGAAATCTACAAGCAAAAGAGTTCATCAAACCTTCGGCTAACATATCTAGAAAATTACTCAACCTCAACAGGAATAATTTCAAGGACCATCACAGGTTTTTCTCACTGTGCACTGTCCACTCAACTATCACTTAAGCAAGATAGAATCTACAAAGAAATCAAGGAAACCTCGAAACACATTCAGCGTGAATATGAGAAATTGGTTTCTTAAGAGAGCGCGTTATATACATCAACTTTTCTTCAAACCTGAAAAAATTTAGTGTAGTTTTAGGATTTATTAAAAGCCTAAATCTATAAGAAGCACGGCAGGCACAAAAGATCTGTGCAGGTGCAACGATAGCCTCTATTTATCTATATCTATCTAGTTTATCTTGTATATGTACATACATACATATCATATATAAATAATGTACATATGCAACCTATATTTTAATCCTGTTTCTTTTACAATTACTTGCTTCGTGTTGTTTCGTATTATATAGTATAAACAAAAATTTTTATTTTTGGTTTATTTATTTCAGGTTTTTGTTAAAATTACAAAATAAAATAATTCGAACTTGAAGAAATTAACAGCAAATATTTCAAATCAATTTGAAATTACACATAGTACATCCATGTACATCATACTCTACTATATAATTGATGGTTTTTGTTACACTTTGCTATTCTCTTTTTTTGTTTTTTTTTAGATACCTTATTTTGATGGTTTTTTGCATTCCTTATAAATTCAGGTCATCGATTTAATTTCTCATGCAATAAAACTATAAAATAAAAATTAATTTCAATACATATTGTATATTACATATATGTTTTTTTTGGCTTTTTTTCAGCTGTAGATACTAATATATTATATTTCTTTTCAGCAAGTAAATGAAGATTTAATGAACAGATACTATTTGTGCTACAATGTTATTACACAAATCGATGGAGTAGTTTGATAAGTATACATATATGTATTCAGTGTTAAATGTTGGCATGGTATGAATGTTAGAAAAAAAAACAAAGTTTTTTCTTCATTTTTGTTTTCTTTTAAATTTTCAATGGTTCAGGTGTTCTTCTTATATTTTTTTTGTTTCTTGTTTTTAAATTAAAACTTAAAATAATATACTAATAAGATGCAGGCGCAGTTAGTGTAAATAAAATAGTCAAGCTATAGGCATCAGTAAATTGGCATTGGCATTAACAATATTATAATGATAGAAATCGCAGCAGCAGGTATTTTTCTCTTCAGTACATCTATTTAATATACCTTTACCTGTACATAAGTAGGTATATACATACATATGCATATACATTATTATAGTAATAATGTTTAACAGTCAATATATTTAGAGCGTGTCACGAATTCTAATTTTACCGCCGTTATAAAATATAAACTGTACAGTATATACATACATACATATGTATCTTAAAATTGGAAATTTCGCGCAATTAATTACCTTATTTAAGGAAAATTCAATGCAGCAATTCATTGAATTAATATTTTAAAAAAAGAATCTTTAATACGATATATACATTATATATTCATATATGTATGTTTGGTAGATATTATCTTGAATTTTAAAGTAGCATCATGCTGTATTTTTAGCATAAAAATAATATAGCAACAGAAGGAGCGTAAGAATAGTACAATTGTTCCAACGCAGACTGCAGTAGCAAGTGGCTAACTAATAACAGTGTTGTAAAAGATGGTAGTAACAAGAGTTTATAGACTACAATATTAAAGTAGTTAGTTAGTATTTCAGTCCATATTATAGGAAATTTCAATTTTAATTTGAAAAATACTTAATTATATATCAAGATTGAAATATTATATACTGTATGTACGCATATGTAACATATTATGTTGTATACATATATTATCTGAATGATTTTGATTGAGATTCTGATAAGTGAGTTTGAAAATTCAGATTGAAAGATACAGATTACAGTATTAAAATGTTGCAGAGCTTGCATACTTAACATAAGTATATATCGTATGTAAGATTTCCCTAAAGATATTATTTTTTAAAAAATCAATAAATTAATAATGAAAGAGAAAAATTAAAGAAATTAAAATATTGAAAGTTTTTTTTTTTTTTTTTTTCAAATTCAAATTTCAAGTGATGTCATTGATTAACGATATTTCAAGTGAAATTTATTTTTCTTTTATATGGTCGTCGAATTTTAAATATGTACTATAAATTTACATATTAAGCCTTTAAATAACGGTGTAACTATGTATAAAAGAAATGTTTGAAATTTCAGTTGTAGTAGACTAAAAACATAAAAACGACATTCGATCAGACTGGGATTCGAACCCAAAGACCTTTGTCTTTCCGGGGCATGTCGCTTGCTGTTCTTAGTTACTACTTAATTATTGATGAAGAATACTCAAATTTCCTACACAGTTGTTCATCTTTTTTTTTTTTTTTAAATGGAACCTAGAAAATTATTGTAGTTTTAGTTATATGAATACTATTACAATTTTTTGCCTACTAAATAGGTAATTGAGGTTTACAATCCATAGAAAAAAATTTAATAAATTTGAATAGGCATTGTGTAAAATTTTTGTGCTCTAATGTTAAACTAAAACACATTTTTAGACAAGTTTGGCGTTGATGAGGTGCGAAAATGTAGCAAAAACAGTAAGTTAGATTTCTATAAGTCCACCCAAACAGTGTATTAGAGAAATCAATATATCTTTTTAATATCTTTTAATCAATATTGGATTACGAATAGTGTTGTAGAGAGAACTACACTGAAACACAACTTACATGCTGTATAAATGTTAAAGTCAATTAAAAATCTTTGGGGTTTGTGAAATTTCACTATATTAACGCTTAATTAAATAGAAGTGGTAGGATAACTGTACAGGAAAATTATGAAGGGCACATTTGGGTTGAAAAACTACGGTTTAGGGTGAGATATAGATTTTGGAAAAAAAAATGTTAATTCCCATACAAAATAAATGATACATTTGTATCAATGCCAGTTTTGTGTTGTTTTTTCGGAAAAAAGAATATTTTGTTCTATCAATTTTGAGCTAAAGCTTTGAAAATTTGGGTGATTATGTAAGATCCTTCAAAATCCAAATGTATACATTTGTATACAATCAAGCAATTCTAGAGTTAAAGAAATAAAAATCGAAAAAGGAAAAATCAATTTAAAAAAAATAGAATATGCAGAATAAAAATAATTTATTATTAATGTAATATTTCCACTGAATTAATATAATTATAAATATAACATATACGTACATATATGTATACGTATATACATAAACATGTTTTTTATATTAATTTGTGGTATGTACCTTTTAGAAAAGAATTTTGTTATATTTTTCGCTTTTTCATGTTTCACAATAATAAATTGCATTAATTATTCTTGATAATATTTCCAATTTATTTTTTTTAAAAATTTATGAATTTTTATTTTTTCAAAAAGATAAAAATCTTGAATTATTTTTTTTTATGCTTTTTTGCTATTGTGTCTTTTAAAAATTATTTTAAATAAAGTAATAATAATCGTGTGAATTATTTGAGTATAACTTTTTATTGTGAACACAGCTTATTGGGCACTTAAAGAAAATTTTATATTAAAATTTTTATTCCTAGTTTCTGCTTCAAACAACATATGTATGTATGTACAGACACGAGAACTAAACAGAAACGCCTTAATAGAAAATATGTTAATTTTTCCAAACTTTAGATTTTAGAATATTCCGATAATTTAGAAATATTGTTCAAAGTAAAGCTAGTATATCACTTATAATGTACTGAAAATAATTTTTTCAAAAGATTTTTGAATTTTAACAAAATATACTCGTATAAAATATGATTCAGAAGTAAGAGGAGACAGTGCGTGATACAATGGGTCGAAATCATACATTATGTTGTTAATCATTCTTCTTCAAAGGGTTGTTTGTTATATAATATTTTCTCGAAAAAGGCTTTTTGTGGAAATTGAACATTACACAATTTTTTCATTGATATAATTGATTCTGCCAATAATTTTTTTTAGCCCCCTAGTTTTTAATATTTTGTTTCAATTTCTGATGCTATTTGTAATATTTTACCACAAATAAAGAAGATACAGATAAGAGGCCTTATGAGCAAATATGATTTATGAAACAAAACAAATGTGATAAAAGTGATGATGGAGACTTATTGATCAGAAATAATAAAAAATGTACGCGTTGTAAATCTGAATTTTCTTTAATTGTGATTTTACCCATTGTATCATACCATATGTACATACTCGTATGTCATCATTGATTTTAGGGTTACACCTTATATTTTTTGTGAAATTTCAAAATTTTTTTCAAGTAAAGTTATTGTAATTTAAGAAAACAAATATTTTCTCCTTACAAATTAACCTTCCCATAATTAGCTGCACGAAGAAAAAATCTTTACTTCTACATACCCACTCTGAGGGGCATACCAAATTTGGTTGGAAGGAGCAGGAAAAACTAAGATAAAGTTTTTCTATTAAGGTGTTTCGATTTAATTGTCTGTGATTGTATATTGTAGTTTTTATAACATAATAGAGTACAAGTATATTCATAGAGCAACAATAAAAACATAACGTAACATAACATAACATAACATAACCTAATTGAGTACATATGAAATATAAAATCATCGAAACTTGATCATTTATTTAACACAGCATGAATTCTTATATATGAAAAATATATGATCATGTTTAATTTAATTTAATTATAAAACTTGTAATATTGTGTCTTCTTATCGTTTAACGTTTGTAATAAAGAAGATTTATGTATATTATTAACAGGTATCAATTTTAAAATTTTTTATATATGTGAAAAGAACCTACATTTAAAAAAAAAATGCAATTAATTTTTAATTGGTGAACACTTAATTAATAAAATATTATATTTATTACTTTGTATAAGAAAAATTAATATTTATTTATTATTTTAATTAAATGATGTTGTTGTGAATTTAAAAGAAAAATTTAAAGAAAAAAAAAAAAAGAAATTAATATATTCTACTTACAATTTGTCCTTGAAATTTCTGTAAAAAAAAAAAAAAAATTATATTTAATTTGAAAGAATGTATGTACTAAAAAAATATTGTTATTAATTAATTCAAGAGATTCAAGAAATGTTCGAGTCCAAAAGAATTTTTAATTTTCTTATTGATATCTAACAGAAAAAAAATTTTTAAAAATTAGAAATATTAATGGCGTTTTTTATGTTAAAAAAAAAAGGATTTTAAGTGTTTCATTTAATTAGTTTTATTTAGTAATTTCGAAATAAACAAATATATATATATCTAAATATTTTGGGAATCAACAAAATCGTTAATGAAGTTTCAAATATTTTTAGTATAATTATCTAACCTCTTATCATAGTTAAATGTACATAAATACATTTGGTGAAGAAACATGAGTTTTGTTTAAGAGCAGCAATATAACGTGCTTTAACTTATTTAATGTCTAACGAAAAGTGAAGCAAATGTTTCACGATATTATATAAATAAAAAAGGCTTGGATAAATTTCACATAAAGCATCACATACAATGATGGAAACAAACTTTCTTTACCAATAAACTTTTTCTAAATGTTTTGGGAATGGATGCAATCAAATCAAGCAATAAAAACACTGTATGTTAAATTTTTATACTTTTATTGTTTGATATTTAATCGTATTTAAAATTCCTCTATTCTCAAATAGTAAAAGACCAGTAAACAGCACAGTATATTAAATTTTGATTTTAGTTTTGAATTTAGTTTGTTTCTGTCACTATGTGTCTCAGGCTTAATAGTTCGTTCTGAAGAAATAAATAAATAAAACAATATGTTTCAATTAAAAAATTGAGAGATGCAAATGTAAAACTATTTATTTTAATTTTACATTAGTCATAGCTTCAAAATAGGCCTCATTGTGGTAGAGCAATAAAAATTAGAGTAAAGCGTAGTACTCAGATGAAAATAAGTTTTATGTTGGAAAAAGTCTATTTATTTCGGAACAAAATAAAAAATCTACAAAATGGAGAAGAAATCTACATAGATGAAAAAAACTTTAATATACATATGTATATATTTTTATCTTAATTTTACTATAACTATATCAAAACCTACAAAAATCACAAATCACAAAAAAAAAACGTACGCTTTAAAATAACCTAACTTTACAAATGTCAAACAATCAATTTATTTTCATTTTCCGTACGAAATAAATGGAATTTCATTTATTTCGGTTGGATATGAAAATAAAAGGTCTCCACACGGACAGCCAACTGTTTATTTTGGTTTTTTTTACATAGGTTTTGTCTAGGCAAAATATCTTATTTTCATCTGAGTATTACGCTTGAAGAAAAACGGGTTATCAGCAATACACATACATATGTAATTCAAATGGTAGGTTGGTTTTTTGACGTGGCAGTTGTCGAAAAGCTTCCGAAGACCCAATCCTTATAATCATACTGTTTCATTTAGAAAATGTATCATATCTCTAACGTGACTTTTGATACTTTATTAAGATCCTTGAAGAGGAGTTTCACCGTTGTCTGGAACCTTACAGAGGTTATGGATGAGGGTTTCTTTCCCATTTTTTTAAACTTTTTTTTACTACTGAGTCGAATTATAGAATTATTCATCTACAATTAGTATTTAAATAAACACATGTACATGCTCGTATGTACATATGTATATGAAACTATTATACGATTATCAGAAATATACGAGTATGATTCTCATTTGCATTATCATTGCGTTCTGCATATAATTTATATTCAAATTGTTTTTCTTTTTCGTATATATTTTCATTATCTTAATTATACAATTCATTTAAACTACAAAAAGATCTGTTAATTACATAATACATAATTAAATTATTGAAGATTATAGAATTTT
This sequence comes from Bombylius discolor, assembly GCA_939192795.1. NCBI lineage: Eukaryota > Metazoa > Arthropoda > Insecta > Diptera > Bombyliidae > Bombylius > Bombylius discolor. The sequence goes on along the minus strand of OW584240.1, from coordinate 13,432,617 downwards.
TAATTTTTTTTCTTGAATTTTTTTATATCCCATTATTTCCAGGTTTAGTTGGTATAATCATTATAACTCATAATATTTGAATATTCACGAATTAATCAGTTTATGTTCTAATTAGCTATGACATGAGGATTAATTGTTAATTTTTTCTACAATAATTTTCAAATACATATGTAAAATTTTATTATTTAAATTATTATTGGTTTACGTTGTTGTTTCATGAAAAATTGTTTAGTTTATTTTTAAAATATATTTTTTCAGAATAAAGCAAATTTCAATGCAATGAACTTAAAAGTTAGAATTTCTAAATTAAAAAAACACTGCATCTCCATTAGGTAATTACTATATATTTTCTCTTGGTTGCTCTTTTTTCAAAATTTTGTCAATTATAATGACGTCATGTTGGGTAGCTACAGCTATATTAACTAAGACAATAAGTTTAGATTGTGAAACTAGAATATTATGAATGTTTCAAAATATTTTGACAGATATCTTGAAACTTTGGAATTATTTTGTCATTTTTTGTTATCATGCATGTATAATTTCGAAAGTTTCAAAGAAAGTTCAAAACAATACAACTGAAGAAAAAAAATCTTAATAATGAAATTTAGTGATGAGCATCTGTATGAATATTTTTAATGAAAATAAATTTAAAAAAATTAATTTACTTTATGAATTTGAATTAATTTTAGTTAGTTTGTATAAAACGGGAATTTAAAAATTTTTTATTTGTGTTTTTTCTTTATTTTAATTTTTCGAATCATAAAAAGTTTTTTGTATCTTATCGACCTATTTACATTTTATAATCATAATCAATATGATAATGAAGATTTGACAAGTTTTAATCTGTACTTCATGAGATCTGTAAATTGTTAAGTGCCCACAATGCGTATGAGTTTTTTTTCTTCTTTTAAATGTTGTTTATTTTTGTTTTTTAAATTTTAAATTAATTTTTTATTTTGTTAGTTTGGTTTTTTTTTTGTCCAATTTGTATGTCAACAAAAGTATAAATAATGAAGTAGCATTCAAAAGAAAATAACAAGCTTGTCAAACAACCTGTTCCAATACATGAAACAGTTTCATTATAAGCTCTTAAAAGTTGTTCCTAATTTCTTGTATCTAGTATCTGTTGATTCGATATCTTCAGCTGTGTTGTTCAATGTTCAGTTTCTATAATTATCGTGGATTAAGTTAAAAAAACGATGCTATGTAGGATTATATGTGATTATTCTTTTTAATTAAAAAAAAATGAAGGAAAAATTAAAAAAATAAACTTTTCCTGTCTTCATGTTACAAGGTATGTGAAAAAGTACATGACATGTAACATAACCTTATAACGTTAAAGAATGTGTAAGTGCTAAAAGTAACGGAATTTATAAGCATTATGCGGTTATAATCTATCTACAGTAATATAAAATACAATTAATGAAAGACTTAAAAAGACATGTTTTATACGATCGATCGATATTCATGTGTGTTCAACTCAGAGAAGAGACTCTGTTGTTTTGGTTAGTTTTTCTCTTTTACTTTGTTTTTGTCACTTCGTTTAGGTTTATGCTACATTATTTTGTAATGCCTGAAGTGTCGATCTATTTCTATAATATGAATCAAGTACTGTTAAAAGTAGAAAATAAAGGCTTTTAATTCCTCCTTTTGTTTATGTTTTATCATAATCATTATTTGGTATTTCTAGCCTGCCCGTGTTGACAAATCATATGACATTTAATGACATTTATTATCATTTTAATAATTTACACGATTATCTTGTTTTACACTGCCTGTTTATATACATACATAGGTATGTACCTACATTGGTACAATTGTTATAAATCGTTGAAATGACTAACTACATCAAAAATGAAACAAAACATAGGCAAAACGCAGTAATACCTTATTACTGCAATTTATTGAGTTCTAAAACGTAAAATTTCGAATTTGTGGCAAAGTTATTAATTCTATATCGTCTTGCAACGGTACCCACTGTGTAAAATTGGAGTAGTGAACAGTGCAGTGAAAATTTTCTCTATAATAATGAAATAAAGAAAATAAAGAAAAAATAAAGAATAAAAAGAACTTCAGGCACTCTGGCATGCTTCTTCTAAATTCTGCAAAGCCTGCAAATACTTTACCACTATTATTGATATCACTAAAATGTGTATTATAACAGTTGTCATGTATGTAGTATCCGCCATGTAAATTTTGACATTTTGGAAGAGGGCCATAATAGCATCGAATTAAAATTCCTCTGCGTTTCACTGTCCAATGATACTGCTGATTGCATTTCTATTGAACAAGTTCAGCGTCTAATTCCACTGAATAGATTTACTTTCATAGTAATGCTCATAAAGGTATATGTTCCAGAAATCTTTGTTCAGGGGGTGATATATAGGTATTTCATCAAAATATATCTAAATTACTTATGTCATCCTTAACAGGTTGACGTAAATTCTGGCCATCCACAATTCTTAGGAAAATCACCCAAAAAAAAAATGCAAAATCTATTCTGTAAATATAAAACTTGAATCTAATTCCCTAAAATTAACGAATTTCGAAAGAAAAAAAGTGTTTTTCTCTGAACAAATGATTAAAAAAATTTAAGAAATCATTTGTATGATAATGTACGTAATTTTTATTAATGAACAATATTTCAGGTCAAGGTTAAATCAACTTTTTCCACTTTTCAGCTGCCTTACCAGCAAAATGGTTAGAAAACCATAGTATAATAATCAAAAACATATTTTGTTCGTTATAAGTAGGTGCAGACATATTCTCATTTTTGTAAACAAACCAATTTTTCTTGGAAATTTCTAACAGTAACTGACAAATTTAACCTATCCTACGAGTATATTACAAAACTGAAGAAAAAATATCGTTGAACAGTTATAAATACAGATACATGACAGATGTCTAAAGGGGGTGAAATTCAACGTATGTAGTAGTGCCCATCTTGCTTAACCTTCCGCAATGCCTATGGATTTTTAAAATTTTTGTACATTCTCAACCTCGTATGAACTACTTTAATTTGAAAAAAGTGAATGTGATTTAATCTAATTTCAGGTTTTATTACGTTTTTTTTTCCTTATTCCTTTTCTTTTTCGTAGGTGAGCTTGAACTTTTGAAAACCCTTTTAGAAAATGTTTCAAGATCGATTCTTTTTTTTTTTTTTCATTAAGAAGATTTTTTTCTTGTTTTTGTTTCTTTTTTTCATAAAAGAAAGAATAGTTGTTTCACTACATTCCATTCCAGCATATACAATTTCCTCGTAGCATTATCAATAGTTCAGAAAAAAAAAAAGTTTTTGACTGTGTATTGTATTGTAAGAATTCCAATAAACTGAACTAAACTAAATGAACTACATACAAGATGCACTGTGTGATGTAATTTAAAAAGCAATCAATTTTAAATCTTTTATAGTATCTATATTTTACAGGTAGTTATGCATATTGTGAGATAATAAATATGAAAAAAGTAAAGTAAGAAGAAAATAAAAACTTATGCTTCCTTTTACTGATTTATTTTTCTTTTATATTATTATTATTATTTTTTTTTTAATAAAATGAAATTATCTTGTTCCATGAACAAGTTCTTTTCTTTCGGTTGTTTTTTTTTTCTTCTCAATGTATCTTTCTTTTTCTCAAATGAGTTTTAAAAAAATGGCTCGAAAAGACGACTTTCAAGATAAACTTTCTTAAATCGAATAAAATAACACATTAAGATGAATCTTCTTCTGTAGACTGAATTGATCTCATCAAATTATATGGATTTTTCTGTTTTGCTTTTGTAAAAAAAAAGATTAACCTGTTCTTATTCTTCTAAATTTGGACTTTATTTACGTTACGAGTTTTTTATTTCAATGTTTTCTTTGCTCTTTTATTTTATTTTTATTTTTATTTTTTTCTTTGAATGTTATGCTCTATCAATATTATTATGTACGAGTATAATCATCATGATCAACACTTAAGAGGTTTTCAGGTGTATTTTATGCATATCTTAAACATAACTGATTGCACTTTCTTCTTCAATATACATATGTATGTATACTCATTCCAATTATAAATTTGTGTTTCACATAATTTAGTTTGAAGTTTTATAAAGTTTGTTTGTTTTTTTTTTAAAATTTTTAAAATACATAAATTTTTCATCGACATAAAAGTAGCTCTCAATAATAATAATAAAAAAATGTTTTGAATACAAAATTTAGAAGATATACAGATACATAAATATGATACATACACTCGTACAATTTAAAAAAAAATAGTTTTAGTAGATACATTTTTTCTTCGAAATGTATATATATTTTTTATGAGATACATATTTGATTACACAAAACTCTCACTTATTAAAATTTATAGAAACATATGTACATACTTATATGTAAATATATATATTGAACAGTTATCTAACTGAAGATCAAAAATCTCCATTAAATCGAAGATAATATTTAAATTTTTAAATATATTTATCTATTATTTGTGTTTTGTATTTATTGTATTGTAGGTCTGTAAGAAGAGAGACAGATAAATTCGAAAACAGCACACCGATAGAAAAACTTATAGTACAAGATACATATGTTAAAAAATTGAATGGTGGAATTGTGATAATTTTACACACATTAAATAATGTATTTATTGAATTTGATAAACTGTCAATGATGATGAGATTGATATTGGAAAGTAATTATTTGATTTGGAATGCGGATTGCTGTATTTATTGATTTATGTTCGTATGAGGTTTTGAGGTCTCTTATTATTTATATTATTATTTTTTTTTTTTCTTTTCATTTTTAAAGATTGTGTTGCATTAAAAATGAAATAGTTGGAAAGTTTTATCAGATAAATATCAAAGTTTATATTTTTTGATTCTACCGAATATCTTAAAATATAATAATGTTATAAATGAACAGAGCATTTTATAGACTTTTTAGATTATCGAATAAATGAAAACAAAATATATTGTACTACTTTTTTTTTTTTTAATTTGTGAAATTTAATTATAAAATAATTATGAAATTTGCGTGATACAGAAATCTATGATAGATTAAATCAAATTTAATAAATTCATAGCATGAAAGCCTTGTTTACATCAAGTGATTAGGTTTATGATATTGTACATGAAGTCGCAATATTTATGGTTACACATTCAATTAAAAATAAATATGTGTATAAGAACCCATAAGTAAATTGGAATAGTTTTTCATAGATTCTATAAAGTTATAAGATTAAGTCAGTGCAGATGTATACAGAAAGTTTGAAGTAAATTTGAAAAGTGTTACCACAAAGATGTGAAAAGCAAATTCTTTTCTCATGTTTTGCCGAAATTTAGGAAATTTTAGGAATTATGTGTATGTATGTAAGACTTTTTATTTTAATCATCAAAAGTTACAGGTACATAAAAGACTAAAAGAAAAATTATAAGAGCCAGTTTGAGTTAATGTATTAGTTTAATGGATTTGAAGTTACATAATAACACTAGAAATATTATATTTCAATTCAAAAGAGTTCCGATAGTATTCCATTCACATTTAGGTGTCTCGTCAACAGGAAATAAAATAAGTACAAATTTTTACAATAGAAAGAGTATATAATTAATTTTGAATATATTCAACACTATTTTATGGAGTGATGTGGAGTGGAATTAATAAAGAAAATTCTCAAATTCTAGTTTTCGTTTAGTCAAAAATTGAGAATTTAATGAATTATTCTAAAATTTCGGGTTAGCCTACAAAAAAATGGTAAGAAATAATGTTGTTTAGAGTATTCAATAAGAAAATAAGGTAACTATGGAAATTCCCTTAATTAACAACAATTTTAGGATACTTTTTTCAAAAAGGTATATAAATAGCCCAAAAAAAAAGTTGTTCTTAATCAAGTGTCAGGGAGTGTATATGGTAGCAGCACTAAAATTTTTGAAAGTATCCAAATGACAGTGTAGCATTTGCTTAATAAGTTTCAGTATTCTCTATAGAGTTAAATTAAACAAATAGAAAAATATAATAAGCTATCTCGACAATTAGATCGAATTTGTGTAATGAAATCCTAGATTCAGATAAAATAAATCTTAGATTAAAAAGGCCCAAGGTGTTCACATTACAAGGACATTGATACAAATTCTTTAAAAGTAAAGGTCAAATTATTTAACCCGTACACGTATGAAATAGGTATCTATCCTGTAAAATGGATATCAGATAATCATTTTGTCAATTAATTCTTATTAGTTTTTATGATGTTCCCAAGATTTTCATTATTATTCGATTTTGTTCATATTGTTGACAAATCTTTAGATAATGATGATAAATTTTCTCACGATATTTTATATACATACGTTTTCATTGTTGTTATTATTATTTTTTATAATTGTACTGTTTATTTCATGTATTCAACAGATAACCTTGACGTTTTGTCATTCTGTACAGTACAATCTTGACAACAGAACAAAACACTTGAGAACAACTTTTTCATCACCTGTGTTCTTCATTTATAGATACACCATATGAAATACATATACAGTACATACCTATACATACATATATGTAATATTTATACAACTTATGTACCATATCATTCAAGAAATGATCGTATTGTGCGATTTTATTAGTAACAATAATGATGATGATCATTGCATTATTCTTTTTTTATATTTTGAATTTTATTGTAGATACACCATATTATATTGTGCATATATGATGGGATATTATTTAAATTGAATATCATGAATCGTTTTTATAGTATTTTGTCATTATAATCATTTCCATAAAAATTGTCATCGTCATCATCTTTAACATCATAAAATTGGACAATTTGTATCGACATCTTTTTGTAATTAGATCAACAATTTTTTATAGTACTTAAATATTTTACACAGAACATTTTAAATTTCAGTTAAGATTAATAAAAATAAATCTTTCAAATAAATGTACGGTTTAAAAGCGTTGTAATAGAAAAAAATTAACCATATGTATGTACATATGTAGTTTATACTAAAAAGTAAACATGAAGTTGAAAATTATAAATTATTTCGGTTTTATTCAATTGAATAAATATTTGAATTTTCTTAATTAATATGTATTTGTTGACAAGTGAAAGATATTCTCCATCTAGAAAGTATTTGCTTTTTGATTTTGTTTTTCAATTTTTATTGCTTTCTTTACAAAGTTTTTTTTTTCAAAAGATTTTTTAAAAAATACAAAACAGGTGCACTTTCGAACGGACAAACAGAGTTTTAAATCAGCTTTGCCTAAGAAATTGTTTGTATGTGCTCAACAACTGAAAAAAGAAATTGAAGAAGCGACTTCGTCAACCATTTTTGTAACAACTGTTCAATGACGATTAAATAGTCTTTTAGCATTTCGAACTGTGAAAAAGCAACTTTTGACGACTAATATGAGAAAAACCGTATTGAATTGGCAAAACTAAGGAGAAATTATTTGACATCTGAGGAATGGAATAGAGTAATCTTTTCTTATGAATCAAAATTTAGTCTTTAAAAAAAAAATGCAGGTGCGGTTTCTTTTTTTTGCATGTTAGTGTATGTAAGTTCTTAGGAAACAAATGTTTTCCAACATTAAGAATAATTAGAATTAACTTACTCATTGCAAAATTCATTTTCAATTGCAATTTTTCAACTTTAAATATTTTGATCATTTTCAAAAATTCTTGAACTATGTTTTTAATTATTTTTGAAAAAAAAAAAAAAAAATTTCATTCAAAATAGAATTTAATAAGATGCTTACACATGGCTTCAATCAATGTACTCTATATTTTCGACTGCAATAATATTTTAAATAATAAAATTTATTTAAATTTACTTTTTTTTTTTTTTTTCAAATTTTAAATGTAAAATAAAAAATTTATTAAATATGTGTTTTGTGTAATTTGAAACTTCAGCAAATATTTCACGTACGAGTACCTATTGAATTTCCACTATTTATGATAAAAATTTTTGGTTTTTTTTTGTTTTTGTTTTTCTTTCATGGAGACTTAAATAAACACAGTTTACCAATATTATAAAACTTAAATAACCAAAGAAGTTCAATCTTAATAAAAAAAAATCGTTAAGCTAAGTTTACAATTTAACATGGAAAATTTTAATTTCGGATGTTTTGAAGTTTTACTTAAGTTAAGTTTTATTTTTTACCTGTGAACTTTTTTAATAAATGAAAATAATTCATCTTTTTCCACTTTTGTTACATTTTCACTGAATAAAAAGTAATGCAATAACAATAACTGTCAATACAATAACCGTTTTTTAATACTTCAAAATTTTAATTTTATATTTAAATAAATTTCGAAAAAACAAATGTTTTTAAATTTGTCGTTAATATAACTCTTTTTTTTTAAAAAACTGACGTTAAGGTGGAAAATAAATATTTTTTAACTAGTGGGAATTGATTTTCCAAAAACCAGATTGAAAAGTAGAAATAGTCCCTAATCTGACGCTGACTCAGCAATCTCCAAGATATGAATACGAAAGCGATATATAGGTACTCTAACGAATAGAAGAAAAATATGCAGCAAAATCTACGTTTCAATCTGTTATGTAAACTTACCTTTATTAGTGCAATATTTGACCGTATATTCTTGAAATTTATGTTTTTTAATATTGCACCACCCACTTGTATACTTTAGTATTATGATAATAAAACTTTTTAGTTGTTTTTACAAAGACTAGAAAATTCATACTGTGAAATCTTTGATTATTATATTTTTACTCATTTAAAAAAAAGAAGAAAATAATTCTGTTATAAAATAGATATAAGCTGTAAGCTTAACATAATTTAAAAAAATATACACGTTAATATAAGAAATACATACTCGCATATGTGCTCATATTTGTAAACTAACATTATTTTCAAAGAAGAAAAAATTTTATGTTACATCAATGAGCATAAAATAAAGTTGGCTTAAGTGTAAATTATTTGTTAATAAAATGCTTCGTTCTTGATAATATTTTCTTTTTATTTATTTATTTATTTTTGTTGTTGTTGTTTTTGAAAATTTAAAATTTTCATTCTTTTTGTTGATGATTATTATTATTATCATCATCATCATAGTATCACCTTTATTTATTGAGGTAAAGGTTTGTTGATTGTAATTTGGTATTCAATGCAAGTCTAACTGTGATTTGTGCAGCAGCTGTTAAAATATCATGGAATACTAAATACCTAAATACTAAAAAAAAAAGGGTAATAAAAATAATATAAGAAAAATGTTAATGTTTTTTTGTTTTTATGTAATTTGTAGGTGGCTAAGTAATTTTTATCCTATGATGGTGACATCTTTAATAAAACTAACATGTAACTGGAGAAGAATAATAATAATGCAACATGTTTAAATGTAAAAATTTCAATAAAATTAAATTGTATGTTTTTTAAAAAAAAAAAATGAACTGCAAAAGTGGAAATCTTTAAATAGTTTCAAGTTTGAAATTATTGAATTGTTGCTAATTTAAAAAATTTATTCAAGGAATTTAATCATAGAAAATTCAAAATTTTTTTGGAAGTACTAAAATAGATGACTTTTTAATACATTGTTGAATTTATCTTTAGGATAAAATTCTCCGACCGATAAGTACTAAATTTAAGGCAGAAATACTAATCACAGCCAAAAAAATGTAAATGAAGTAGACTTCATGAATAATTTTGAACGATGATTCAAAAGTTTCAAGTTTGGAATTATTAAATCGTTTTTATTTTTTTATTTTTTGTTAAATAGAATTTTGAAAAGATTATTGCACAATGTAAATGGAAAAAAAGAGCAGTAATTTCATAAAATATGAAATAGTTATTATATGTAGGTATGTATTTGTTCAAAAAATTCTAGTTTTTTGAAATCATACAATAATGCTACAGTCAAAATATACATATTTTATTGTAAAATATATCTGACTCTTTCATCACTACATAACTTTATATGCATGACAGTAAAGAAACTCAAACTCTTGATTTATCCTCAGTATAGATAATCATCAAGATATGTATCTCGATCTGAAGAAATTAGGCATTTGTATAATAGGGTGATTTAAGAAAATTTTTTTTGCAACAGAGAATTTTGAAATTTTAAAATTGGCTTTTCTTCTCATCTCTATACAAATTGTCGTGATATACTTATTAGAAGATTTTATAGTTTAACCCTGAAAAAAAAAGTTTTCTTGCTTCAGTGATATGACATACTTTGTATGTACATACATACCTAAATATTAGAAAAAATATGTTCCATAAATTTATGAAAATTTAAGTTAATTCAACTCTCCACATAACTCAAAATATTACATCATACGTGTTCTTAGTTCCATGGAATTATAAATTTTTTAAGGTTTTATTTTAAAAACCATGTCATTTGAGTAATGACTCAAATTTCAGTAATTAATATAAGTATATTATGTTGAAGACTAATGGACCGATTTTTTCTTGTAACTTTTTTACAATTACAAAATTATATAATTTTTCGTAAGTGACAAAAAAGGTTTTTTGGTTTGTATCTGTGATCAAGTGTGAGTTAATAGCAAAAAGTGTCATCATTTTATAATATAGGCGTTGTAAATCTGAACCTTTTTTATTTGTGGTTGTAGAATATAGCCAAGCCTCCGAAATCTGTAACTATGTATGTATATGTATTCTAAATTCAATCCAAAACAACAAATATCTTTTCACAAATATGAATATCATGACAGTTTATGTGTCAGGAAAAGTATTACTAAAAATTTTTGTGATACAGGTATGTAATTTATAATTCAATTGAATCTGGGGAGGTTTTGAATATATATATATTTTTTTTTTGAATATTTGTTTTATGGGTTTTTGCTATGGCCAGTGCTTAAAAACCAATTTTTAAAATTTAAATTTTAGTATTTTAGTTATTTATAACTTTTATATAAATCTTATTATCTCATTTATTAAATATCATTAAACCCAATCTCTGATTGTAAGTGTCGGTGTACTATTATGTATTATTAGTTACACTTTCCAAGTCATTTAATTTTAGATAGAATCTCATTAAAACCTCAATAATATCTGCTAGAATTTCCTTAGCACTTATAAATTCTGATTTATATAACTTTTAATAAATATGACATTATTTTTATTATTAGGTACATTTTTCTTTAGCATGCAGCGCACAAAAAGTGTCATCTTTTAAAAGAAATTATGATACAATCTTAAAAGAAGAAAAAAAAACAGGCAGACAATTTAGATCATTGAGATCAAACATCAGAACAATTAACTAAAATGAAAAACGCATACTTTTCATATGAAGTTATAAATTTTAATAATAATAAATTATTAAATGACTGTATTCCATTGTATTATAATAGAAATGATTCATTTCATACAGAATTCCAGAATTAATGAAGATCATTTATGAAAATATTTTTGTGCCAATTGGTTGATTTAAAAAATTTTTTCTCTAAAATTGTTCGGTTGTGCGATATGACAATCAAACAATCAAAACTTGTTGAATGATATCGTCTTCATGAACTAATTTTGCAGAACTTTTAATAATTTTATATCAAAATATGTATTGTAAATTTTACATTTATTTTTATATTTGGTTAACGGTCTAACCTTGTTGTTATTAATTTCAATTTTCAGTTATTTAAACTTGCTCTCAAATCGCGATTTTTTGTAAATTGATTTCAAATATGAAAGATTTTTTTGATGAAAATTTGTTAATTTTTAGTTTATTTTCATGAGAATAGGCAAATTTATCATATTAAAAAAAAAAAAAACACATACATAATATGTATACGTACATTATGATTAATTTTTTAAAAAGTAACGCTGTACAAAAATAATTATAACTACATATATGGATATACTAGGTTTCGATAAGATTAGTTTCATGTGATTCTAAATAAAAGTCACCAAGAGCTGAACTCTCAAAAATAAACAGTTATTTTACCGTTTTAGGTACCTATGTCTCTTTTATTTGAAAAAAAAAAAAAAAACAATAAATAAATTTTTTTGGAAAATTTGCAATTGTACTATAATTTTTTCTTCTTTTACAATTAGGGGATTTATTTCACATTTCAGTTTGTCGTAAACTTCGTAGTCTTCGTAGTTTTTCAGTTTTCGTAGTTTATTTCCATAAATTTGCAAACTACCTACGACAGTTTTGAAAAACTGCGAACGTAAAATAGTTGATGTTTAACAGTTGACAGTTGACACTACACTTATGTATATAAATATGAGATAAGTCAAATTTTTAATGTTTTTCTGTTTGCGTTTGTATCTCGTTTTTATTCAATAAAGTAGACTTAAACTAAATTAGTAAAATTCTTAAAATTAGCTTTAAAAAATATTTAAAAAAAGAACTTTGAAGAAATTTGAAATAGTCGTTCATGTCAATTGAACTACGAAATTTCAAAACTGAAAAATTACGACGAACTGAAAAGTGAAATGAGTCTCCTAATTATTTGTGTCAAATGATGACCAGTATAGTGGACTGGTAAACTACGAGTGATTTATTTAAAAAATTATATAGGTATACCTATCTTGAAGGACTAATCGACGATAATAACAAATTAAATCTACAAACTAAAGTGTACAATCGATTAAATTGTAAATGAAGCTTATCACAAATAGAATCGAAAGTACTAGCAAGACAGTTTGTATACCATAATTAAAAAGTGCGTACGTATGTGTAATTCTAATAAAGTTATCATATGGGTTCTACGATCGACCTGTAAAATATGTATTATTATTAACTTCGAATTTGAGAATTAAAAATTGTCTTCAAAAAAAACTTAATTGTTTAATTAATTTGACTTAATTTAAGTTTATCAAGTTTAGCCCTTTCAACCATTAATCATTCTCTAATAATAATTTCTCAAAAAAAAAACCTTTTAATAAAATAAAATGTAGAAATGCTCTAAAAAAGATAGGTATAACATAATTCCAACTAAAATCTATGTACATATAAAAATCTATATATGTATATTCTTTTACCATGTAAGCCAATCTTTTTCAATTAGAAGAAAAAAAAACGAAAGAATAAAAATACTTATTTCATATTTATTGATTTTTTTTTATTAAAGAATTAAATTTGGTAGTAGATACTTTTTGTTTTCATTTTCACTATTCTACGATATATTTTCACTTCTCTCATTATTAACTATCTAAACATTTCGTTTCACTTCATAAAATTTATCCAAAATAATTTTTATTTCATTCGTAATATGTAAAAGATACGATAATAATAAAAGATATGTACATTCCACATATAGTATGTAGATACATACATATATGTATCCATATATTATATCGATTGCGCGGATTATATGGTAATTTAAATTACTTGATGATGGTGGCGGTGTACTTATAGTACACACCAACGAATATCTTCAAGATATACCCATAATGTACAGGCAAGAACTGATATTTACCATCAGCAGCTTAGAGGATCTTCGAAAAAATCTTGTTATTTTCTATACATACATTAATAATATAATTATTATTTTTATACTAACTTATCTGTTTCTAATCCATAAAAATGGTCGTGAATCGAATTCATTAATAGTATCGCGCGGCAGCATAAATGAAATATCTAAAATATTCAAAAGAAAATGACAAAAAAAAAGACTTAATCAGTAAAGTCTATAATAAAGTTCTATCGAATTAATTCCAATAAACATATTATTCATATACATATGTACATATGTATGTATGTATGTACTAGTACATACATGAATGCATATGTAGCACATGTATAAAAAATAAAATAAATATTGAAATTTTTCAAGATAGAAATCTTTGCAAAATTTCTCATAATTCACGTGCATTTTTTGTTTTGTTTCTTGTTCTTTTTCTTTTTTTCAAACTCTATTTATGTTTTGCTGTTTTTCGAACATCATAAAAAATAGTTAAACGTTCACTAAACGTGTTATGTATTTTGATTATTAAGAAGCTAAAAAGCATACAACATGTGCTTGAAGTTTAATCAAAGAATTCACAGGGTATTTTTGTTGTTTTATAAAAAAAAATCCTTCCTTTTGAAGATCTTTTAAGATTGAAAAAAACGCTTTTAAAATATAACATAACTATAACATTCAAAGTTAAATTTTATATTAAAAAAATACACGATGGTTTTAAAAAGGGATTAAAACGCAGAATTTTAACAATAAAATATTGAAATAATACGTTGTATGATATAAACGATTTACTTCGAATGAGTTTTTACTTTTGAATTACCCTGTTTCTAAGCCAAACAAGGTGCGAAATGTCTCTTTTTTTGCCAAAGTAAAATATTTTAGTTCCTGGAAGAACGAATTGTCTGGCGTAGCATTAGTAAGTACCTGATTCCTGATATGAGAAAACTTTTGGAGTAGAATATGTATATGAAGTTGATCACTTTGGAGTTTATGTTATATAATTAATATTATTTTTATCCTTATAAAATTTTTATTATTTATAAATTTTATAACTTGCTATATAATTTATCATCTAGTTCATGACTCTCACTTTACTTGGAAACTGAAAAATGTATTCCTTATAGTTATAGCAGGGTATAGGAAAGGAAGATCGATAAAATACGATTCGCTCACTAGAAAACGGATAGAAGTGGAATATTATTTATAATTTGTTCACGAGACGAATTTTATAATTTTGTTCTTTTTCAAAATACGATTCGTTCGTGAGGGAATTTTTTTAGAAATAAAATTATTCAACTCGTTCGTGAACAAATAGAAGAACTCGACAAAAATTTCATTAGTTCCTCGAGAACGAATGAAAATTAAAACATTCCTTTTGATTGAATCGCAGATCGCTCACGAATTTAAAAAAAATTGTTTTGCTCACGAGTGAGAAAAAAAAGAAGAAAGAATTGAATTTTTCAGTTCGTAAGTGATATTTTTTCGTACCCTACTTTACAGAAACACCCTATATGTGAACTAAAAAAATCGTACTTATAACATATTATGAGATTTTAATAATATCGCCGACGCAATAATTATATTATAGTTTTAAAAATATTTTACATTAAATCTTGGTAATTAATGTCATATTAAAACGCATAAAATGTTTTTACTTATGACTGCGATTCCATTTTATGATTTCCTATATTTTTCTGTTCTACATATTTCTAAAATTCCATATTTAAAAAGTATTCTGTATATACAAAATTTTATTTGAATGAAATTTAAATGCAATTTCAAAGTAGACTATACATAAATACCGAAGGAAAGTATTGAAATAAAAAGAAAAAAAAAATTAAATTTTAATTAAATATTTTATCAGAAAAACCATAAATATATAATTTTATATATGGACATATGAATATTTTATAAATTACGATATCTTATGGATAATATTAAAATATAATAGAGATTTAATCGACTTTATACTTTATATAACGTTTTAATTAATAATCACATTCAAATATATTACAAATTTATCTGCATTAGAATTTTAATAATAAGTACGATACACATGGATTCTTATCATTCAAAAAAAGATAAATTATATTTTTAATGTATTTAGAATATATCTAAGATGCCTACAGTCTTAAGTATATAAATAGATTCATGTTATTAGTACAATATTATGTACAGGTGTTGCTATAATGTCTAAACGTAAAATTGTATTTACAATTATCCCTTTAGGACAATCAATATAATATATACTTAGTACATATGTAGAGATATCTTACACATATGAAAACAAAGAATAATGATTTCCGTTTTTTTCTGAATATACAAGTAAACTATGTAATTTTTATTAAAATTCTTCAATAAAATGTACATATGTATGTGTTTTTATTTTAATCAGAATATTAAATTAATAAAATATATAATAAATTTTTATTGAAACTGAAATACTGGAATATACAAAAAGATTCTTATTAGATTGAATCTATTCAGGAAACAACTTTATCAATGAATTTTGTTAATGAATTTAAGTATATACAACATAAGTAGTTAGAATTTAAAATACTTTTTTTTTTAAACTCTTGTTTTAAGTTAGAAAGATATGAAAAAATGTGTTCTTTTTCTCATTTTATTTGAAAATCCATAGAGGAAAATTATACAGTAGGTATAATATAATATAAAGAATGTGTAAGGTAACAAAGCATTCGAAAGAATTGTGAATAAAACTAAAGAGCTAACACCCAAAACAGGAAGTAAAATGCGAAGAGAAAAAAAAAAGTTGACAAAACCAAACACGGAAAACCACATTTGTACATAACAAACTGCACCTTAATATCAATTTGAAATAATTTTATTTTATTATTCATTTTTTGTTTGTGTGGATCATTTCATTTGTAAATTCAAAGAAATTGCTTTAATGGTTCAATTTCTTACTTTTCCGTACACCTTGTGAATTCTTTAAAAAAATAATACTCCTATAATTTAGGACCAAATTAGTGGAAAAAATGGGTTTCATGTGATACTCATTACATTATTTTTTTTTTTAAAACTTCAACGTTATATTACTGAATATACATTATATTGCAATTAGTCCTTTTGTTCATTGTAGAGCTGTACTTTGATATGCTTATTCGTATCATCGCATCAAACGCCTTTTCACTTCACTTCATCCAAGATATACCGCTCACTAAGAACAAAAACACATGGTTGGTTGGTTTAGTTGACTCACGTGGTGATTTTTGGAAACTACTAAAAATTCAATTAGCACTACTGAGTATGCCGTTTTGATACCACGCCAGACACATGGTATGTACGTTTGTCTTAGAATGTTTTGGGTAGGAAACCTATAGTCACCCTATTTCGTTCAGAAATCGTATCATAGTGCATCTTCGAAAACATCAGATAATCATCAATTGATGAAATTCAGCAATTCAAAGTTTTAAGCTGAATTTCATCAAATGACCATTATTTAACGTTTTCGAAGACGTTCGCATATTCCCAACCTTCACATTTGCGATGTCGTTTAGGTCCTTTAGAAAACTTCCCATTGCTCGGTACCTAAATTTTGGCTGCGTGAATTAGCGTCAAATGGGGATACCCAGTTTCTCCGCATGATCCCCTATTGACCAGTGTCCCGTGAACGAAAACCAATAGTCGCGATATGAATTGAGCACTTTCAAAAAGCTATTTTATTTTTTTGACAAAAACTGACAAACATTTAACTTATTTGTATTTTGGAAACAAATAAATAATTAAATGATAAAATAAAGACATATGTACATATAGTGTCCATATGCAAAGAGATAGACCCATGAATGCAATATAAATTTCAATTCTAATATCGAAAAGAGGAAGAAAAATAATTTGATTGAAAAAAAGAAAAAAATAAATTTAACAAGGAAAGAGGAAAAAAACAAGCATGCGTGAAGGAATTTTTGCATTATCTATATTATTTTTAATTTCATAGGTAACAAGCAGAAGAAGAACTAATAAATACAACGATAAAGCAAAAGATCATTGCGCTCCTCCTGTACAAACGTACAGTACATATGTATATTGTATGTACTATACAGCATACATATGTACATTCATTTGTTTTTGTACCTTTATCTAACTAACTAAATAACCGACTAATAAAGTAAGTATATAGCTGTTGCTCTTGGCCTCTATATGTACTTGTACAAATTATAAATAGCGGTATGCATGAAAATTTAAAATCTGTGTCTACTGTATTAACTATTTAAAAAAAAATATCATGCTACTATATTATGATATGCTTTAGTTAGAGGTCCCACAGCATGTACATACATACATATATTATGGGTATACCTTCTCTGGCTGATTTTATACTTTATTTTATTTGTTTGTAATAACGATGTACTTCGAAATCTGTACACAACACTTGCATATCAATTATCTTTATATAGTATTTTTACTTGTTGTTGATAAGATAAATCTTATGTACTTAGTTCAAATAAAAACTATGATGATGATGTGAATGACTACGTCCGATTTATACCTTTTATTTTCTTACAATTTTGTTTGCTTTTTTTTTCAACATAAAGATTATGTAATTCTTTCACCTTGAATCAAATTTCATTTTAATTGTTTCATTAATGATGAGTATCTTAATGAGAATATTATGATTCTTGCATAAGTTATACAATACAAATATTTGGTTGGGTGTATGTTACATATATATATATTTTTTCGAAAGGTAGGAAGATTTCAAAATTTTTGTTTTTCACGTATGCTAATTAGCACTTAACACTTTACGCTTTAAACAAGGAGTGATTATATTGAATTGTGTGCCCGGTTTTTATATTCTGCCGCAGTTTTATGGTCCTTGGAGTGTTATCTTTAAAACCCAAACACCATTTATCCCATTCTTTGACATAAAAATTTTAATTTTGGCCAGCCTTTTGTACTACGTTGGACCACTGTGCATTGTCTAGAAATAAGTTAAAGCGTTCAAAGAAATGTTTTTACTAATTGTTTCAGGCAGAAGTGATTTAAATAATTTGTGGTATTGTAATTTGCACTTGAAGAAAAAAATATTTCAAAGAGTGTCATTTCTATCCTATATTGAGCAATTTTTTTCATTTTGTTTTTTTACAACACAAACTACCTACACATGTATTTTAAATTCTAATTAAACTCAGAAAAAGTAGCTATATAAGATATTAAACTTACTTATATAATAGCTAGTAAAAGAAATTAAATGAAATAAACACAAGAACAAAAATGTACAGAATAATTGTTGTAATGCCATCGTGGAGTCTTTTCATTGTAAAAATAAATAAGTAGAGCATAATGTCACATAATGTCACATTAATGTTCTTTGACAATGCGGAAAAATTTCATAATCCGATTTAAGTGCATGGTCTAGTGTTCAGCAGACTTAGAAAGTACATATACACTACACGATACTATAATTCTTCTCTTTCATAGCATTTTATATGGGTTGTTTTACATAATATGTACATATCTTCCTAACACAGAATCATGTATATAACGAAATATCTATATACATATACAATATGTATGTATGTTAAATTTATATGAGATCCTTCATCACTTAAAATTTCATTGACATCATATGGTGTTCTAATTTTACTAAAAAAATAAAATAAGAAATATCTAAAAGAAAATCTATCTACAATATAATATTTAGAAGCATCAAAAATATCTTTTTATAGTTACATAATATTGTATTAAAATATAATTGCGTATGTAAAAACTAAATAAATTTTAAATAATAAATTCTTATACAATATTTTATATTATTATTCAGTTATAGAGAAAAAACTGAAAGAATTAAAGAGTCTATGTATATAATTCAGTTCATATACATATATACTACATATCTATATGTGCATTATATGTACATGTATGCATATTTTATTAAACTGATACTGAAACGATACAATAAAACATCATGATTGCACTTTAAAAAATTCATAGAGCATTGAACTTTTTAGTTGTTTAAAAAGAGAGAGAGAAAAAAATTGTTAAATAAAATTATAAAAAGAGATTTTGCTGTTACACTTTATAAACATAAAAGAATTGAAAAATGTTCACTTTAAGAAATGTGTATCTATTTTATTATCATGTATTGTCGGAAAATCTATGGTGTAAAACCTGTCAACTCCGTATCCCAGTTCAAGTTAAATCTCGTAAATATGGAATTGGATAGGACACACGCTAAGAAAACCAAACCATACAATTGTACACCAGGCACTTGATTGGAATCCGTAGGGTCAAATATCAAAAGGTCGTCCGCTTAAAAAATGAATACACGCCATTATGCAAGAGATAGCTGGTCAAGGAAAGAACTGGAATGAAATTAAGATGTTGGCAAAGAAAAGAGTGAGATTGAAACATACTATCTGGAGAAGTGAAGAGTGAATAATAATAATAATATTGTCGGAAAATCATCCACATATAATAGATTAAAATCATTAAATGATGATTGATGAGTACGGAAGAGATTTTCACATACATATACGTACTAAACAAAACAAAAAAAATTCTATTGCATAATATTGCAATTTTTATGTAATTTTTGAATTCTTTTATCATAACTTTTTAAAACAATAGTAAAATTTGTTCCTTGATCACAATGACGATCATTATTTTGTAATTGCTAATTTATTTGGGTTTTTTCTTCCATTTTCAAATTCAACGTAATCATTAATAAACTTCGAAGTTTGTCAATAAAATCCAATACTTTCAATAAGTTTATTAAACTACTAAATCCTAATTTTAACTTTAACTCGATTGTCTTAATGATTTGTTAATCAAATTTGATGTCCTGAATCACTTGATTTATATGAAAATCTTTCTACTGAAATAGTAGTTCAATTCTAAAAGCTGGACACCGCAAAACACGGAAAAAATAAATGTGGAAGGCAGCATCAAGCATAGGAAGATGACACCACAATTATTGGAAAAGACAATAACAACATAGGAGAAATATTAAGTGCTCTTAGCCTCAAACAAAACGAGAAATAGAGAAAAACAGTTAGAACGCCTAGAAAATTAGAGAATATTGAATATGTATGTAGTACATATATAAGCTCCAAAAGTTGGATACTAAACGTCAACAACGAATTGGTGCATATGAAAGAAAGGTTCTGCGTAAACTGTTTGGAGAGGTACAAGATGTGAATAATGCATGGTGATGGTACATTAGAACAAATAAGGAATTAGCAGTATTGAGACGATGACTTTAGAACAATAGAATACCTTGATACAGAATACAGATACATCAAATGGACCTGTTGACGTAAGAGAGTAGTATAAATTCTGATTGAGAGAGAATATGAGTGGAAAGATATCATAGATAAAAAAAAATTTGCTGCCATACACGGCTTTGTCATACCTCTGTTGTCTATTTATCTTGGTCCTACCTTTAAAGAAGAGGATTATTACAAAATTAAAGAAAAAATTAAATAGAAAATATAAATTATTGTATGTATGTATATAATACTGACATTCATATACATAGATTACATTTCAGATGTTTAGTTCTAATTTTTTGTTGTTGTTTATTTGCAATTTCCTTTAATTACTAGTTAAATAGTTTACCATGCAAGGTCTTTAAAATAAATATAAAACAATAAATAT
Organism: Bombylius discolor; assembly: GCA_939192795.1. Taxonomy (NCBI): domain Eukaryota; kingdom Metazoa; phylum Arthropoda; class Insecta; order Diptera; family Bombyliidae; genus Bombylius; species Bombylius discolor. Next base: position 13,411,635 of record OW584240.1, on the reverse strand, counting down.
ACTTTTAATCAAATTACACACTTGATGGGTGCGACATTTATTTCAAATATTATTTGCTATACATCATGTTTTATTTTTCAAGTCATGAAAACTTGCACTAATTGTGTAATTGGTCAACCTTTTCTTTTTAAACTCTGATTTGTTTTATATTCTCTCACACGAAGTTCGTTAGTTGCTCTATATTTAAGTTTTTTTACAGGTTTCACATTTACCTATCACAGTATCACATGACAGTTAACATCGTGCCTTATCCTGGTGATACACTGTACTATTTGTTATAATGAATAAGAGTTTGTACATATACATACATATAGAACGGAAACAATGATAGGGTAAATGATAAAAAAAAAAAGTAGGTACAAAATATAATAATTAAAAGAAAACGGTCTTACAATTGAAATATCTATACATACATACTATACATACATATGTATATCTAGATATGTTATAGGTACTTTATCATTTTAATAGAATAAAATAAATGTCAGCATATTAAAAATATTCTGATATTACAGAAATATCAATGGCCAAAATATAAGAAATCTTCAGACAAGTATATAACATTGAAAAACAAAAACAAATATAAAAACAACTTGCAGTAATACACACTTTTTTGAGAGGAGAGGACAAAATCGTCACACACTGGGACTAGACATAAAACGAAGCAAAATATATTTTGCAATTTGCAACAGAATTTTAGAAAAAATGTTCAAATTCAAGACAAAGAATACAAAAAAAAAATTAAATAAATAAATCTATCAAATTGAAACTAACTAAAGCTACTAAATATGTATAAATACAAGTTAAGATACAGGTAATGAAACACTAAACATGTGTTTTGCTAGTTGGTACCGTTCGTAGAACCGTTCTATGTTCAGTTTTTTCTTTATTTTTCTCCAATTCTCCACTTTTCTAAATGGTTCATACTTAAATAAAATAGTATGAAAAACGTGAGATAAAAGAACATAACACATAACATATAATATGTATACAGAATAAAACAAAATTAGATGAGGATTGAGGAAGCTAAGTACATTACAAGTTCAAAGACAGTACGTAATAAGCGTCAATTGAGTCTATTTTCATTTATTCCACCCCACACCCCTTCAATCTTACAATGGTCGTACGTTGTAATCATTTTTATAATGTATAGTAGGTACATATATTACCATAGTAGTATAGGTGTATCCAACGATCCAACTATTCAGCATCTTTTGAGAATAATATTTTATTGGTTTTAACTTTGTTAACATGATTTAGTTTCATCATCATCATCGATCCTGTTTTTCTTTCGACCTCTTTCTTTAAAAGTTACAATGATTTTTGTTTTTTTAATATCTAAAGAATAAATATAGAGAGGATTTTAAAAAGATTGTTGTGGACTACTATATTCTAAAGTAAATTTTTATTTTAAATGTTGTCGCGTTTCATATTGTGGTACGGTACCATAACTAAGTCTGTTGTTTTATTGCCTTCTTCAACCAGCAATGAGATGATCTTCATATGTCCTCGATACGTGCTTCTTCTGTTATTTATAGATGACTAAATGAATTTACTCAAGCCATGAAGGAACTATGGATATTTTTTTTTTCATAATGCTACATACTATATATACTATATGTGTATACGAGATGAGAGGTTATTGAATATTTTTATAGTATAATATACATATGTACTCACTAGATGTATACTATATGTGAAATTTAAAAGACATCCCTATAATACCTATAAGAAGAATCTGCTGTTTTCTATTTTAGATTTTTTTATAATACATAGGAAACAACAGTAACAACAGAATCAGAAGTAGCTAGCAATGGAAAGAACTGTTCTTTCTGCTTCATTAAAATTCCACAAAAGAAAATTTTTGAAATTAAAAAAATAAATAAAAAAAATTACTTACAATATAAAAATAAGAAATAAAAAATTTTTAAAAAAGAAGAAGAAGAAAAAAATACTGTAGAAATTCTTCTTTAGCGCAATTCTTAGTAAATGATACGGTATGTGTACTGTCAATATATAGAAATAATATGCCATGTACATATATTATTATATAAGTAGTAGTAGTTTCGATACAATGCATACACATTGTTGTTGTCCGTATGTATTTTTCTAGGGGATAGAGATATTTTTAAACATTTCTTCTTATTTTTTTTTAATATTCTTTCTAGTATCATTATTATAATGATTATTATTATTATTATATTTTTATAAGAGGAGAAGACGATGTCGCATGTCTGCTCCTCTAAAGTTAAGGTTGATATGCTTTGACTATAAATATTGTACAAAATCTACGACAATATATGGTTGCTGAGAATTATTTATATAGGTATTGTGCGGCAATCTATTGTTAGCAGTTCTTTATACATTACAAGAAAGAATTTGTGGTATGTAAGAGGACATTAAGGCACTTTTTCTTTTTCAAAAAATTAAAAAAAAATAAAAAAGAATCCTAAATACAGAATTTCGTGATCTAATTTTATGTTATGGAATCTAGATCATTTTTATTTTAGTTATATGTACGTATGTACATACATAAAATTTAAGTTGTCGAATAATGTAATAAATGAAAAAGATAACCAAAAGAAAATAAGTTTTAATAAAAATTTATGACTTTTGAGTAACTTATATAATTAATTTCTAGAAATTAGGAATAACTGTCCATTTTGTCGTTTGAAATGTACAATTGCATGCAATTTTAGGCAAACACCCAAAATTTTTGTCAAATTGAAATATTTTCTAATATTGAAGAAAACTATTTAAATAAGAAAATTAAATCAAAACAATTAAAGTGAAAAATTGAAAAAGCAAATAAAAATTTTAATAAATCAATAAAAATCTATAGAAAAAGGTCAAACATTGGCGATACAAATTACTTTGTCAGGACTCTGAAGAGGGAAAATACTTAAGTAACTCCATGCCTATTTCTACTAGATATGGAAAGATATCCTGTTTTAACTTAGTGGCAATAACAACAGTTTAAGTTTAAGAAAAATTTATAAACTATGTAAACTATGGTTTATAAATCGAAGTCAGTACACGCAACATAGGCATACTTTTCTATATTCTTTTATGAGTATATTGCGTTTGTAGAAATCTGTCTCTTGTGTGGAGTGATCAGATCTCAATTTCAGTTTATAATTTATCAAAAACATTTATATTTTAAGTTATCAGAAACTAATCGGGTACTGCCTCCATAAGCACAATACTGACTTCGATTTATAAACCGAGTATAAGCATTTCTATTGTAGAAAATATTTATAAACATAAATTTCTAAAATTAGTGAAAGTTAAGGACAATTAAAAAAAATTTTTAAAAAGACTTTATTTAAATAGAAGACATTTTCAATCAATAAATTTATTTTTTTTTTCATCTCAACGAAAATACCACTTTTTATGAACTAAAAAATCTAATATTTTAGCAAAACAATGTACTTTTTCCATTCGGAGTTCCATGTTCATTTATAAGAATTTTCTTTACACAAAATATCTAATTAACAATAATGATGTTGAATATTTTTTATAAATTTTACGTAAGGTCAGATAAAAACATTTGAAGTCATTTAATATTTCACATATAATATATATGTACATACATACATACATATATGGTATACAGTTATCATCATTATCAACTAACAAAATTAAAAATCTTTCTTATAGTAGGTACTTGTTATGTTGTATATAATATTCTCTAATGCCAATTGCCATAATGGAAAGCAGCATCTTCTGTAATTGGTCAATAAATAAGTCATTTTTTTCAAATACTAACGGCGGTATTTACCAAAAGGGATTTATTTTAAACTGGTCGTAACTTAATTCACCAACAAAGTTTAGTTCAATTCTTATATCGAGTTTTAAGTTACGACAAGTTTCAAGTTATATCGAGCTTTTTTTTTTCTTTTTTAAACGTGACGCATGTTGAACGTCAAATCAAATTTAATAAAAAAAAATAATAATAATTGGTGTTCCCATACGAAAATAAAATTTCAATTTAAATTGTTGTGGTGATTAGGGATTTTCAAAGTTCAGTTAAACTCGTTTTAGATTTAATCGTAGTTTCAACCACAATGGTGAATACGACCCTAAGTAATCTCAAACTTTATTCATACAAAATGCGTTATTTAGAATTATGTATATTTTTTAAAATAAAATTAAATGAAATAAAATAAGCAAAAAAATCGAACTAGTTTTACATCTATTGCACATTTCATATACAAAACATGCATATGTACATGTGTACATAATATGTACATTGCATTTGTGATTACATTATATGTACCAGATTACCTATTAATGTTTGAAATTATGATGAATATTGTTAGACAGTTTTACTATCTGACATACAAGAGATCAATGTTCATTGTTTTTGCTCACATGACGATGATAATGAATGATGATATTTTTATATAAATATTACTATTTTATATTTAAGGTGAAAGAAAAAACGAAAATAAAATAATAATTTACAAAGACCTTAAATATTAGTATTTGTTATAAATATAGTACATATACATACATATGTACTATAATATATAATTAATATGATGTCTATGAAATTGTGATCACATATGTAATGTATGTATATTAATACCATCATATAAAAAACAAGTAAAAGGAGTAACTACTTTTACATTGAATTTTACACGTTGCATGTTGTTTTTTAAATACATAACTTGTTTCATATTTTCTGCTTTCCTGTTCTGTTTTTATCTAATTTCATTTTATTTTGTTTTTGTTTATTTGTTCTTCTTTGAAACAAAACAGCACATTCCTGATATCATTAGTATATTATTTTTTTCTTTTTTAATTTTTTCCCAGTACTTATTAATAATAATCCTATTTGATATTATATTTATAAAGAAACACACAGTAAAACAGATAAAAAATATGAATGAGTATCTAATCGTTATGTTTATATCCAGAAAATGAAAAATTTTACAATATACATACATATTTCTTAACTTCACTCACATCTAATGATAAACGTATACAGGGTAAAATTTAAAATACTATGTACTATATACATATATGGAAAAGTTTGTTTTTTTAGAATGATACGCTTTTTTCAATCAACAAAAATTAGTGATAAGTAAAAGATAATTTTAATTCAATTTTTTGCAAGGGCAATTTAAACTCTGGTCCTGCACCTCCTTCCATAGACTCAGCTTAAATTTCTCGGTTTACCAACCTCTAATTCAGCCACATTTATAATATGCGTATCATACTTCCGTTTCCGATGGCGTTACATCTCAAATCGATTCAGGGCCTACTCAACTTAACTTGAGTTTTCTTATGTGAGAAAGGTTTTAAATCCTATCCTCGTTTGCTTCAGTTATTGAAACCCGGTTTAAACAGTTATTTTAGGAAATTTAGCTATATTAGAAATAAGTAATATTTCCGTATTATCGAGATACCGAGACATAATGTGGAGAAACAAGATGTAATGACATTCGCGATAAAAACAAGAGCGGAAAGCACGTCGATCAAACGCCTTTCGAAGCTGACCGAAATGCGAATACTCAGGTCGATAACAGGATACGCATGCAGAATCGAAAAAGAAGTGAGGAAGTTAGGGAAACATGTGAGATTCTGGATATTATAAAATAGGCAAGAGTAAGAAGAATTTTAAGAAAACATCCTGTATTCACTTATGTTATATTTACAAATACAAACCTACATATGTACATATAAGAACTATATAAATTGTAAGTTGTACATTTAATTCACATTATTCTCAGGAATACTTCATATTATATACACGTTTTGAATCATTATTTATTTGAATTTTTTTAAGATATAGATTGAATCTGGCTATTTTTCCAATTATACATACATATATGTATTTACATTATAATTATTCTAATACATATATACTGCAAAAAGTTAAAACAACTATCGGGTAAGATATGATTATTCTCTTATGATGATGATGATGGGAAGCAAAATTACATTATAGGTTTCAAGGAGGCGATTAACGGATGTGATCATAACAACTTGTTCTTCTCGATTTCATTATATCATATTTGAACATGTGTGCCTGCACAATTGAATTTCCTGTTATAAAAACGTGTAAATATATGCTAGTTGAACATTTAATGTCTAAACTCTACAATCTTTATAGAAAATTAAAAATGAAATATGTATTGAGAAAAATAGTAATATAAGAGAAAATTATTATAAAAGAAAAATTTAACAAAAACGAAAATGAAAAATGTAAACTATTTGAAATCTAAAAAGAATTACATCTGAGAAAATGAGTAAATTTTGGATTTTTAAAAATGTAAATTTATTTAATTACTGTTAAAATAGTAATAAATAGTAATAACTTTCCTTGAAGTATAAAACATTGTGATTTAATTTTCTTTGACCATAATTTAATCACAGGCCTTTTTCGTGTGCTTGAAAATAATCTTAGATTTTCATTTTTTAATAATGAAAAAAGAAAAAAAAAAAATCTAAAAATTGGACCAAAAAATACTTAGTAGTTTTTAGAACACCTGAAACTCCGTCATAGACGGTTCCAAGCTCAATTACGAAAAGAGGAGGAAATAAAATATTGCAAATTGAATGCCTAGTAGACGAACAGAGCGGATAGCAGGACACATAACATAGCTATGTGAACTCCGACGTCCGTATGTATTACTGAAGCAATATACCCTTATTGGACGTTGGGCCAACAATCCTACCCTGTACAAAAAAGCAATGTTAAGAAACCTACAAAAAAGCCTCGGAAATATGGACATAACTGCTGATGAAGTGTAAATATTGGAGACAAATGGCAAATGATCGAACTATTTTGAGATCCAAATTGAAAGAAGTTGTGGCTCAATTTGAGTCGTGCGGACTGCAGTAGCTAAGATATGACGAACCATCGAAGAAGAAAAACCTAAGGATTTTTAAAACATCTTTCAATTATTTTATAAAGAGATGTGAAAAGTGTTTGCTAATCTATGAAATGATTTTTTGATTTTACTTCAAACTCACAAGAAATCTACTTATTGTTTTCATCTAAAAAACATTCCTTTAAATTTTAAATTTTTAAAATTTATACATCCATAACAAATTGAAATTAACTGATGATTTTACTCACATCTAAATTATACCTACAAGTACAATATATTATATATAAGGAAGAAGTAAAGTAAGACAGGACTTGTAAGTTTTAATGTTTTCTGATAACTCTTCTGGTGAATATTCGAATAAAATGAAATGAAATTTAAAAAAATGAAAAAAATACTGAAACTTAAACTTAAATAAGTAACAAATAAGGAAAAAATTGAAAAATGAAAACATTTTGAAAAATATGCAGAAAACAAGTTTTTATTGTGTGTAAAGATACAGATCGAATATCATTTAAATCTTCTGTATTTTTTTATTAATTTTTATTTTTCCGTTTGTTGTGTGTATAGGAAAATGTAAGTATAATTGTTATCCCCGCGTATACACAGCGCTTCCCGTATTATTTTTTTAAATTCTCTTCTTTTTTTTTTCTTATAATAAAAATAAACATACACATGATACGTATGTATGTAGATAGTATAGATTAGGTATTTTGTTTTTTTAAACAGATTTCGTACCGTAAATAGTCTTTTAGAAAAAAAAAGTAATCAGAAAAAAATAAAAGATGAAATTGAAGAACATCAGAACGCATGCATAATATAACATAAAAGAAGTTTAATAAAGAAAAACAGATTTTAATCTGTGATATATACATAATTAAGTGACTATTACATATTATTGTATACATACATACATATATGTATGTATATACCACATGCATAGATACATACATATATGTATACTTATTTACAGAGAATGTGCTTATAATGACTTTGTTTTGAATTCAGAATTTTAATGAGATTTCAGAAAGAAAAAAAACGTGTTATTTTTTTTCTTCTCCTGTTAAATGTTAACATTTCTTTGATGAAGAAACAAAATCTATGTTACACAAAAAAGTACGTACATAATATATTCCAATGGATTCATAATTTAATCATATAAATTAATTTTTAGATTTAAGATTTAAGACTATAGAATATCAAATACCTATGCTATGTGAGTTTTGTATTCCTTTTTGTTTTTGTTTCTTATTTTGTATATACATACATATGTACATACTCGTATGTAACAAATTTGAAAGTTTTGAAAATTTGATATATGTATGTAATTAATTTAGCATATTCCTTTTAAAAAAGTTTATTTAGATGTTTCTTTTTTTTTTTAACCAAAAATGTTTCATAATAGATATACATATGTACTATACTTACTGTATTTGAAAAATTTATTGTTCTGTGAAGATTTCGAAAAACAAATTATTTAATTTAATATGTATATATTTGTGGTATTCATTCAATTATAGGCCCTTTTTTAAAAAAAAATCATGCTTGCCGCAAGATTGATTTGTAAAAGGCTTCATAAAATCAATCTTGCAAATTAAAGGCTTTAAAAAAATGAAGAAAAAGTATTGTAAGTTAACATTTTTTTGACATTCAATAAGTATGTAATTCTCAAATAAAATTTATTTTTCTTATCCATCACTTTTTTAATTTTGACTTTTATTTATATTTTATTATCAGCGCTTAGTTTACATACAATGAAATTATCAAATTAATGAAATATGAACTATGTTCACAGTGGTAGCACTGATTTTCTGTCAAAATTTGGAAAATGGCGAAAAAACTTCATAAATACAAGTAATCTTTGTATGAATCTAAAGGAATTTTTTTAGATAAATACATATGTATATATTTTAAAGGTGTAGTGTAACAGATTGTTTTAAAACACGTGTCTAGACAAGAGAGCCGGCAATTCTGCGATTTCTCAATATATCTAAAGAGAAAGTAGGTGATATGTACATCACCAACCAATTTTTGACCCTATGTTGTACGTAGTCTAAACATAGGATAACATATCATTAATAAATAAGAGAAAGGAAGTGGAAGATATAGAATCGAAAGCTTAAAATAATAAAATAATAAAAAAATAATATTAAAAACGCCAATTTTTGAAAAACAAATAAGATGTTTCAAATTTTTAAGATTCAGTTGGCACTCAACAACATTGTAATTGTAAAGAAAAAATCATGAAGCTTAACACGTCCACCACTCAGGAAAATTAGTTAGAAATAAAATAAACTGATTCTCTAGATGTGAACTCTTGATCTAAATTCCCAAAAATTAAAAGTGAGCGTCAATATATTAAAATACCCTATATTACGGCTCTAATATCTTCAAAACTTTTACTACTCTGTATATGATACATATATTTAAGTACATACATATTTATTTGTAGTTTTTCAGTTGCCGTAGTTCATTTCCATACATTTGCAAACTACGGAAGTTTTGAAAAACTGCGAACATAAAATGCATCGCAGTTTCTAACATCTTTATTTTGTAGTTTTGTAAATTTAGTTGATATTTAACAGTTGACAGTTGACATTACACTTATAAATAAATATGAATTAAGTCAAATTTTTTATGTTTTATCTCGTTTGTGCTCAATAAAATTTTTAAAATTAGCAAAAAAAAAAAAGAAGAAACTTTAAAACTGAATGAAAAGTAACATGAGTCCCCTAAGTATCTTTGTATTTGAAAATTGTTAAAAACTAAAATTTATATTTATGTTATTTCTACTAATTGGATATTAATAAGCATATAATGTTAATATATCTAATATGTATGTCGATACCTTTTTCAATATTGTTAATACATAATCCATTCATAACTATGTAGTCGTTTTTTTTTAAATATTTATTTTAAATTTTAAAATAAAAGTCAATTAATTAACATTGATTTAAACTTTTATTTTTTATGATCTTGTTATAAAATTTACACCTACATTACCTTAATTTAAATGCATCAACCTATAGATACAATTTTCTCACGACTACTGACTTTTCCTAAAATATCACAAATTGAAGAATATAAATTCAAACAATTACCTTGTTTATTCACAAAGATTAAAACGTATTAACGATAAAACGTTTTGAACATCGTTTTGAGATAATACATTTTGATTGGTGTTTATGCGTAGTACAACATTTCATTCTCACTTAAAACGTTTTGAGTAATAAACTAATACTACTCTAAAAGTTCATATTGATGTTTAGTATGTTACCAACACTATTTTAAAATGTCAAATATTCACTTAAATTCACAATTCATTTAAAACGAAGAGTGTATATGCACATTTTAAAAACGCATTGAAATTTTAAATGCGGATTTAATAATGTATTCACTCAAAACGAAATAAAGTTTCAATGAGTTTTAAAATTTGGTTTATGCATCCGTATTAAGTCAAAACGGCGTGAGTTAATGCAAATTAAAGCTTCGCATAAACAAGGTAAGTGATGAGAAAACTGTAATAATTATTGATAGTTATTATCATAGGTGGATCACTAAAACTAATAATTTGTTATACTATTTGTACATGTTTAAAAACATATTTGGCATAGCAGTAAACGCAAAAATATTTTTGTTCAAATTTTTTAAATAACGTACATATATTGAATCCATAAAAAAAAATTTTTTTTTGTGCATTCTAAACCAAATAGGTATACTTAATTGTTATGTTTCATTCAATAATTTATTTTTTATGCATAATGAAATAATTTTATCTGGTAATTGAATTAAACTTGAATTTATCATCGCTTATGGTATGAATTTAAGAATTTACTGTTGAATGCAAATCTTTTACAAATTAATTAGATGAATGTAAAGTATAATACTCGTAATTACATAATAAAATGTTTTTGCACATTATAAGCAAGTATAAAAATACATATACATATGTATGTATGTGTGTACATACATGTAAAAGATATACATAGTAGCTACTATATGTAGTTATCATTTATTAATAGACTTCTCAATGAATGTTTAATGAAATAAGATACATATGTATCTATTTTAATATATAAATTACTATAGAATATTAGTTGTAGTTTTTTTAATTTTTTTAAATTTATAGATTTATGTGCAGGTTATAACTGCAGCATCGTTGTATTTACTGTGTAGCATCGATCGTGTTAATTCTAATTGGTATGTTGACACAAACAATGTTTTGACATGTGATAAGTTGTTATATTAATTGAATTTGTCTTAAAACTGATATCTTACATTACTGATATCAAAGGTAAAAACTATATAATTTCATTATGTAGTAGAACAAGGTGAAAGAAAAGTGCATATAATTATTAATAATATGAAGGTCGATGAGAAAAACAAAAACATTTCTTTTGTGCACTTGTATGTTTTTGAAACCCATGTATACATACATACCTATATATGTATATATACATATATATATATATATATATTTACGTGTAATTATACCTTTACCATGTTTTTAATACTATTTGTAAGTATAAATTATGTGGACAAAATTCTTTTTGTTTTTTGTTGTTGCTATATTTTTTATAATAAAACCATAAAACCCTTTTTTTGTCGTCGCGTCGTTCTAAACAAAACCGCAAAGACGAAAACCACAGTCTCCTCATCTATGTATACATACGTTTTTTCTATATGTACATAGCTATGTATGTACAATGAATATTATACAGTTAAGCCGTCAAGCCTCTTTTTATGCGTAGATGAAATTAAATTAACATAAAACCGCATAAAAAATTTTATTGGAATTCAAGAAAATCTGAAATAAATTGAAAAAGTAACAAATATTTTTATATTTATTCACCTGAGATATTTGCATAAAAGTCAATCTCATTTTGTGCTGATTTTTGTTTTGTGATAATATAATCAATAATTAAACTTGTGATGATAATTTTATTAATTACATACATAATTCACGATATCCAAATATACAAATTTCAAGGTCATGTTGGAATTTGAAGGCTCGTTCAAAATTTGGATTAATTAAAAGAAAATTATTTTTCAATTTATTGTAAAGTTGGGGGGGTAGTTGGTTTTTATGCACATATTTATCGTTTTATGAATCTTCGACGATATCCAAAATTATATCAATAATATCATTACTATATCTTCAAGAAATTCATTTAAATCTCCATGGGTAATAAAGGAGTCAAAACCTTCTTCACCAATGTCATATACTCATGCTTGTTATATTTGACAGAAAAATTTCCATGTCTTCTCTGCTTCTTTTTCGTTATAGAAGCCAAGGTAAATCTTAGAAAAGAAATTAGAAAAATTTAGACTTACCAGCTTACATACGCAAAATTAAACTTCAAGTACACTCGATATCTATTTATTTCAAATTTATTTCTATTACAATTTAAAAGTCAGAATGACAATGTTAGGGATTTTAAAAGCCCATACTTCAGAAAAAAAAAGTAAAAAAACGAATAAATTTATATGTACATAAATCTCTACCCATATGCGAATACTACGCATGAGAATGAATCGTATCATTCGTATCATACACCCTTTGCACACTTGGTGGTTAAACCGGTTATTGTTGCGCTGGTTGTAACATAAGGGTATAATTTTTTCCAACTTGGTATAGTAAGAAATCATCCAAAATAATTTCAGCTTCACGGTTGTAATACACTCATAATCTCTTTACAATTGATCGTGCCACCTTCAGATGTAGTTTGAGCAGTTGTAAAAACAGGTTTTATAACCGGTTTGCGTCGTTGTAACAACAACCTAATGTGTTCATGCTCATATGCAGTAAAATCTCGAACTCGAATGAAATATAATACAAATATAATATAAACCGCACAACTTCAAAATTGTGTAAAGAAGATCCGCATAAAATGAGACTCAACCCAACTGTATCTTTAATTTTTCTTTTTTCTTAATATTTTCACATTTTCATACAACTTTTTCTTTTCATTTATTTATTATTTTTCCACATTACACTTCAATAACTTCTTTGTAAAATACACACAACAGGTATTACAATTGAGGAAAGTGTTTTAGCTATAGTTTAGAATTTGAAGAACATAACGTGTAATGAATCATTTGAAGCCATTCAAAACCACCATCACCGCAGTTATTGTGTTTATAACATAGGTGATTTTTTTTTGTCTTTATTTTTTGTACTTTAAGGATGGCCACAAAATGTACATACCTTAGGAATTTTGAATATTACAATATTTCAGGTTAACACACCAAACTGTATATGTAGTAGTAACTCACTAATAAAAGTAAAAAAAAAAACGATCAAATCATAAAAGAATGTAAAGTAAACTTTGAGGTTTTAAGATGAGATTTAAAATTTTATCCTCTACATTACACATATAATAATAATGTGCAGAGTTGTTATTAGTTTTTAATTACAATTTTTCAAAAAATGGGCAAACAATAAAAGCTATTCGATTTGAATAATATGTAATTGCGTTTATTATAACATTTTCATAAGAAAATCACTCGAATGGAATATGAATACAAAAAACAAAAAATAATAATTTGGATGCCAAAAATATAATTTAATGGAATAGTTGAAGATTACATATATGAATATATCGTTTCCTCTAATTTTAGAAACCAATTTTAGAGGTAGCAGAAAGTGGTTTCACTTGTTATATAGTGTTATCAGATTTAAATAAAAAATACTATTGTTACTATGCTCAGATTTATCAATTTATAAATGTTTTCAAAAAGATCTAATTGATCACATTGATGTAAAAATAGGAAGTGCAAAATTATATCATAAGACAAAAAAAAAAAAAACAGAAAATAATTACAAAACCCATTCATATAAAACAACATGTGGAACTTTACAACAGTGAACAAATTTCTAGATTAGAATTTTTAAGGAAAGTGTCAGCTTTTTCCTATAATATGATCTAAAAGTTTAAAATAGTGTAACTAATAGAAGACACCTTTTAAAAAAATTAAAAACAAAATAAAAAACCAAAATAAAAAAAGGAGAAAAAAATAAAATAAGGTTTAAAAGAAATTTTAGATTTATTATTAGAATAATTTTCAAGTTGGCAACTCAAAATCGGTGTAAAAAAAAGTAACCCATACGATAAAAAAAAGGAAGAAAAAATAAAAATTATGGAAAAGTGAAATTTTATTTGAAGAATGATTTGCGGAAAAGTGAAGTCTTTTTCCTGGAGTTTTGTCTACCTGCTGAAATTCCGGCCGAAACGATAAAACCGCACATGAAGAACTAGATGCAATCATCTATCTAATTCTAATTTATTTTAAACATTGTGTATAAGAATAAGAATATCATGGGACAGTTTCAAAAGGATGTTGATTTAAAGAAAATCTGAAAGAAAAATAGGATCGAAAATGCCCTGAGGATTGAAAATTGTAAATTACTAAGCTGAGATGTCTAAAGATTGAAATATAAACAAAGATTTTTAAAACTGTCAGCTGCCAGTTTACAAATATGTACTATGAAATTGTTTAGAGAAAGAGACATTTTTATTTCTAAGAAAAATCTTTGAGATTGGCAATTAAAAACATCTGAAAAATTTATTTAAATCAAAAGTTTGTTCAAGTGTAAATTATTGCAACATATACTTATTAAGCATTGATGAGTTATTCTATAATACGATACATCACATATTATTATAAAACAACACACTTGAAAGTACGTATTAAGTGAATATAAATAATTGCTATAATCATTGTAAAAGGCACAATATCCTGGGTACTCCTTTCCATTTTCACCTATATTATATTTGTGTACAAGTAATATATAGTATGAAGCAAAGACGTGTGGTAATATTCAATAGGTAAAATGAGCGCCATTGACTCCAAAAAGATACCAAATCAATGACACTATGCATTAGCACCACGGCAACATAACATTAGCAACAGCAGGAACAGACACGACATCATCAATAGCCCCACATTGAACGTTGTCAACAAAACATACGAGTATATATCTACATACTTATGTACGTACATACATTTATATGCAATTACAAAAGCAATCTTAAATCGATTCATCATCAATGCAAGTTTAATTTGCCTCCAATATATGAGTAAAAAGAAAATCACTTTCGTTTCTATTCGTTGTATTATTATGAATGGTCATGGTAAAACAAAAGTATTATTTTACTTATAGAAAGAATATATGATACATCATCTTGAAGTTTTCATGCTTATCAATTTTCTCATATCTTAAATTATTATTTGTAATCTGTCACAATGATGGTAGTTGAGGTGGTTTCAATCTTTATAAATAATCGGCATTAACGATAAAAGGATAATATAATATGCATCTTTGCTGCTATATTGGACGGTTTACATATGAAGATGATGATATGTATGTTGTAGATGTACAAAACCAATTCTTGTCATCATCTTTTCTTTTATATTTCATTTACTGCAAAAATATTAAACAAAAAAAATCATCTTGTACATACATATGTATGTGTAACTTGTATTATACATACATAGCATATACATTTTTTGTATTTTCTTATGTTTGATTCAATTTACCACGCAAACAATAATCTTATCACCTTGACCTTGGGCACGATATTTCTTTGTCGCGATAAAATTGTTGCCGTTTTTTTCTTTCTTTTAAATCGTTATTTTTTTCAATATTCGCATATTAAAAATAAGCAAGTAGTGTATATTATGATATTGTTGAAATATATTCTGATAGGTTGTTAAGATGGTTAATTCTTTGTTTGGTTTAAATATCTGATGCAGTTTGCAGATGGTGAAGACACAATCAACAAGAAAACAAAAACAATTTCACTGGTAGTAGATATCATTCCACAAATATATTGTATAAGTGCAGTAAAAATGCCGGTCAAAAATAATAATCAGCTGCAGCATCATTATCATCAACATCAAGCGTCCAAAAACAAAACAAAAAAAAAACAAAATTTAAAAAAAGTAGCAACAGCAATATTAACTCACTTACAGAGAAAAATAGCTTGTGGCGGTATAATTATCGGACACGCAAGAGATGTGGTCACAAGAGGTGGTTTATGGTGGCCGATTAATTATATCACGAATATCGATTTCGATTAGTAAAGGTACAGAAAGAAGATACATACATACATATGTTGTACATACTTACATAATTAATATAAATGTTTAATGTTTATAATATATTTAAAGATATATAGGTGCAGCAATATATATGTACATACATGTATACATATATGTATGTACATATACTTACATACTTATGTATGTACATATATAAGTATATCATATGTATCTATATATAAAATAAATGCAACAATTTTGTTTATGTTGTATATCCAGATCTTGTTGTTATTGGGATCTGGTTTTCACGTTTTGTTTTTGTTACATTACAGCCACACATATCGAAATTATATGAAATGAGAAACTACAGTTTATTATAATAATAACATGATATTATAAAAAAAAAAAATAAAATAAAATAAAATAGGTATAAAAAATGTTATTTTTTATTTTAGGTTTCGAATTTTAACCGCGTTGAGTTGAACCTATATGTCATCAAGAATTAATTAATTGATTAATGAATCGCATATATACGTATGTAGATATGTACATATTATGTAGATATGTACATATTATGTAGATATGTACGTATTCATGTTTTTTAATGTTTTTCATTTTTTCATATAATGTAGGTTTTGGTTATCATAAAATAGCTATTGTATTTTTTCAAAGGTAGGTACTTATCAACTTTAATGAAAATCAATTCTTCTTTACATATTTTGAAAAATGAATACAATTTATTCAATTTTCTTTTTAAACTTTTATTTATTATTTTTACCTTTACTTTAGCTTTTTTTTTTTCAAAGGAATAAATTATATATTTTTATGTTGTACTTTTGCCTCATTATTGTTAATTAATTGTTCTCTCTGTACTTTGTAGTTATACTTAAACGTTCATTCAAGACCGTGCTATTTATTTTATTCAATTTATTTAACTTTTAGTTGTTCCAAAAACATGACACTTTGAAGTCATAGACCCAATTGTGTTACACAAAGTGCCAAAAAAAAAAAAATTTATTTATTTGATCACAGAACGTTTACAAAAACAATTTCAAGTCTGAATTTCAGTTAGCTTATTATTTTGTGGCAAAAGAGTAGAATTGAAAATTCTGGAACCAAATTGACATGTATTATTTTTCCGTTTCAAAAATAACTAATTGTTTTTTTAACACTTGAGTCAATTTTAGCACATTTTCATTAAAAATCAGTTTTCAATTTTGAATATCTCTGGAAATGAATTTGAAATTTCTGTATGGCATTTTTCTCGTCATTCTCTACAAAATTCTCTTTGGAACAAAAAAGATCTCTGCAACAAAGAGCGAGTTACAGGGCTCCACAAAAAAAAAACTACGCACATTAATGTTGAGGAAATTTGTCCAGGATGTTTCTGGAAGGGTTCTTCACTAAACAAATTTTGAATGCTTCTAATCCGCTGGTCCCATCACTAGGGACTTGTCAACTTTGGGCTGTTGTATCTTGGACTGTGTTGCACCGATTTGAGTCAAGTAAGAAGCACTAGATCAGAAAACACTTCAGTTTATCGCAATGGGAATTTTGTTAGAATAAGTGCAAAAATAAAAAAAATAAGCAAAAAAATAAAAGTTTAAATAATTTTCTTTAAAGCTAGATACATTACACTTTTAGCAATCCAAAATTATTTTAATTCAAATTTTAGAGTTATCTAGTTAGAAAGGTATAATACTGAAAAGTATGTTTTCCAACTAAAATTTTTCATATGACGTTTAAAATTAAAGTGTCAGTGAGTTGAGAAAACTTTTATGATTTATAACAAAGTGTTATATGATCTTTTCACTTTTTACGTTTTGCTTTATAAGCATTGCGTCAAAGTGATATCATTTAGGTATGTACTGTGATTTTATTTTATATTCTATGTATATAATATCTACTTTGATTTAGTTCTATTTTTAACCTATTATACTTAAACTGTCAACATGTTATATGATATTACTTTCAAGTACTCTCTATGTAAGTACTTAAAGGATAGAATAGATATGAATGATATCTACCTATGTATGTATATGAAAATTAGTTTACTTCCTGCCAGCTTTACCTAGGTATCATCATCATCATCTTTTTTTCTGCTTGGATAAAGTGTCATTTTCATAGTCATATGCATGTATGTATGTACATAACTATATATATTATTACATACATATAGAACGTGTCATAGGTACCTACCTATGTAATGGGCAATAAAAAATGTTACACTTTATCATTATTTTAAATCTTTGAAAAAGTACTTTTTTGCATAATTTCAACATACAATTTCTTCCTTCTTCTTATACATCAAATCCAGGTAAGTATTACATGATAATTTATTTTAAATACTAACCATTATATGAAAAATTATAGTAACATACAATGAAAAAAACAAACATAATAAAGGTTATTATAGTACATAATATTTAAAAAAAAATGCATTTAAATTCAGGTTGCACAAGCACTGTATCTTTAAAATAAAAAAATATAGTAAAGATACATACATCTTTAAGCCTTTTTTATAAAAATCTTGTATATGACCATTTTAGTAATTGTGTTCTCCTTGAAGCATACTTTTCATTGATATTTTGTTAAATTTTAATTCTCGAAAAAAAAAAAAAATTAAATTAAAAAAGAAAAAAACGATAGTATGTTATATTCAGTTTTTTTCTTGTTGATTTGCGTTTCTACATACATACTCGTACATACTATAATAGAATTGACAAACATATAGAATGTGTACATATTGGTTGACACAACCTCATATTGTTGCGTACATTTTTTTGTTGACTTGACATATTACAAGATTGGCTGAATCTTCGAATTTATGTTAAATTTTTTTTTTCATAATCATAAAAGGAAACTTGAACCTATATCGAAAATGCTTATCATAACTGATTTTGGTATTGACGATATTTTTTCCCATTTTTTTTATATTTTTTTGTTTCCATTGTTTTTTAGATTTTGATTTTACTTTTTTTAAATATGTAACTTCAGTGACGCTCGAAACATTTGTAAGTAGTAATAATTGTTTGAATATTTTCAAATTTAATGTATAAGAAAAACAAGAAAAAAAATTCTTTTGAATCATTTTTACAACAACATAAAGAATAATATTCAAATGTCTTCTGTTTTTGTTTCAAAACATTTGAAACTGAATACATTGTCATTTTTTTATCTTTATTTCAGAAAAAAAATCCAATTATTATTGTTTCAATTGTAATATTTTATTCGAAATTCTTTATTTCTTATCAATCCAGCACTTTCTACTGGCAAGGACTTGATTATTTTGTAATATCACTATCTGGAATTTTTTTCTTCCAATTTTTGTTAATACATTTCTGTATAGTTTTAATTTGTTTTTTTGAAAATATTATTTCAAATTTTCTTCTAACAATCTGCCAGATGTTCTCGATTATATTGAGATCAAGAAATTGCCCAGGCCCTTTTAAAATTTTAATATTTTAACCCTCAAACCAATTCTTTGCTTATCATGCTGGGAAACCCATGAAATTGGCTTCTCTTCATCAGGATAAGGGAACATACGAGTAGTGTTAGAAGAAAAGGTTTATAAAATTTTGATGCCGTTGTACCATTTATTTTCTTAACGAGGGCTATACAATATATGTACATATATCCATTCCATCATATTGCCTAAAATTTCACTATTGCTTCAATCAAATTTTGATATTTTTTCGGTGTACCTACTTTTATTTTTGCGGTCATTCTATTATCTAAACTTCCTTTTAAATAAATTTTAATTCGTCTGAGAAAAAAACAGTACGATGGACGTGCGAGGACATCAGTATAATTTAAAATAAACTGAAAAAATGAATGTAAAGCATTGGTCTCTAAAAGAGACGCTACATGCATCAGTTCTTTTTTCAAACCTGAGGAAATATGGAGGGCACCTTTTAGTAGCATTTTAGGATTCATAAAAAGAATAAATCTAAAAGAGACACGGTTCGCAGAAAAGATCTTTACACGTCGAAGTGCAACAATAGCCACACTTGTTTTGTGAGAAACCATTTCAAAGAATATCTTGTCAAAATTTTAACATTTTACTTACTTCTTCCTTGAAATGTTAAACTCTCAATGTTACATTAAAAAGTCCATAAAACTTTTTCATTTTTATGGTTTTATTTTAGCTACAATTATTATTTTTAAGAAACTACATTTTTATTTTATTTAAGATTTTAAAATTATTTTTTTGGTTAAATACTTAATTCTTTAAGTAATTCCATAACATTTTTATGTTATGATAGTCATTATGGTTTTACATTGATAATTCATTGTTTATTGGTATTTGCGTAATTCAATATAAATATGATATTTTGTGTTTTGTGGTTTGTAATTTAATTGCTTAAATGAAGTTTTTCATAATTAAATCAGACTTTTTTTTAAAAACATATGGTTGATGTGATCTTGAATAAATTATTAATTTCAATGTTTGTAATAAATTATTTTCTATTTATGGTTTCGATGAAGTAATTTATAATAAAGAAGTAAACAAAACGAAACAAAGAAAAAAAAAACGCGAAAAGATGGGAAAATTAGTAATTGTTACCAATTAAAAATAAATGAAAATTTGTTGCTTATTAGAAAAACAATGTCCTATGTACTCCTTTTAAAAGAATTATGTTGTAGTGAATTATACGTCACAAAAAAAGTGATAAAAGTTTATTATCATTATTTTTATCGTTTACACTGTATTCGATTAAGAGCTCCGAATTTGAAGTGAGGAAAATATGTGTTAAATAAAATTTTTCTGACTGTCGAAAATCAACCATATTATATTACGTTAATTTTTTTTCTTATTTTTACTCAAGAAGATGCAATTCTATTTTGTAATTGCAAAAAAAATGTTGTGTATATATCAAGAAAAATATTTTTTGACTTCATTTTATTTGTTATTTCGAATTTAAAATGTACGAAAAATGTCAATCTGACATTACATTACGCTACTTAAAATAAGGAAAATCTATTGAATTCAATCAACGAATATGATTAGTTTTCAATTGTTGCTATTCTCCTTTTTTTGTGTTATTAGGGCAACTGGGTAGTGTTTCAATCAAATTGTATATTTTTTAATATGTATATACATACTTTTCTTAATTATTATATTTATGCAAAAAACAGAATTTATTCTAAAATGTTCAAAGAACGTATAGTGAACTATAAAAATATTTTATGCTTTTATGCTGAATACATATTGGAGTTATAGTGAACATAAGACCACATTATTATCATATATTTTATTTAAGTATAAATTCATTTTCATAATCAACAAAAACATAAAGCAAACAAAATTTCTTTCATATAAAACAAAAAAAAAAGATAACCAAAATAAACAATTTCAGGATCAAACACTAATGTATATTAATTAAAAGAGGCTCTGAAAAACGATACCACAATAAGTCTTATAATATGCACATATGTACATATGTACATATATATAATAAAATTAGAATTTTAAGGGTATGAATATGATAAAATTCAAGGTGAACATATACCTATATTAATCAGTAATTACGTATTTTGGAATGGCATTAAATACACAATATTTTAAAGGTTTTTTGTTATGAAATATCAATATTTTCAATGCTTTATTTTCATTTGTACATCTAGTGAATACAGTTTACGTCCTTATAGTGAACATACTTTTTTGTCGTGAATTCGATCTAGAAAAAATATAATTTCTAATACTAAAACGGTATGTCCAATTTTGCTCTAAAGTTAAAGTACTAAACATACTAAACAATATTAACATAATGAATATTCTTTAATTTAGGCTTTGTCTTGTTGCAATTTGAAATACAACCAATTGCTAAGTAGCACTTTTGAATCAAATCAGTTTCAATTTAAACATTAAAGTTAAAAAAAATTAATTGCTACTACACAATTCCATTACTTTATTTCAAAATTAAACTTGTAGATCTTCTCATACACACATGAGTAACCTTTTGTTTTCCGCTTATACGAGTACAGCTATATATATACTTTTTTTCTTTAAGTTTTTCATTTTGAAATTTTACTTTTTGAAATTATGTATTTACAAAGAAGTTTTTCTTACTCTGACCACAGAGCAGTTATAGAATACATTGTCATTGCTTTGACTAAACTGAAGTACTTAAAACTTCCCTTTGAATAATTCTCCTTAGATATATAATACATACATACGAGTATGTGTATGTAAGCCCGTCAGCAAAATAACCATAGATATAATATTAGAATATTCTGCATATTATATTATGTACGAAACGTATAACTTTATAAGTATGTACATATATGTAGATATTCTTTCGCTATATTTTAGCGAATACCGGATTTAAACAATTGAAAGTGAACTATAGAGGAGAATCCCTTAAATTCCTGACAGCGACAAGATATTGTTTTCGAGAATGAACATTTTTTTTTTATTCCCGTTTATCTTTTCTTCACATACGGTATTGTTGTTGTGGTTGTTGCAACAACAAAATAGCTCTGCATCTTCGTCCTCGTTTATTTAAACTGCTTTTGTTTGCAAATGCAACAAGGCAAGGACGGTAAGATCGAATTTACGTTATTTTTGCATTATTCTTCTGATCTTAAAGTATTTTTAATTTCTCCTTTGAATTTTTGTTTTTATTTTTTTTCTTCTTCTCGATATATGTAAGTATGTACATATACATATGTACATACATACATACATATATGCAACTTCTTTCACTCTGATAATTTAAATAAGTTACATTTTTATCTACTTTAGCTTTTTTAACGTGCCACAGATCCTATCTTTTGAGTTATTTGAAGAAAAACAACAAACATTAATTTAAGATGTAAAAGAAAGTGTATTTTTGTATATGTACACAAATTATACTCGTTTTTGTTAAAAGTACAATTATAGGTTAAAAATGTTATAATATATGTACATAGGTACATATACATACTTTTATCCTTTCGTTAACTCATTAAAATTTTTTCACGATTTTTTTTACGTTCTGTTTTCTTGTGCTGTCATTTTGAGTTTATTTTGCGAACCTTGTTTTTTTTCTTCATTTTCCTTCTGGGATTAATTGATATTATTTTTTCAAGTATAAAAATTCTGTCGATTTGAAATGAATATACATACATACATATGTAAGTACATTTTTTTTTTCAATTGAAATCGTTAAATCGTCTTTAATGTTTTGATGTTGTTTACTTTTTTTCATTTATCTTATTTTACAAAAAAAAAAAAAAGGAACGCGTACAAATTTGGCATGATTCGAATAATAGCATATTCATTCAACATGATTTTTTAAAATTTTCTCCCTTTTTTATAAAAAAATTTACAATTTCCATAAACTTATCTTGCGTCCCCAAAAATAACACACACTTCCACAAATATCCTTTATATACACATACACATATATGAAATTTATTAAATATCCTGTTGGCACCCTTTTTTTTTGCCATTTTTTTGTATGATTCTATTTTTAGGTATTAGTATTGGAATGATAACATCATTATACATAATCAAGTTGGAAAAGGACGAATGCTTCGTATCTGCACATACATATGTACATACATTTGTATACAAAGTACATATATGTACTTAAGTATATCTATGATGTAAGTATTTATTACTTTCTTACAAAACCCTTGGTTTTTTCTTTCCCTTTTTTAGTTTTCAAGGGATTTGAAAAATTTTAATGCAACAAAGTACATTTTTTTACAGTCTTTAAGTGAAAAAGAAATTGAAAGAGTATTCACAGGGCAAAACACATAAGAATTCAGAATCAGAAGAACGAACAAGAAAGAACATAAAGGGGGGGGGGGGGGGGCATGACAACTCTTCTCTGTGAAGGTATATATGTACACAATTACATACATCAGAGTCTGTATAGTAAAGTAACGTCGAAATGTTCCCTATTAGCAAGATCTAACCGAAACTACTTAATTTTTTTTTCAAAATTTTAGAATTGAGTGAGAATAAGTGCGTTTAGTAACACAAAGAAATCAAAATTTTCTACTTATTGGGTATTTTTATGGGAAGACATTTAAAAATGAACCTCTACAACTATTGTCTATGTGCTTTTTAGAGTTTCTGGTATAACACCTTATGTCTTGTAAAATTACTCATTACACTTTTTTCTTCAGTTTATTTCCGAAATTAATTGAATAAACAGGTTATAAAATAGTGAAAGTGATTTTTAATATATCATTAAAAAATTGTAAGAAAAATTAAAAGAATTGTTCCTGAATAAAATATTTAATTAAAACTCCTCAAGTAAATTTTACTTGGTAATATTATGAATTTCGTTTATTTTTAACTTTATTTGAACTTCATCAAATTAAATAGAATTAAAATTAAATTATCAGGTAATTTATAAACCGAGTATAGTGAATTACCGGTTAGTGTCTTGCAGGGTTGTTTCTTGTTACTTGTTTCGTGGTATTTATACAATTCGGGAACCGGGACCACCGACCAATACAGTATCATCAAAATTTTTTAGGTACATATATGCATACATAGTGTGATAATACAAACATATGTAGGTATGTATGAATTAATGTATATATGAATATACATATTTTTTGTACAGAATACATATATAAATAGCAGCACCCTAACCTAAAATTTTTTACTGACAAAATGATTCAAACTTCCGATAGGTGTCAATTTTTGTATATAAAGAAAAATAACATGTGATGATTATATGTATGTATGTAATATGTATATACATATTTGAGAACTTCAGATATCTTTTGGGGAAAATTGTGTGTACATTAAGCTCATTAGGGGCAAATTTTTAAAGTTGCTTTCACCATTGAGCTTATTTTGTTTGAAAAACCAACAATACTCATAAATACTTATACTCTTTTGAAAATATTGATGGGTGAAGAAAAAGGACTTTCATTAGCAACAACATAAAAAATATACAATATGCAGACATAAAAGTATACAATGTATGTATAACATATTACATACTAAAAAATCGATATTTGGCTTTGTTTTGACTGCTGATTCAGTATGAATAATAGGAAAACTTAAAATAAAAAAGTAGAAAGTAAAAAAGGAAAAGTTTGAACTGAAAAACTGGAATGTTAAATTGAAAATGACTATTCTTTGAATCACATACAAACGTAAGTTATTTATTAAAAATAAATTTTGTATTATTCTATAATAAAAATTTAGCACTCACTTTGAAATTCTAATGAATATCAAATAAAATATGTGTTATCCTTTTCCAATGGTACCTAAATGTTTAAAAAGCTACAAAAACAAAATTATTTTCAACTTTATATATTTTCTCCTTGTTTTAGCGTAAAATTCACAAACACTGACAAAATAATAATACAAAATCACATATCCTTTTCACAAACCAGCCTAAAATATACTTTTATTATTTAATACACGGTACACTGTATACCTAACCTAACCTACTATGTATCTATAGTGTTTTAAAAAAAAAAAAACTAAGTGCCTCTGTTACACTATATTAATGCATACTCGAATTTTTTTTCCCGAATTTTAACACGTTTTTTTCTACAAAATTTCAATTATCACTTAACTTTTATTATTGGCGCGAAAAACAATTTCTAACCTGTGCTGTGTATTTATTACAATTTTAACACTTTTATTACAATACACGACACGATAAAGCCTCAAATCAAACTAAATTGAATAAATGCAAGAAAGAAGAAAGAATGTTTTGTTATGGTCGTCGGTCGATAACTCGATTTATGATGTTATGATAATTTTAGTTTCAAACAAACTTGTTTGCTTACAAACATATGTTTGAAGATAAATAGGGTGTTTATGTTGTTCATGAGAAATAATAGAAAAGTTTTACATTAAAGATTAAAAATGTAAAAAGGTTATCTTGAAAGTTCTCGAGATTTATGATTTTTTCAAATATTTTTTTAACCCTAGAATGGTATGGTGGGGTGTAGGTATAAAAAAAATATTTATCCTTTTCTCAAATATGTATTTATGTGCATTCAATCAACATGTAAATTTAGTGTCAAGTATTTAGTTTTGATGTGTTGTACCAAGTCCTTTTTTTCTGGGCATTACCGTTCCAGGGTTGTAAAAGCATTCGAGGTTTTTCGAAATATTCAATTTTGAGACCTTTGGAATCATGTCATGACGTGGAGGAAATTTTCTGACTAGTGACTACTGATCTGTCTTAAAAAAAGTGTAAAACTATTTGAATTAACTTACAAAGAAAAATATTTAGACTTTAAGACTTTTTATTTAAAAAAAATTGAATATAAGAAACATTAACAGCTTTTCAAAAATCTGTATTTACAATGTATACATATAATTGTTAAAACTACCTTGTACTTATATGTATGTATTTTCGTTTATTCTTGTTGAATTAAGTAAAAGTTTGAACAAGATGTAAATAAATACATACTAAATACATAAAAAGTATTTAATGTTATAATCGAGTCGAGTCGAGTCGAGTTAGAGATTGAGGCCCATATCCTCGATCGTCCTTGCAAGAAGGCAAGCAAAACTTACTAACTACAATGATAGAAATGGTATCCTCGATTGTTTTTTGCTTTCACAAGAGCGCAAATTAATCGTCAAAAGTTGGGATCGCAAAATTGGTATAGCAAACTGAGTTAACAGAGCACATAATCACAAATTTATTCTAAAAAAATAAAAGTTCGAACCTAAATACTTATGTTATCGTTGTACTTTAATATATTTTTTTTATAATAGATAGAATTGATTAGTTTAGGCTCCAGAAAAAAATTCAAATTGAAAATCTAAATTTCATGAGAGGCAAAACAATTTCGGTTATAATTTAAAAATTTGAAAAGAAAGAACGAATTTTCAACGTTTGTAATAGACAATTGTAGATTATGTATACAAAAATTTCATTTAGAAAAAAGTGCTTACAAAGTAGAAATGGCTAACTTGCGATTGCAATCGAGAATGTGGTTTTTTGTAATCGCAAATCCGCCAAATTTGCTAGTCACAATTTGCTTAATTGCTAAACGGTTGAGGATATGGCCTTGAGTCTCTCTGAACTGCAATGCAGTGCAGTTGTACAAACTACAAAGGCAGTATTTCTGTACTCCCAATTCTGTACTGTCGCTGTCGTCGGCTGTCGCGTGCGTCGTCTCTGTATGTCTGTAAATTAAAAATGGCAACTGCAGTAGTCAAAACGAACATGTTAGTTGTATTGTGTTGTAAAGAAAACGTGTTCGGAATGAGACTGAATAAGAATAAAACAGTTTTGTATTGCTCAAAACTTCAATTTATTCAATCTCGTTATGAACAACAAAATTTTATTGTCGGCACTTTGAAATTTTTGCCTTTATTCTCTTATTTGATTTTCTTTTTTTTTTTTTTTGTGGTATTTTTAAATTTAATACCTACTTATATGTAGGTGCCTAGTTTGTCTATAAAAAGTTTATAAGGTTTGGATAACCTGCTTTGTTTATGTTGAATTTGAACTTCAAACTAAATAAATTAAAACAAAGGTGAATAATATAAAAAATTAAAAATAAAATAGCTTATTATTATTAAAAAATTAAAAATTAAAAATTAAAGATTCGATTTAAAAAGTTTAATTTAAAAAATTGTCGATAATAAAGTTCATAAATGATTAAGCTATAGGTTGTCGTCTCAAGTAAGCTTTTCGCCGTTCAACAATTTTATCTGTTTTGTTTTGTCTACCCGTGGTCCGTGGATCGAAACCACGCTCTGCTATATAGTACCATTGTGTTTAAAGTTAAATAGTGGTGACAAAGAATCGATCATCTTTGTTCAATAGGTGTCTCCACCATTCACTTTTGTACTTTTTCATATAAATTTTAAATTTAGTTTTTTAACTTTGAATTTCTGTTTTTTTTTTTTTCTGAGAAATAAATGAGAACTTTTGAGAGTAAGAAAAAAACTATTATTCATCATATCCATATGTTCATGATTCATGATTCATGAATGACTTGTTTTTTTTTACTTTGTTTTGGTTTCTCATTCATATTTTGCTAGAAATGATTTTTAAGGATAAATATTTAATACATACATAGGTAGGTATATACAACAATTTAATAGAATTATAATTGCCATAATACCTATACGTATGCATGTATATGCTAACGAAGTGAAATGAATGTATGTTATTTTTACTATTTAGATATTTTTTTAACCTTTATGTGTACACCCAAAAAAATCTTCGTTATCGCACACCCGTGGTACATTTGTACTCCATATATTCACATATGAAAATAGAAGGTTTCCCTGGGACTAGGGAGCTAAAATTTGTCCAGGATATTCCTTGAAGGGTCTAATATTATGTGAATTTTGAACGTTGAAAAGTTATAGAGTAAAATACAAAACAAATCATTTTTCAACAAATAATTTTTATTACCTTATATCAATCTGCTCTGTGATTATATGTATATACCAGAAAGAGTATACATATGTACATATACATGTGAACTTTATATGAAATGTACAAAAAACTTATTTTTAATTTTGAATAACTTCCCATGCATGTACGTAAGTATAAATTTTTTTTAAATTTATAAAATTTGAGCTTTAATTAAAATATGATCCCTTTGAGATCGGACCTTGAAACTTCACCAATTCCTCCATTGGAGGGTCCTACGTACACATCCCAGCTCAAAATCGGTAGAACAAAATATTCTTTTTTTACAAAAACAAAATTGGCAGTGAGTATACAAATGTACCTATACCGTACATTTTAAATGGAAATTTAAAATTTTTTTTTCTTAAAAAAGGTGTTTCTCATCATCCCGTGAACCTAAAGCCGTAATTTTTTAACCCAAATATTTGTTGAAGTGTCCTCTTTGATCAGCCCGTGCGAATTTTGTGTACTATTTTTACTTTTTGAAATAAGGTAAAGAGACGAAACATTTCCATACATTTGCAAGACCAAAAATAAATTTTCACTTCAAAGATCTGCATCTCAGCATCCCGTAAACAGTTTACTGAAAACTAATATTTTTATACTAAAACATTTATCAAAATGTTCTTTTTAGTATTGTCCTTAACAGTATTGTTGTACTGAGCAAAAAATGTTGCATTTTGTTATATTAAAATTAATCTACGTGGTTTATGTTTTTTGTTTTGTTGTCAAAAGAAGTTTTGTAGAAAATACTGTGCAAAAATTTTAAATCAATAAAATCACAAGGTTGAGACATTTAAATTTTAAAACGGATTTTTGACGAAAATGTCATAACATAGAAACGAGTGTTAAAGAAGTATGTTCTCGTGGGAAAAAAAAATTAAAACTTGACCAGGATATTCTATGGAGGTATCACAACAAAACACATTTCAAATGATAACAATATGTTTCTCATGATCAAAGAATGAAATGGACAGAAAAATCAGTACATATTTTAAAAATGCATGAAAACTGACTTTTATTCTTCACCTTTTGCTTCTTTGCTTTGTCAATAATCTGAAGTAGATGTTTTTCTATCTACTCTGCTTTTTTATATACATAAATTGATGTATTATTATGAATAAAATGTGTTTATTTTTTCAGATATTCTCTTTAATGACTTTTTCTTGATTATACATGAAATAAAAAATATCAATTTTTCAAATACAAATTAATCTTATATTTTTCCATATGAATATTTATGTATGTATATTCAGTATTTTACTAAATAGAACAGTTTACATACATACTTAAATAATTTTTATCAACGGTTAACATTCTTTTTACGCATTGATAATAATTAATTAAAATTTTTAAGTTGTCGTGACTCATAGTTTTTTTAATATCGTTTTTTGACTAAATAATAAAAAGAACTACCTACATTAGAGTCTCTATATAAAATATGAAGATCCTTTTTCAAAATTTCAATAAAGGTTTATTACTTTAAATATGTAATTGTTAAGTGAAAGATTTTCCATTTTAAATTTATAATTTAAGAATCCTTTTGTTTTAAAATCGATTTAATGACCAACTGTCCTCAACCTTTTTGTTTTATCCTATTTTAATATTTTGAATTATATGTACTATAATACATAATAACCAAGACAGAAGACAGTATATAGACGTTTGGAAAATATTCTAATAAATAAAAGCCCTTTTTTAAGCAATCCTCAACACTCGAGTCAATTTTGGCACATTTTCGTCAAAAATCAATGTTAATGAAATTTTTGCAGACCTTTTCGTCCCTTTAAAAGAAGATATTCCCGGTAGAGTAGAAAGTTGAAATCTAACCAAGATGTTTCTTGAAGGGTTTTCTTTTAAACAAAACGATTGAAATCTTTCGACTAGGGCGAAAGTTAAAAAATAAAATGAAGAAAAGCGTCATTTTTTAAATAAAAAATCAACCTTTTATTTTTTTCCTTTTTCTGCTACTCCCCTTATTTTTGAACTTGTCCTAGATAAATTCCCATTGCAATTAAATTGAAGGATTTTCCAATCAAGTACTTCTTATTTGAATTAATTCTGTGCAATCTAGCCCGAGATATAATAGCCCAAAATTGACAAGTGCCGCTTTTACCACACAAAAATTTTGAAAAAATTACATACAGATACATACATATATGGAAAATTGAAAATAATTTTTTTCATTCACAAAAATTTACATATATAGGTATCACTTTATTTTGAAAAATTTTACCTTCTTATCTTCGTCATTTTTTCTTCCTCTTTTGGAAAATAATATGTGAATATTTTTTCTTTTATTTGTTCTATACAAAACTAATAAGTAATTTTTGAAAAAATTAGAATTACAATTGAAACATTTTTTGCACTGCGCCTATTAGAAATGACGATTGGCGATAACATTAGCAATATTCACATTCTCTGAAAAAACGTAATTGTTTATGGAAATAATATAGCCTAACCTGAAATTTATTCATATTTTTGAATAAATCTGTTTGAATATTTTCTCGAAATTTCGGCTAAATTGTCCAGACTGCCAAAGAACCTACCTTGCCTTGAACAAGTGAGCTGCGTTTTTTTAAAGCTAGAAAATCGCTGTGCAAAATGCACCATTGACTCAATTTCTTTTTCATTCCTTCCTACAACTTCTACAGAAATCATTCGATGGTACGAAAAGTTTATTGGTCATATAGAGTCATATAGCAACCTAAAAAGGCTAAAGAATAATACTAATATAGACAAGGGTGCTATGCTAGTTTTTTTTTTATTAATTGCACTAAATAAAACTGATAAAATCATATTTTTAAAATACTAAAACTGAAAGTGATATAAAAAATAAACAATGAACATAATTCATACTACATAACAGAACATTGCAACAACGCTGTATAATATTCATAATATTAAAGAAGTAGAAATATCTCTAAAATGTTGAAAATACACAAACAATGTATACAAAATACGAAATGTATATGTACATAATATGCAGGGTGTTTCACGGATCGTGTGCCAAACTGAACATGGTGGTAGATCTCGATGAAAAATGAAAAAAATCGTATGGGAGGGGGAGGGTCTATTCTCAATGGTTACCGAGATATTCAAGGTCAAAGACAATTTTTTTCGAAAAGTAACCAGTTCCACTTTTTGAAACATATTTCAGCGCTCGCGCAATATACAGAGCTAAATGAACTTGAAAACTTCTAAAGAAAAAATACACTACTTTTGCATGATGAGTAAGGGTGAGTTCATATTTTTAGTTCTAACTTAGTTCTGCAGAAGCATTGGGTTCATTTCATGTTACATGGAGGATGAATGTGAAAATATAAACAGATTATTGAAATTCAATTTTTAAAATTGTCCTTGTAGAGGAACGTTCATGAAAACAGCTGCAAAAATTCCGTTTTTTTGCTTAATTAGGGCTAATTTAGAACTTATTATTATTAACAAGTACTACAATCAATTTTTTTGCAAAACATAAACTCATCCTAATTTTGACGAATTTGAGCAGATTTTAAAACAGAAATGTTTTAACACAGAAATTCGGTGGATAATTAGGTCCAGTTACGTGATTTTTTAATTAATTATTCAATATAGAAATTATTTTTGGGTAATAAATATTAATTAGTAAAAATAATGTTCTAAGATAACAAAGCAAAAAGTGTCTTTGAAACAATTTATTCACATGTAATTTTAGCATAAACATCTGAAAGTATTTTTTGTATATTTTTGATATCTATACGAATACAGTCAAATCAAATAATGAGCGAATGCCGTAATATTATTAGTTTAAAGATTTATTAAAAGTGAACAAAATTAAATGCTAAATTCAAAACAAAAAAACTTTTAACACAATTTAAGAAAAAATTAAAATTTTACGAACATTTATATTTTTGATTTTTGGGTACAATAAATATTCTTATTATAAGTCCTTAATCAGATACTCCCTATTATGTCAAAATTTCTCGTAAGACGGTAATTTAAAAAAAAAAAATTCTAACAATTTCTAGAAAAAATCACTGTTTGTTAGCTGTGTCTTTTATACTTACTTTGGGTGAAAAGACTCTATTTACTTTGACAGTCCAAAAATGATTTCTTACAACTTTTTTTTTCTGAATAGGCAGCTCATTACATTTTTAAAAACACAAAGTGCTAAGTTATGATTTTAATTTGTTTTCTAATATTTCATGTAATTATTTCAAGAATTTTTGAACCATATACAACCTAGCTGTAGTTCTTTTTATATGTATCTCTAACAATCATATACATATATAATGCTGTTTTAATATTAAATTTATTCACCTTTCGTGCACAAGGTTGTCTGAGAAATCCAATATATTTATCATCTTTTCACGCATCAGTACAACTACACACATTTCCAAATTGTTGTACATAAAACGCATCAACCTTCACCTAATTAATGACTGTAGTTAGTTGGTTGATTCCATTAATATGAATTTTAAAAATACATTTACTACAACAATAGATAAAAAATTATATTTTTTGTACGTGATATAAAGTAAGAACTAGACATTGACGCGCCAACAAGGTGCAAAAAAATCCGTTCTATTTTGGTGTTTTATTCAACTTAAACTATGCATTTGTTTTTTATTTACCTAATTTAAAAACCGATTATGATAATAATCAATCTTTGTCTCTTTGTGTATTCGTGGATTTACAAGTTTTTCGTGTCACATAATCGTCATCATGTCATAAATAATATGCATTGGCTTCTTTTGTTAATAGCAGAATACAACCTAGAAAGCTGAATTGAAAGCCCCTTATTTCATAAAAATGATTATTATTGTCAACCATGACTTAAAGTGATTCTTAATATGTACTTACTTTTGAAAGTACATATTCAGTCATACAATGAAAAAATTTCCGTGTAGGTGGATTTAAAGTTGAACGCTTTTGTTGAAATTGAAAAGTAAATCGTGAAAACCAAATAACAACTCCTCGATTATGTTTACTTTTCATTTTCATCACGAATCAACGAACTAACAGTGATCATAACACCTGAAGCAGGTATGTAAATATATGTATAATGATATCAATGATGATGATGATGATGGTTTTATTATTAGCCTACATATTTATTTATTTTGCGAATTTAAAGAGCATTTCAGATACTTCTAGTGAATTATTCACAAGCTCACATATTTTGCGAACATTTCAAGATGTCATGTAAATTTTACGCTCTTAAAAAATTTAAATATCAATCTTAACATGTAAAAGTTGTTTAAGAAGCACAATTGGCTTATTTTATTGATGATGATGATGATGATAATGATGATGATGATGATATACCTAAAGTGTCTATTCAAGCTCACTTTAACACGATCTATGAGGGCGAAGAAATAATAATAAGAAATGTGTTTACATGTAGGTACCTATCATATTAAATAACATATTGAAGAAAAATTTAACAATTTAGTTATTACAGTTCACTGTTGTAATAAAATTATAGGATTATTACACAAATATACATTATATGAAGGAGATGTTGCGATTATGTCAGTGATATATGCGGTCTAATAAATCTGCATGAGTATAAAAATATAGTATATTGGAAAAAAAAAGCTATATATTTTATTATTCACACTTTGTATGCACTACTGACTCCATAATATCTTAAAATATACTCACAATTCATGATTAGATCAGTCAGTATATTATGATACTGATGTAATAGTATTATTATTTATTTCTTATGTATATACATACATATATATTTTTATCTATTTAACATATATAGTACAAACATACATATGTATGTGTATACATATATTATTAGGGTGAGTGAATTTTGTGCTTTAATAATTTTTTTGTTTTGTTATATACACAATACATATGTACATATTATGTATGTAACTGAATATACTTATTTTGTTGTTCCCTAATATTAATTTAATATATTTTAAAAAATTTTCATTTTTAAAAAAAAATTCAGCAAAGTTTTTAATTTATTTTGGTTTTATAAAATAAGGATTTCTTATATTTCCAGATTACTATACAAGGAGCCAGTGGAATATCCAGTTGTTTTTTAGTTTTAGGACTCTTTACCTAAAAAGGTTACAAAAAGGCGGGACACTTGATTGATCTTAGATACTATTTAAAAACAAATTTAGAAAGTGTTTCAACAAATTTTTAAAAAAACAGGTAGTTGCAGATGATTAAGAAATGAAGAAATTGGAAAAATCGAAGTTATAAAAAAAGAAGGATATTCTAATAAACAAATTGGAAAAAGATAAAATAGAAGTGCTAGAGTGATCAATAATTTTTTAAGGATCCAGAGAACTACCGAAAAAAATAAACAAAAAAGGACAACCATAGGGCAGAAACGCAAAAAAACTTTAATAGGTTTTTATTCCCAAGGAGCCATAATAGGCCAATTGCAGGGATTTTAGAAAGTAGATAATATAACGTTGATTAAAACTACTTTCTATTATACTTCAAATAAAGTGTTTTTTTTTTTTAAATTACAAATGTGTATACGTACATCATTCACGAGGATTGTTGTTTTCTTTTCTCTTTTGCGAAATATTTAGAGCAGCATATCCATGCATTTGTTTTGATGGAAAAAATACAAAAATTTCTTTATTAGTGTTTGGATTTAAAACGACTTTGATTAATTTTCTTTATTTTTGATTCTGATTCTTTCAAATTTTGTAGATAAAGCTTTACTGTATTTGATTTAAAATTATTCTAATTTCTAAGTTTCTACAGGGTGTCCGGTTTAAGGTGTTACAAAATTTAATCATAGATAGGTTTTGGCAAAACACCTTGTATCTTCGTTGTCGTTAATTGTAGAGCAATGATACGTTTACCTAACAAAAGGGAACCCTTTGCCCTTTCATTTGACATAACCACCATCTCTTTAGCTTACTTACCACAGAAGTTATATTAGCGATCAAAAGAATGTGGAATCTGGAATGAAGTCATCTTTTCACTTTTTGTCCCCATGTTTTTGTTTGATCCTTAATGCATTTTGCACTAAAAAGTGAAAAGATGACTTTATTCCATAGGCTGTAGTTTCTGAACCAAGGCAAGTAGAGTCATACAGTAGAGAGTGAAAAAAGTTTACACCTTAAACCGTACACCCTGTATGTAAAATTGTATCATTGCATTGGCACTAGTTGTCACTAATTACTTTTATATTTATTACCAACTCTGTCCACTTCTTCATGGAACCATCAGAAAACTTAATGTCGAAAATTTCTCAATTGGGAAACATTTTTACATAATTCAAACAACAAATTTTTAAATTCGAAAATATTTTGAAACAGTTTTTAAAACTATCAAACAATGTCCCTCTAGACGGCTCAATTAAAAATTTATTGTATAAAATTTATTTTTTATTTGAAAAACGAAACAGAAATATGCAAATTAATTTATTTGTGAAAACTAAGAAAATAAGAAAACTTATAACTTGAATTCATAACAATTTTTATCATTTTACTGGAATTACAAGTTAAATCCTATTCTGTCTGTTACAAATTGTGACGTCACATCAACAGTTCGCATTTGTTAAAAGCTCACTTTATATATCTTTCTATCATGCAGGTACATGTAGTTTTAAGTGGAATGCGAACCACTAAATTGATTGGTAGAGAACAGGGTACGTGTGACATGGTGTTTTTGTAGTTGGTTTCATGTACTTGCTTATGGTCAAACTACTTTAATACTAAGCACATATATATGTATATATCCTTTCTGAAATGAATTGGTAGGTACTCATTCGAAGTGAACTTAGGTGAATTCAAATTCGAGAGTCGAGGCCTTCAGAATCAAAATTTAGCAGTCTACTGCTTCGTCCTCTGCTCGATCATAACAGAGTTATGCATAGTATGTTAGAAATAGAATATGAAAAATTCACATTCTTCGTTGAAATATTAACTCAAAAGGAGGATCGAAGTTTACTTTTGCAAAAAAAAAAAATGAAAAAAAAAAAATACTATTTGGTAAAACTTTGCAAATGAATATATATACGTAGAATATGTTTTTCTACAGAAATTATTTCCTGTCGCTTTAAAAAATGTTGGGATATTAAATTTAAGTATTAGCCTAATTGGTTTTACTAGCTAAAAAAAATTTCAATTAATTAACCAGGAAAATATTTTGAAATTATTTTTATTATCAAAATAAGAAAGGTGTGAAAGAAAATCTTTTATTATTATATTAAGTACTTACTTATTTGATTAGTTGACTTCTTATTAACAGATTGTTTTTCTTATATTTTGTTACAGACATATTTTTTTATTTAAAATCTAATACCTTAAGTAGGATATATGTATAAAAAATTAAGATTAAGATATGCTCCAAATTATATTTAAAAAAAAAAAATGGAATCTTTATATTGTGTTTTTCATGTGATTTAAATTTTACCACATACATAGTATGTACATTACACAACAAAATAAAATAATAATAAATCCTATGCAATATTATAAACGAATTATAAATAACTAGTTTGCAAACCGATTATCTTTTATGATAACTTTTACTTGCCCTAGAATTTAAAAAAAAAATCACTGTGGGGGTGCCATAAATTAAAAATTCAATTTTTTATTTTATTTTAAAGTTTGTACCAATATTTTTTGACTTGATGATCTATCTATAATATAACATATACGAATACAAACTAGCTGCAATGTATTTTATATATGAAAATAATATGTTATATTTAAATGCAATGAAATATTAGTTAATGATAATAAACAACAAAAAGTTACCTACATATGTATGTAGCTAATATCCAAAAAAAAATTTCTTTCTGTTTACGAACAAATATAAAATATTAAAAACAGTAAACCGGTGCTGAAAAGCGGATTTCGTGATTGAATATATTATTGTACTCAATGTATGTAAGTTTGTATTTTTTTGTTAATCTAAGTATATACATATATGTATATATGCTTTTTCTTTCACTATTATTATTATTATCTTGTTTTTTTTTTCTCATTTATGTTTTTAATTTCAATTTTATATTTTTTTAAATTATCAAGTAGAGTGGAGGAGTGCCCTGAAGTCAAGTTGAAATTTTTTTTTGATTTGTGTTTTGACTTTTGTAATGCGCCTCTAAATATAAAATAAAAAAGCAAAAATATTTAACATGTCGGTATTTATTGAGTGCAATAGAAACCGCGATTATCCTCTATATATAGTACAAGATGCAGAAGAAAAAAAAATGGAATAGACAAACGGACAATAATATTACGATAAAATTTATTATTTTTATAACCTCTTGTATGAAATAATACATATATGTGAGTCACATTCATTTAAAATAAAATTTGACACCTAATAAAGTTTAGTTACGCTTGTTAGTAATTTTGTAATTATATTTTCGTCAAATATTTCAAATTATGTTAACGGTTATTTTCAATTTACAAAATATACTATATACACACATATACTACATACATATACATGCATATATAATTGATCACAATTTATTCGTTTCAAAAAAAAAAAAAAAAAAAAAAAAAAATGCAAATAAAATAAATAATTGTGAATACATATGTATACCAATAATTTCGTAAACTTTTCATAATAAAATATATGTTTATATTTAAGATGTTTTGATTTATACATAAAATTCTTACATGACTTGTGATTTCTTACATATTTTTTTCTCTTTAATTATCTTTTTATTGTTTTTTCGATATTATTTCTTCGCTTATTGTTTTTAATATCAAAGCGTCATTGGAAAGTCAGAATTTTTTTCTAATTTTCATACTTCTTACTTTTTAATCGCATTTAAAAATTTAACAGTCTGAGAAATTCTTTGTTTTCGAGATTTTTGTGGTTACTATTCAAATAAAATGTCAAGACAATGCTGGCAAGGCAGCCCTCTTCTCAGAAATTATGACATTAAGTTTATTTGTGATAAATAAGGAAAGAGTTTTTTTTACAAAAGAAAATTAAAAATTATAATTTATGAAAAAGTGGCTACTTCTTAAAATTTTTTTACTTCTGATATTTTCTATGAACCTATCTTCCAATGCAATGAAGGGTAACTTCCATCCTATATTTTAATCAGCAGCTCAGCAAAAAACTTAGTAGATTTATCGCCTTCGAATTGGATTCTCTTTAAAATCAATGTTATCCTTTAATAGTTTATTTCCGTACAAATATTGAACCTTTTTTTAACCCCTCTAGAAGTAGATTTCCAAAAAAATACAAAATATTTACATGTTTATACTTAGTTATTTCTAGCTTAGGATATTTCTACCAACTTTCAATTGAATGGAATCATTTCATTTTTTTTTTCATACAAATTTTGAACTCCTTTTTAATCCTTTTAACGGTTGATTTCCAAAAATATATAAAGTACGTGTTTACTTGTTTATAGTTTAAGGTATATCTAGTCAATGGAGCCATTTCATAATTTTTCTCCTTCTTAGTAGTTGTCTATGTATAAATATGAAGTAAGTCAAACTTTTTTATGTTGTTCTGTTAGCGTTTGTATCTTTTAACTAAATTAGTAAAATTCTTAAAATTAGCTTAAAAAATAAAAAAAAATTACGAAAAAGTGATCTACGAAGAAATTTAAAATGGTCGTTCATGTCAATTGAACTATGAAATTTCAAAACTGAGAAATTATGACGAACTGAAAAGTTATATGAATCTCCTTAATATTTTATTAGAATTTTTGTTGTAATTTCTATCACTTGAAGTTTTCAGAAAATCTTCCAATAATAACGTACTTTTTTGTTCTTGTGTGGAGTAACATGAAAGTCTTAAAACTGAAGAAAATTAAATAGAACCAAAACTTCAAAAATTTCGTACTACTGTTCATTAAAACTATAATTTTAAAAAAATATCAAACATGGATAAAAGTTAATATTAAATTGTAGAAATCTGACGACTACGACAAAAGTTATAGGGTAAAATTCACAGAAAAGTCATACTGTGAAAAATACCGTTACTGTTAAATTGAAGTGTTAATAATTGTGTTGAAAAATTTTATATGCGAAAATTGAGACTTGTAAACTTTGGGCTTTTATATTTTATTGCACCGATTAGTCAAATAAGAAGCACTAAATCAGAAAACACATCAATTTCAACTTCTTCTTCCTCCGGGAAAATATTTTTCCACAGGGACGAAAAGGTATACAAAAATCTCCCCAACATTGATGCGCGTATGTAAAGTTCAAGTGAGATCAGAGTGTTTAGAAAATACATACAGATTAGATATACAATATAGATGTGTAGATGCAGATATAGGTATATCTACATATGTACTTGCAGATAATCTATGATACTTCGTATGTATACGAATATATCAATGAACTTATATCTAAAATCAAAATACTTAAAAGTGGATTATCTGTGAATGGGATTGATGTTAAATATCATTTGACCAAACTGGAAATTTTTCTTTAGTATGTACATTAAAGCCATATAGTATATACATACATACATATTTACATACCTATGTATATCTGGAAGTCTTATATTGTGTTGATAGTAAGTAAAAATGTTATATTCTTTGATATCTCCGTATAAGGTTTCATGTGGCGCTTACTTAACGCTCTTATACATTCAAGGAATGCATATACGCTATTTTAATGTAATGCTTTTCTTCTATTTTTATAATAGAAACATATATGTATGTACATTTAATCGAAGAGGTTAGGGCACAAAAGATCATATAAATCTGATTAACCTGATGATGGTGTTTGTATTTACATAGATGGTGTCAAGTTATATAGCACGTTAAATTTTATTTAACATCATAAAAATAATAAAATTGGAAAGATAGAAAAAAAAACATTTGATCTGATCTTGGTTATATTAAATTTATTATGTGCCGCATTGAAAACAAAGCTTTAATATGTTAGTTTTTTTATATTCATATGTACTCGTATGTATCTATAAAATTGTCATTTTTTAAAATTTATTTAAGTATTTTATTTTTTTTTCTCTCTTTACTTTTTTATTTTTGGTATTACAGTTTTCTATGCCATTTCTATAAAAAAAAGTGCATAATATACATAAGTAAATGACATCGTTGGTTTTTTTTTTTCATTTATTATTCTTTTAGAGTGTATAAAAAATATGTATTCCGTGTTGTGTGTAGGCTAGCAAAGATACTTTCTACTTATTTGGTAATAATTTTTTATCATATCACTACATTACGCGGAAGATGCGTGTTCTGAGTTTTGAAAAGATTGTCCATAATATACCTATGTATGTAGGTATGTTTTAATATTCCGTTTGAATTTACACTTTGTCTGTTTTTTTGTTTTGTTTTTTTTTGTTTTTAAATCAAATACCATAAAAATTAGGACATCTAGTACCTACGTGAACATTTTTATTTACATATATTTGAGTACAAAATTGTTGGATTGTTGATGTTTTCACTACAACTGCAATGAAATTTTGTTAAAATTTTACATTATTGTAGAATTAATTCTAACTAAAAATGTATTTATTATATAAATCTTCAATTAACGAGAGTTTTTAAATATCCGCGGCTGTATAAGTCCGATTATTCCAATTTTTTGTTGTTGTGTTGATGCACTTGTTTTTGACTTATATTGACATTTACAGCCATATTGGATGTTTATTTCGCTATTTGCAGTCGATAAAATTATACGTGTTTTAGCAGTGGCCTTCAGTGGGTGTAAAAATTCAAAATTTTGGTTTTTGATAACCTTAAATTTAAATAATACATACCTATGTTCATATACTGTTCAATGCCTTATATTGTGATTTATTATCACAGATCATTTATAACAGATTAAGTAAAAAAGAATAGATCGAAATTAAGGGAAATAATTTTGACGTCTAAATTTACAAACTTTGTAAATTAGCAATTTTCTAACTGACATGAATGTAACATACCTGGAATTAATTTCGAAAACATTAAATTAAACTCATAAATAATAAATAATTTCCGTATTATTAAATTATAATTTTAAAAAATTTTAAAGGGTTAAAAAACATAATTATTATTCCAACAGTAAGTTATGAAAAGAACATAGAGGTAATTTTAGAGAAATATTTTTCATTAGAAAATATAGATGGTGGTATTTTTATTTACTTTATTATTAAAAACATATGCAAAAAATCTTCAATAATTACTTTTAAAAAAAATTTTATATTTAAATTAAATAAACGAAGACAGAAAAGAAAAAGCCGAATTAAGTTAAAGTTCAAGATCAATATTCTCTGATTAAATTAGCGATATCGGATTTTAAAATGAACTCGAGGTCATATGAAACGCAAACGATGAATATGACAAACGATAAACCTTATTGTTTATCAGCTTTATTTTATACGTTTTTGTTTTTCTTTCTTATTAAATAGATTATGTATTTGCAATTAAATGAAAAAAAAAATGAATTACAATCATATAGGTATGTACGAGTATGTATAAAAAACAAAAATAACATACATACATAAATGAGCAATTCCATGCGTCACTGATTAATGATTTTTGTGTGATTTTATCATTTAGCAAAATTTGTCATATGATTTTTTACAAATGTTTATTAAAAATTTATTTTGACTTCCATTATAAATTTTTTACTTCACAGTATATTATCTTAGAACCTGGAGTCACTGACTGACAAACATGCAAGCTCGTGTTGCGCTTACTTTGGTAAATCACAGAAATTTCCTGAAATTTGACCAAATATAATGAAACAAAAACAAGTACTGAAAAAAATAAATCAAGTAATGCTTCTAAAGAATTTCCTTGCTTAACATGTCAACAGATTTTTTTTCACTGACTGACGCCCATAGTTAAGTATATAGTGTTTTAGATAAAAAGGATTAGTAACAAAATCGATCTAATAAAAATTTTCTATAAACAGTTTCAAATAGAATATTAAATTAAAGAAGTTAAAAACGAGAGGTCAGGATGACGTTTTCATGGAATAGTTTATATACATATATATTCGTCCATATATGTATATACAAGTACCTATACATATAAATATCTTTTGGTTGGTGTAACTAACTGCAATTACTAATTTTAATTACCAATTATACAAGATTTTGTTTTCTAAATAGGTGAATCGAATTAATCTCTCAATCCCCAAATTAATAGGGCCAATGCCAAGATATACCTATGTATGTATGTATATTTAACCAAAGTAGAATAAAAAGAAATAAATATAAAAGAGGAAAAAAAAACACCAGAGAATATTGAGACAGATTCAAATGAAAATTATAAAAGCTTAAAACCTACATGGAAAAATATAAAAATTATAGCTGCTTTTCCAATATATACATAAAAGAAAGAATTCAAAATAAGATAGACCCTAACTTGACCCCATTTATACATATTATTATGCACTATGTATCGAATACATTTTAAAATCAACTTTGTTTATTTTTTTTTTGCGGCATATTTGTTCTACTTTTTTGAGCTCTGATCAGGCAATATATTATTATCACAGCCAATTTGTCGTTGTCATATGAAATTCTATTCACATTTACATACTTACATAGTTAATATAATGAATGTATGTGTTTTGTTTATATGTAATATTTTTTTTATTAGGTGGAAAATAATGTCAATATAGATTTTTTGTTTATTTTGCTTTTAATAAATAGTTTTAATTTTTCTTTTTTATTTAAATATTAATTTTTTTTCTATTTACTATTTATAATATTTTTTTCCATTTTTGATTAGAAGTAAGTTTTTTGATTTTATGCAAATTGTTGTGATTTGTAAGTTTTTGTTAAACAAAAAAAAAACAAAAAAGAGAATGTTATGTTGAAGACAAATTAGATGAATTGTAGTACATACATATTACATATACATACATATACCCACATATGAGTAGCATAAGTGTTATGATTAGATGATGGATTTACATAAATACTTAGGTCATTAATGGTTATTTTCATGTTATAATTTTTCAAATAAGTATTTCTGATCACTTACAGGATCAGGATTATATTAAATGCAAAAAATGTGCCAACCCAAATCTTTTTGAACCATAACCCTTCTGCGGTCTTACTAGAAGCCACACAAAAAATAATAAAAAATAATGAGAAATGAAGAAATGCATCTCTTACTGGGAAGAAACTCCTGGAAACCTACAAGAAAAGGAGTTCTCCAGGGAAATACTCAACCTAAACAGGAACGATTTAATAACTATCAAGGGCTTTCTCACTGGGCTTTGTCCACTCAACTATGAGTAAGATAAAGCTAAAAGAGGTTGACAAGTGTAGATTCTGCAAAGAAGTGAAGAAAACCTCGAAACACATTTTGTGTCAATGTGCACCTCCTAGTAGAATTTTAGGATTTATTAAAAGACTAAATCTATAAGAAGCACGGACGGCATAAAATATCTGTACAGGTCCAAGTGCAACAATAGCCCCTAATTATCTAACCTAATCTAAACTATATTAACTGATAAACTATAATGCATCTTTTAACGATCCAAAACCTTGATTTTCTTCAATGTAACCATGTTTTAGCACTTTCTACACGAAGGATAACCTATGATTTTTATTATTTTATGTTTAAGGATATTGTGTCCTTTACTTCATATCTATTATTTAAATCAGCCGTTGATTAAATTTTTTTTCTAAATTAAATTAAAGTACTCTACATCACAATAAATACATATATTGTT
Source organism: Bombylius discolor (assembly GCA_939192795.1). Classification (NCBI taxonomy): domain Eukaryota; kingdom Metazoa; phylum Arthropoda; class Insecta; order Diptera; family Bombyliidae; genus Bombylius; species Bombylius discolor. The sequence goes on along the minus strand of OW584240.1, from coordinate 13,367,796 downwards.
TAGAATAGATAGATCATACCTTTCTTAAACGTAAATTGTGCTTTAGAGACGATGGACATACATATTTATTATGAAGCCATATATTTACTATATTTTGTGGTTATGAGTGTCTTAAAATAACGCGATTTGACTTGGATGTAGAATTTTATAATATTTTTTTATTTTATCTGTTGGGATAGATAGGTCTTGTTTATATAAGATAGAATGTGGAATTTATTTTCGAAATAAAAACTATACTGCAAAATTGATCATTCAAAGCGAGGAAAAAATTATTATATGTATAATGAATTTCTATTTTCCAAAAATCTGTTATTTGTGTTTTTACTGTTTTTAGGAATTATTCTTTCTCCATTTCACATATGTATGTACATAAATTAACCAAAAATTATAGCTTTTTAATTTTTTTCATCTTGAATTTTTCGAAAGCTTACAAATTCTAAATTAATTAACAATTAAGTAATTATGCAATTGACATTTTCAAGCTTTAGCTTTTAAAAATTTCATAGATTAATAAATTTTTTTCAACAATTATTCTATTGTACACAGAAGAAAAAATTTTGAATGACATTTTTTCACTTTTTTTTTCTGTAATTTCTTTAATAAAATATTAATAAGATAATTCGATTAGCGACTGTAGTTTTTATTAAAATTTCATGGTACCTAGTACAAAAAATAATTTTTTTTGCAAAACAAAAAAAAATGTATATTTTTATTTTTGAAGGTCACTGTTGTACAGAGTATAATTTTTATATTAATTTTTTCTTTCATATTTATTTTCTCAAGGTATGTAGAATTTCGAAATTAATTGGCTATTTCCCGGAGATTTGAAATTGCATTTTCTTATACATATATTTAATTAAAATTCGTTTTACAAAAAGTTCAATGTTAAAAAAAAATCAAAAATTATAATTGTTGAACAGTAGACGTCAAATCAATCAATAACTTGAACATTTTATTTAAAATGTATATGTACTTACATCTGGAAAGATAATTGCTTTTTCCATATTTTAATATTTGGTGAACCAATTGCTTAGGAACTGTAGTAGTAAGGAAAAAAAAAATAAAATTAAAACAAATCACTAAAATTTTATGCACATACACTTTTTTAATACTTCACTGGAAATATTAAATAATTTTTTTTTTTTCACCAACTTGATTTTTATAAATTTTATTTTTATGATATTTACACTAATTTTATTGATTCTATTCCATTCATTTATTTAAAACAAAAGCACATTTTAATGTATTTAATTTAACAAAACTGATAACAAACTAATCCGCACCAAATTCTCACTTATTAATTCAAAATGAATTATTAAATAACGATTAATTTTCAAAAAGAATAAAAAATATTAATTAATTATTCAAATTATCCGTTATCAGAGCATAAAAAAGAGAAAGAGAATAAAAAAATAATAATACATTCGCATATCAATAAAACTTGTCCTAATTTATGGAGTAGCTTTTGATTATTTCTATAAAAATTCTAACATTTTGATTTTTATATTATAAAATAGAATAAACTTAAAAAAAAAATTAATGAAATTTAATTAAAAATTATATTTTTTTTTCACATATGTATTTCTTAATTAATTAATAACTTTTTTTCTTAATAAACACAATTTTTGCAATGAATATTATAAAAAAAAAAAAAAAAATGATCTCGCAACTAAAACAATGCAAATGCAATCAGCAAAATGTTTAAAAAAACTAAAATTAATGTTAAGTATGTAAGTACCGAGAAAGTAAATAAATCGCATCGTGTTAAAAACACAAGAGCAAGACAAGACAAAAATGAAATCCACACCATCATTTTGTTTATAACAAAATAATGTTGCTTTTTAATGTGAGTTTTATTTGAGAATAGAAATATAAAAAGTGCATCGTGCTGTCTAAAAGCAATGACAATATACCTAGTTCTTATAGATAACAACTCTGTGCTAAAAGTGTGTTTTTAAAATTATAATAATGCGCTTCTTTAAAGACGACAGTGGTTTGGTAGCTGTCAGTCAGTTATTTGAAAAATTACAACAGAATGTATTTGTTTTATTTTTTTCTAAAATTGCATACTTTTTCTTATTATCTTAACTATTTAAAAATAGTTTAAAAAAATTTTAAAAAATAAATTAAGATTTGAACAATTTTTCTATAGTATCAGTGTATTATAGTTGTCAATTTTATTTATTAATTATTTTTTAATTTTTATTGTTTAATGGTTTTATAATTTTCAATTTAATTTTATGAAGATAACGAATAACTATGACATTTTCTCTACAATTCTACATTTGATATCCGGTTTTTATTAGACCAATAAACGACAAATTTAGTACAGTTTTGAACCAATATTAACCATTTTTTTAAAAAATGTTACCGTTTGAACAAAGTTTTCTTGTACTATTTTTTACATAATTCAAAATAAAAGTGTTAAGCGTAGTACTCAGATGAAAATAAATTTTATGTTGGAAAAAGCCTATTTATTTCGGAACGAAAAAAAAAATCTACAAAATGGAGAAGAAATCTACATAGATGAAAAAAACTTTAATATATATATTTTTATCTTAATTTCACTATAAAGCGTACTACTCAGATGAAAATAAATTTTATGTTGGAAAAAGTCTATTTATTTCGGAACGAAATAAAAAATCTACAAAATGGAGAAGAAATCTACATAGATGAAAAAAAACTTTAATATATATATTTTTATCTTAATTTTACTATAACTATATCAAAACCTACAAAAATCACAAATCACAAAAAAAAAAAAAAAAACGTACGCTTTAAAATAACCTAACTTTACAAATGTCAAACAATCAATTTATTTTCATTTTCCGTACGAAATAAATGGAATTTCATTTATTTCGGTTGGATATGAAAATAAAAGGTCTCCACATGGACAGCCAACACTATATGTGAAAGAGTTTTTTGACTCTTTTTTATTTTCAGCTGAGTACCACTTACGAAATCGAAACAGAAAATTTTTTCGGTTCCATTTATTTTGGTTTTTTTTGCATAGGTTTTGTATAGGCAAAATATCTTATTTTCATCTGAGTATTACGCTTTAATTAAAAAAAAAAACGTACATAATTAAGATTCTGTTAAAAACTTTGAGAAGTATAAAAAAATTATAACTGTGTCATGTTTTGGTCTTTTTCTTATTATTCTGAAAAAATTTATTTATTTATGCTATTTTTACTAATTAATTTTGAACAACATGCAGTAAAAATATTTCTACTTCTTGTCACATTATAGAAAAGCAGTATTTTAGATTGAAATACATAAAAATGGTAGGTCAGTACAAATCCTTTTAACTTTTGTAGAAGTAAAAATACGCCATTGATTGATTGAATAGAACGTCAATAAGTCTCGAATTACGTGCTCAATTGCTCCATATTTCTAGTGAAATAAAAAAAAACGCCAAAAGACACTAAGAAACTTTTAAATGTTATACATACTGCTTTTGTGTTTTATTCATTAAACTTAACTGATTTTTAAAAAGCTGCTCTTTAATTATGGCTCATAACTTTTGAACAGATAAAGATAACCCAATAAAATAAGAGCCACCTTGCAGTAGACAAAATAATTTTTCATTTAAGTCAACAAGTCAGATATACTCGTACCGTACATGTAAAGATTGTTTTATAACTGCATGTTTGATGAAAATTTTGACATTTTCTAGTTGCTCGAATAACTGCAAAGAATTTTTTTGAGAAGTATAGTGCTTTTTTTTAAATAATAAAATTCTTTTTTGAAATTTGTTTATAGGGTGTCAGGTTTAAAGTAAAAAGTACAGCCCGTAGAATGTAGTCATCTCTTCACTTTTTGGTGCAAAATGACTTAAGAGTCAAACGAAAACATGATTTTCAATTACAAAAAGTGAAAAGATGACATTCTACGGGCTGTAGCTTCTGAACCAAGGCAGATAGAGTCATATCTTAGGAAGATAATTTGTAGAGAAAGAATTTGCGCTTCTTATTTATTGTAAAAAAAAGTGTATGTTAATAATGGGTTTTTTCTAGAAATAACTGGGTTTTTTTTAAAATTTAGGTAAAAAATTGCAAATTTTTAACCTTGATCGCTAATAAGGCTTAAGTGATTTGAAAGGGCAAAGGGTTCCCTTTTGTTAAATATGAGTATCATTGCTATACAATAAGCCAAAACGAAAATACAGTGTGTTTTACAACAACAAAAAAGTCGCAAAAATCTTTAACCCGCCGTAATCAGAAACCGTTGAGATTAACCTTCCCTCATACGATTTTTTGCTTGTTTCGAAGAGACCTATCTGTGGTTTCATTTTCCAACACCTTAAATCTGACACGCTGTATAATTACTTTGATTTGACATAAAATACATATACATATGTACATATGTATTTTGTCGTAAAGGTGAATATTGAAAATTAAGTTATTTGTCCTGCTTAGATTTCTGATAAGAAAAAAATGAACTAGCAAGATCTGTTTCCAGTTTCCACCACGTCCACAAGTTCAAATCAACAGTTATAAATATTTTAAATAACAAAAAAGTTTAATAATTTTCAATCCTTGGCACATAGCCTTTGAGCTTCTCCACCTTTTACGATCTTACGCAAATATTGTAAATAGCTAAAAAGATATTTGATTTTTTATTTGAACTGTAGTCTAATAGTAGACTTATAACACTTCCAAAATATGATAAATAGTCTTATGTATAACGAAAATATAACTTTGGAATTTAATAAAAATTTTATATTAGTTTATTAAATCAATAAATTATATTACATAAATTACATAAATTTTTATTATAATTATATAAATAAATGTGAAAAATGTTTAAATAAATAAAATTTATGTATTTAAAAAATAAAAATTAGATAAAATCTTAACCGTTCTAATGTACATTAGAAAGGGAATTATGGTCGATAACACATTCATACAATTTTTTTTTATATTTATTTATTTCCCTCACTCACTTATTCAATAATAAATATTAACTTAATTATTTTTAAATCTAAATTCTCAGATTTCATATGATATAATTTTCTAAAATTATATAAACTTTCCTCAATTTAATTAATCATTTTGCTGTTTTCTTTCTCTTTTTTTTTTTTTTTTTTTTTTTTTTTTTTTTTTTTTTTTGTTTTAAAATAGTGTTTTGAAACTTTTTTTCTAATTTAAAACAAAATAAAATAACACATAGTGCATTCGCATTGGGAAAAAACATGTAAACAATAAATAAAATTTTACTATGAATAAATAAAATAATATTTTTATTTAAATTAAGATGTTCCGTTGTAAAAATTACAACTTTTTCAAATCAGTTTTTTTCAATTATAAAGTAGGGTAGGAATAAAATAGTTGAATTTTGTAAAAAAAAAAAGAAAATTAAATAAATAATTTGTACGAAAAAGTACATATTAAAAAAATATTTCGCTTAACCAATTTTGTATAGGCTTTAAAGTCTTATTAAATTAAATACATACAAATTAAATTACTAAATTATGGTTCTTTATCGTATGTTTTTATGTATCTTTTATGTTTCTATTTTTGTTCAAATTTTTTCCGAATTAAACTTCATTACATTCAAGATAAATTTGTCGGCAATTTTCACCAGATCTTCCACGTCTTCCAGCATCGTACAGTGATTCAAATCGATTACCTGATGTTTTTTCTATGATGAAACTTGTTGCATAGCTAAAATACAAGAATTAATAAATTTTATGAAATTTCATTTTATTTTTATTTTTAAAAAGGAATTAATTGAAGGGTCTCTGTATAGAAACCGTCAATATTTATAGTTCGCTGGAATTGTTTTTAAAGTAGAGTTCAGTTATTTAGCTTCTAGAAGTACCAAAACCGCGAAATCACGTTGATAAGTACTCAAAATTACGTGAATTTTGGTGTATCTAGGCTATTCTAATTTTAACCATAAAAAAAAAATTTAATCTTTGAACACATTTGAAAAGATTATTCAAAGCTATTCACTATTTTTTACAAAAAAAGTTGTTACTAATATATGTACGTACATTTGTTCAAAAAATTATTTCTCTCCAGTTCTTTAAAATCATACAATAGCGCTGCAGTCAAAATATCTTTTACTATCAAAGATATCTGAGACCTTCATCACCAGATAACTTTATTCCCATGATATGTAGGTCTTACCTGACAGTGAAGAAATTCAAATTCTTGATTTATCCTCAAAATAAGATAATCATCAAGATATCTCGACCAAAAGAAATTGGGCAAAAAAGGAAGAAATGACGCGTTTGATCAATACATTGCTCGTAAATTTATACAGCTTTACAACGCATCAGTTCATTTCGAAATGGCTTTCAAAAGAAATTGATTATTAGAAATACAATCATCATTTTGATTCTATCATATTGGTGAATTTTTCTTTTGAGATTTGTGTATTATTTTTCTGAAAGATTCATTTTGAATGGTCGAACACAATTTTGTTACATTATAGGCTTGTATGTGTAATAGTATTTTTGTAAAAATATATACCATTTAATAAATACTTACGTTCCCAACTGACAGAAGATACTTGTTCCACCAATTTCTGATACACATTCTGAATTCGCTTCACATAAATATTTCTGCATGCATTTATCTTCTGTTGTTCTGTATGTTTTGACATAACTTTTAAGCATTGAAATACCAGCAACAGCAGCATCACTTACAGAATCACGTTTACCCAATGATCTTGCCGCCATTGAACGATGTGAAAATGATGTTTTTAAAGCATCCAATAAATTCATTACAATATTAATAAACTAAAGTTAAAAAAAGCAAAATATGAAGAAAAAAAAAAAAACAAAAACAAAAAAAAATAATGTTAAGAAAATTGTTCAAAATTTTAGAAAATTCTTAAAATTAATCATTTACAAAAATTATAAGTACGGAGAAAAACAAATTGAGAAAACAAAATTAAATTAGTAGAATTATATACAGTTTTACATATATGAATTAAATTTATTTACAAGAAAATGTTTAATTTATGGTTTTAGATACACAATTGGAATAAATTTACATAAAAAAAGGCTAACAAGAACGAAGTGTTACAAGTGAAATATGTATATGTATGTATATTTTTTTTTAAATTTTTACTTGTTTTTTTAATGATGTACTTTACCTCATTTGCTTGTTTTGCCATTGAGTTCACTTGTTCTGGATCTTTAGTTCCGAGAAACGATGATAAAATTACAGCAAGAATATTCTGTAGCAAGCGAGAAACCATTTTCCAAAAATTCATAATACATAGTAGTAAATTTGTGCATTTTAAAATTTTTGAATTTGTGACTAGATTCAGTTTCTATTATTATTATATTATTTTTTTCTTGTCAATTTTTATTTAAAAAAAAAAAGTTCGTAAACAAATACATATATAATTGAACGCATATAAACAAAATCTCAAAAATCAAGATCTTTCGTAATATACATATACATATGTATATTATATAATACATATGTATGTATTTCTATTTTTAAAATACGATTTAGTGTATTTTACATCTTTTTAAAAGCAAATTTAAAATTAGGTCAAAGTATAAACGAGTAAGGTTCACAAATTAAAGGACGTACATAAAGCCCATTTCCAAACGAAAGACTTAAGACTCAGGTCACAAAAGTTCAAATGTCAAAATTAATTAATTCTACCATATAGGAATACCTTGAAGTAAACCAAATGCTTACCTCAAGACGCAAATGAGACAATGAGTCTAAGTCCAAGGTTCTGAATATTTTGAATTTTGCGTGTTACTGAGATATCAGTATTATCAACTTTATCGTGAAAATATATTGGTTGACATTTGTCATATTTTCCGTTTTTTATTTTTTCCAAATTTAAAAAAGTTGTGAACAAATTTGTCCCATTTGTATTGTAGCTACTAGCGTGTTTGAGGTTTTTTTGTCTTAAAATATTATAGCATTTTGTGAAAAATAAATAATAAATAATAAAACCAATAGAGTAATAAAGTGAAATAAATGTAGTTAAAAATAAATAAGAAGAAGAAGAAAATGGAAGAAAAAAACATTGAATATATAGGGGATTCCATTAACATATGAGTTAATTTATTTAACTACTTATGTGTGTAAATATTTTAAATTATTTAATTTTATCACTGAAATTTCACGTTTCAAATTCAAAGACAAGATGTCTAAATTTAAATTTGTTGTATTTTCCACAAAAAAGGAAGGAAGTGCTTGTTTTAGAAAAATGTTTTTTCATATCTCAGAAACATAATAAAACAGTATTTGGTGAAATAAAATGATGTTTTGGTATCAAAGCATCTTGTAAATTTTATGAATTCAATTTAAAGGCAATGAAATTACAAAGTAAGAAATATACATATGTAGGTATATGTAGTTTATGAAATGATGACATTTTTCAGGATAAAGAAAAAATTTATAATTATAATGATTGTTTATTCCTTGGTGTGATAGATATGTACACATGTCTTTAAGTCTTTCATTACTTCAATTCAGGCTGAGCAATTACAAGCGAAAACTAGAGGAAAATTATACTATCAGTGAATTAAAAAAACAGTTAAGTATTAAATCTATACATAATATAAAATATAAAAAAAGCTAAAAAGTTAAAGTAATTGATCAAGTTACATTACATTCATCCGATTCGAATTTTGTTCCTTAATCTGCCTATAGTTTCAAATTTTCCTGAAAAAAAAGGAATCACATTTGATTTCAATCAAATTATATAATTTCTAGCTATGTTCATAAAAGTATCTGATCTTTGAGATTTTGTCGTAAGTTGTCAAGAATTGTAGTTATTCCAGTTTTTTTCGCAATAAAAAAACCGATATGTACAGTATTATCTGTCTAAAAAACTTCGAATTCATATTTTTTCAGATTTTTAAAGCAACCAAAATAAATAAAATTAAATAAGCCTCCAAATTAAAGCATGTGAAATTATACTAAAATCTAATTTCTATTCAATTCTACAGCACACTCATATAATTGTTTAATTGAAATTGTATCTACTATATTGAAAATTTCTAATATACCTGCATTGGTGATCCTCCATTGTCCACTTTATCAATGCCATCACTTGGTGCTCCTCCACCTAACAATGTCGTAATTATTCTGAGACCTAAATGAAAAAATAATAAAAATATATAAATATTTGCAATTTTTATAAGACATTTTTGATGTTCCTATTGCTTACCAACTGTTATAAGATTAGCCCATGGGGATGTTGCGAATCCAGGACTGTTATCAATATCATCTGATTTGGTTGGTGCAGCATGACCACCATTAAATAGTAATGTTAAAAATGTCGATATCATATTTGACCAAGAGAATGTTGGTGTTTCTTCAATATTATTTGTTGTTATATCTTCATCGATATCTTCTAATGCAACTTTTTTCGATGCATTAGGTTTTGCTGCAAATTTTCGTCCTTCATTATTATCTTGTTGTGTTATAGAACGATAAATTGGTGATAATGCAGTTTGTTGTTGTTGTTGTTGTTTCTGTTGCTGTTCCTGTTGTAATTGTGAAACTTGTTGTAATCTTTGCTGATGATATTGTGCTAATTGTGGATATGCGATTGTCATTAATAGGCCATTACTTATAAGTAATGTAAATAATACCCATCCTGTTGTTTTTGTTCTGTTATACATTTTGAAGAATATTCTGGTGAGATTTAAAAGAAAATTGAAAATAAAATTATTTAGATAAATATAGTTTAAAAGAGAAATTTAGTTATAATACGCATTGCGGTGAAAAAATAAAATGTAAATATAAATACAAAGTATGTATGTAATTTATGTTAGCGTTAGTCGTTACATACTTATATAAAACAAAAGATTTAAGCAAGTAACTTGTTGTGCATTATGATATTTGATATATTGTTCATGTACCGCTTTCTCATGTTTTGTTTTATTTATAATTTCATTTAATCTTGTTAATTGCTATTTAAATTTCATTTTTGTTTTTTTTTTATGTATGTGCTTTAATTTCATACACAAATAAAATAAAACGGATAGCAATTATTATAAAATTATAAAATACTTTTTAACTCTCACTAACTCACATTTAACAACGATAATAATTCAAATTCATGTTTTTTTTGTTTGTTTTGTTTATTTGTATTTCTTTTTTTTTTTCATTTGGTGAAGTGGTTATAATTTCTTTGCCAATGTTAATGAATATGATCGCAATATAAAGGTAAACTACACTCTATGTAAATGTTATTATTTAGATTCACCCACTTTTACTTACTTATTTACTAACTTTGGCTAAAAGATTGCAAGTATATGTACCTTATATTGTATTAGAAATGTATGGTCATTCAACTTTACCAAATTTTGTGGTATTTGTACGTTCATATGTACATTGAAAAACGAAAATAATAAAATTATATATACATATGTATAGTATATACGAGTACTATACCTATATAGATATATATACATATATATATATTTGTTTTTTTCTTTCAAAAACTATTTATAATTTAATTTAATTTTTTTTTTTTTTTTTAACCTTTTTCAAGTTTCACATGCATGTCACACATTATTATGACTGAAAAAATAAAGCAAAAAAGAGAAGAAAAAAATAGAAAGAAAGAAAGAAAAAGTCGTTTTCTTCGTCTATTTTTTTTATCAGTTTTTATTTTATTTCATTTTATTTTTTAAAATTTTTTATAATGGTAAATAATTTATAAATATTGAGAAGAAAACAAAAACCATTAAATAAATAATAACATATAATCATATATTTATATGAATTGACACGTGAGTAACATCAATTTCACACAAGTTTTGTTAAATAGGTGAATAAAATAAACAAATAAAAAAAATTTTAAAAGAAAAATAAAAAACGATTTGAAAAGAAAAGAAAGTTTTTGGATGAATGTTGACTATGTTTTTTTTTCCTTAATAATAAACTCGAAATATGATGAGTAAATAATTCATAGATATATTTTTTCTTTAAATTTGATTCAATTTTTTTTTTGTACATGTGTATGCAATGAAAGTACTTACTTTCATTGATAGGATTATTATTGTTATTGTGTTTTTGTTAAAGACAATAACGATAAACTTAAATAGATGGTCCATTAAAAATAAATATGATTTTATGATTTTTATTTCTAGATAATTATGATAACCCCGGATATGAACTTGAACTTGACATGTGGGAAAAAAAAAATACTGATGTAAAAACATAAAAGAAATTTTATCGGATAATAGGATTTTGTTTTCATATTAGTGATGACGTTATGAATTAATTTGGAAATACTTAAATCAAATAAATAATAATCTGAAAGGGTATTGAAAACCGTAAAATTTTTCTTTGTTGCAAGAAAAATGTAGGTGCAGTTAATTAATTGTTCTTTTTAAGTTGCATATTTTACTTTCTTGTTTTTAATTTTTGTTTTTTTGATTAAAAATTACTGAATGAGTTTCCTTAGAAAGAATGCAAGCTAACTGCTAAGATGTTATTTTTGTGAAAAAAGACAACAAAGTAATTTTTTTCAGTATTTGAATACTTTGAATACTTAATTTTAAAATTATAACAGTGCAAGCTATAAATTATGAGTATTCAATTATTAATTATGTAATTATAAAATTTGATGAGAAAATAAAAAGAAATCAAATTTTTAATTTAATGAAGTCTGATGTCCCTCTAGATTTGTTTACAAAAATTCTTTCTTATTAATTTTTTCGGAATATTTTGAATTTCTGAACATATTTTTGTCTTTTTTAAAAGGATTTGTACGAATGGAGACAAATTAAACTTCTAAAAAATGTTTTTCGTTTAGAGAGAACAAAATCCTTTCGAATTTGATGTAAAAAATTATTTAGATCCGAAAGAGTCAAATTAATTTATTTAGTACATGCCCATTAGGTGAAAATGAGCTTAACAGGAAATAATGAAAATTTCTCGCCCTTCTACATATTTACACTATGTACATACATACATGCGCTACCACTGTGCATAATATAAATGTACAGTAGCGGTCATGAAAATCTCAATATCACATCACTTATAGTTTCTCGAAACTTTTCTCGATCGATAATATCTTTACATGTTGGTGGGGATGGATGATGGTTTGTATTTGAATAAGCTGTGTTTTATACGAACTAATGAAGCGTTGTGTCATCACTTCAGTTTTGCTCAACTAACTTATCTTCTTCTTGAAAATAGCCCCACTTTAAGTGAGTAAGGAAACGGAATTCCGCGTGAGCCGAGTACTATGCTTAAAATAGAAATTATTTTAAAAAAAATGGAAAGTTTTAGCTGAAGCGATTTTAATTACCGCTACTGTAATGAAGGGATTCGCTGTGACTCATAATTCAATCAAAAAACAAATTCATCTATTATTTTTCGAGAATATTCAACACTTACATTTTTATTGAAATAGAAATATTCTAAAAATTACTCATATGTATAGTACATATTTGTAATGTTTATCTAATCAAAAAGCAATTATAATCTCCTTATGCTTTTAGTTAATCAGGGTAGTGTACATAGGTTATTTCTGAAAAATATCCTCTATGAAATGAGTTAGTTAATACTCTATTTTATCACGATGATACGACTCTATTGCCTTAATCTATTTGTCTTTATTTTGAGTGCTTCTGTTTTATAAAAGTCTCTCAATGCATTTAATGTGTAATTCTTTTTCTTGTTGGAAAAAAATCTATAAAGTGACATTTTATATTGAAAAAGAAAAATTCCTTGAATTTAGGTAAAATAAAATGTATTTTTAGACAATATTCAAGTTATTTTTTCAAAATGCGTAAAAAAATATTTTTTCCAGAATTTTCAAAATAAACTTAGTTATTGAGTATTGACTGCCTTATTCAATTCAATAATTGTTACTGTAAATTAAATAAAATTGCATAAGACTCTTCACAATTCACACATTACCTCAAATTTTTAAATGAAACAATTTCTTCTACCTGTTTTTGCATGTATTAAATACATTTTATGACAAAAGTGGAATTCAATAAAATATTTTTGTTTTCTTCATTTTTAAAAATTTTTCTATTTGTTTATGCATACTTTCTTTTTTTTTTACTTCGTTTTTAAATCTTCAACTGGTTACATTCTTTGCATAATAAATTTCTTTTGAAACGGTATATTAATTATAACGAATTCGTAGAAAGAAATTGTTTATTTGAAATTATTTACATACATATGTATGTATGTATATTAATTTTAAAATTAATATGTGAACCATGAGTTTTTAATAACACAGTATTTAAGATAACATATTTTCAAATGATAATAATAATATTCTAAATTTCCATTGTAAATTTACCTGTATTTACTATTTACCATGTCTATTATTATTATTTATTACTAACTATCTAATTAACTATTTGACCAACTAAATATAACTGTCTTTTCAAAGTCTTTAACGTATAATTATTGGATGTATGAATAATATTGAAAGTCAATAGTAAGAAAATTTTTTTACTTTTGAAGGTGTTTTTATTTTTCATTTTCAGGTATGTGTGTATCTTAAAACGAATCAAGTGTAATGCTCTTGTGTTGTAAAAAAAAATGCACATTATTATTATCGCACTCTTGCTACTGTTATTGTCATAATTAACTTAACTTATAGTTATGTCGTATATAATCCATTATCAAGTATATGTATGTACAAGAAAACTACAAAAACAACAATCACAATAGCACGAACTTTCTAGAATACATGTTCTGTTATAATGGTTAAAGTTTTTTATTTAATTTTAAGATTTAATTCTTATAAAAAAGAGTTGCTTTTTAATTTTTTTTTTAAATAAAGCAAAATAATAATTGTGTACGAGGTATATGAAAAGCTTTGAAAGAAAGTGTGAATAAAGCCGTATCTCAGTTTGATTTAAACTTGAAGGTTTGAAATATAAAAAACTATTTGCAAAAGTACATTTTGTCTCGAAAAATATTACTTTTATCTCTGTTTGATACTTTTTCTAAATTATAATATGTATGTAGTTTTAATGAACAGTAGTACGAAATTTTTAAAGTTTTGGTTTTATTAAATTTTCTTCAGTTTTAAGACTTACACACACTTAGACAGAAAAGCAAGTTATTGGAAAAAATTCTATTAAAATATTCAGGGGATTTATATCAATTTTCATTTCGATGTCTCAGTTTTGAAGTTTCGTAGTTCAATTGATAAGAACGACCATTTTAAATTTCTTCGTAGATCAATTTTTTTTCCTTCTTTTTTTTATATTCCCATTTTACTTACTTAATTTTTCAAAACTTTCGTAGTTTACAAATGTATCGAAATTAAATACAAAACTGAAAACTGCAAAAACTACAAAGTTTACGACAAACTGAAACGTTAAATTACCTAATTAATTGATAGAAACTAATTTTGTATTTCATTAAAAAAATCAAAGGTCAATGTAGCCGTAAAATATGTAAAATGGAAATGTTGGTATACTGTCTATCATATTTGAAACTCGTATATGTACAAATTCTTGGTCTTGTGTAGAGTTTTTTTGGAAATTATTTGTTGTAATTTACACATTTAAGGTTAGAAGGAAGCAGTCAAAAAATTTAATTTGAAATTTTATGTAATATGTATTTCTTTCAATGGAAATGCCTGCTTTTTTGATAATTATTATTTCTATTTAATATAATTTTAAGGGTATTTAAAAGCAAAAATAGTTGTTATGTCTGATTATTAAAATGCTTTTTTAAATATGAATTTTTTATAGTTTCTAGAACACCCTACACAATAGCATCTGGCATCTGGATTCCTAATAAAAGTTATAGATTTATTCAAAGAAGAAGTTGAAATTATCATCAATGATACACAGATACAGTACACAGCTATTAATGGTAAAATCTTATGTAATAAAGAAAATAATTATTATAAAGAAAAAATAAATAAATAAATAAAAAACAGTAGTTATGTCTTGATATACATAGTCCACTGTAAATTTTAAATCTTAAGAACAAAGTGCAAACGTTTAACCAGTTCCCATTTTCCCATAAATTAACTTTAAATTGTAATCAACTAACAATAATGAACATGATTTCTTTATTGCAAAGAACATAATTCATGTTAGTTTGCACTTTTTAGAAAAAGTGTTAAACAAGAATTTATTTATTTTTCTTTTTGTTTAGTTAGGTGTGTCAAAGAAAAACTGTTGAATTTTCAACTTTTCTGCTGAGAAGATAGATTATGTACAAGATGTGAAAAATAACGAGAAAATATGTATGTAGGTATGTTTATCGTGCTTGCTTATTGGACTCAGAATGTATTGAATATTTAATTTACTTGTTATTACATCTTTTCAGTGTTGTTTGACATTTTGTAAGATTTTTTTGATTTTGCTATGAACATGAACGTTTATTGAAAAAAAAAAAAATTTGAGTGTATAAAAGAGAGTACTTTTGACATTTAGATTCAAAAGTTCCTTTTAGTTTTTTATTTTTCGCTACTTCTCCTTCTAATAAAAATAACCTTGTCTGACAATTTTCAAGACGACTTTTATATTCTTTATGTTATTAAATAAAAGACATATGTACATATGTACATGTATTTTACTTTACACATACTTTACATGCAGTTTGGCCTTTTTTTTAAAAGAAAATATTCTAGTAAACGACAGAACTTAAAAACGAATTCAAAATTTTAGACAATTATGTTGAAAATTTTGAAGATATTTGCACATACAGAATTTCGATTTTAGTACTTTTCTAGGCCTAATAAAAAATTGCTGAAAACTTTGTTTTTTTTTTTAAATTCTCGCCATTTGTGACTTTGGATGAAAAATCCAAATTTAATTATTACGCTTGTGGTTTTTAAGGCTTATATTCTGGAAATTTACTTGTTAAAGTCAAATATGAAATATTTTATTTATCTGATTTGAAAAAAAAAAAACACAAAATTGAGCCCCATTTCACTACAAAAAATTAAGCTTGTTTTGAATCCCAACCAATTGTTCATAAAGCATGTACATGTATATATCCGCAAGAAACATATTGTTTTTAAGTTGTCACCTATTGTACAAAGTGTACTATGTCGACGAACATACATAGTAGAGCGAATTTTTCAAAATTCACCCCCTAAAAGGGTTAAAAGGGTGTTCAAAGTTTATATGGAGAAAAATTACAAAATGATACCACTGATTTTTTAGTTGTTAAAAATGCAATAAACTATAAATAACTAAAAAGATATGATTCCAGAGAGCTTTGAATTTACATATAAACCTCCAATTGTCTTCGAGTTTGTGTTTTTAATCAGTTTTCAATTTTTTCAATGCAGTTTGTATATGTATGTACTAGAAATAATAATAAGAAAATTTTGAAAAACAAGTGAGTATTTGTATTTAATATTTTTCTTATTTAAGTCAATTTTATTTTCTATGATAAGATTAGTAAATTATATTGTACTATTGTGCCTTAGTCTTAAATTTGAATTATTAATAAACTGTAAATAATTGAAGTTTAAAACTAACTTTTTTATTATTTTTGGAAGTTCTTGAAAGTTGAATAATTTTTAGTTCAGTTGCCTTGCAGTATTGTAGAAAATTCAAGATTCTGTGGACCTTTTTTTTTAAATTTGGGAATTGAAAATATTTTATACTACAGATATAATTCATGAGTTTTCTTGTTTAATAGAAGATTAAGATTAATAAATGCACATAAGCAACGCCAGGTAATCAGATAGTGTACTATAAACATATATAAAACTCCCTTTTATTCTAAAAAATAAAAAATAAAAAAAAAAACAATTGACAATAAACGATCTTTTAAGGGTTAAAAGTTAAAAAACTAAATTTTTTATTTGAGAGCTTCAAACAACTTTAAGTAACTTTATGTAAATAAAAATTTGCAGTATCACAGGTCCAGTACACTTTGAAGAGACTATAAAGTGGCTAAAAAACTCAAATTTTCATCACCATTTCTGTTGTTTTAGAAAAGAAAAAAAGTATGTTGCAATCAACCTATTAATATGGAGTATTCTTCAAGTTCTATTGTCCTATTGTCCTATGAATTTCACCGGCGCGGCAGTGTGTTATAATTTTTATTTTTTTTTTCTATTAGTAAAAAACAATATTGGATTATCAATAATTCAATCTGTCTTTTGGATTTTTTTGTTGAATATTTTAACATGGGATTTATTTAGATTAGTTTGTTATCTTCTATATAATGATTTCAATCCTATAGTTGAGAGACAAGTCTGAATTAAACCGTTCTCAAGGATTAACTCAAATATAATGGATTTCTTTTTTATTTATTTTAGTAGCTCAGGGAATTTATTAAAAAGAAAATTTGCAAATGCAACCTCTCCATTCTTTCAAAAATAAAATTAGGTAAAAGTTTTAATGAAAATACATAATTTTTTCTCTATCTATTTATGGCGCCACAATGAATTCCTTTCCGGTGTCACACATTCTGTTTGGATTTTATTTTTAAAATTAGGAAACTAGGTCAGTAAATTTATAGTATCTACCTACATTTTTATGTACATACATACATATGTCTAACATATATGTTGGTATTTTGTGATACATACGGTTTATATGTATTTTTCATATACATTTGCTATACAAAAATTCCAAAATAGCAGACAATAGTGTTGTTGTTGCTATGTTATCGCCCTATTGAGAATATTAATATTGAATGAATTCTTTGTAAATTTTCCATTCAATTTTGTTAACATCTTTTTCTTTACTTAGACGAAAAAAAAGTAGGTGATGATTTACCTGCTGTGTTCAAAAATAGTAAAGTCGAATCGGATGTAAATATATTTGTCGCGTCAAAAGAACTTTTTTTTAAATTTTGTTGTTCTTCAAATAACTTAAATGTCTCATTTTTATAAATGATAACAGGAATTTCTCTATTTAAATTTTTATCTTTTTTTTCTATATGGCAATTATGTTTTTATACAATAGATTGATTTAAGAGGTTGAATTAAGAAAAATAAGTTGGTAACAAAAAAGAAAACGAAAAAAAAAAAAAATAGGTGTTTTGGTTGAAATGCTATCTACATAGTAATTGGACAATGATTAAATTAATTTTCTGTTGTTTTATTGTTCTGATGACTTTTTTAAAAAAAAAAGATTCAAGATTTAAGAATAATGAAATTATGGTTTTTAGAGAGGAAACAATTTTAAAAATAAAATAAAGAACTTGTTTTACTCAGTTTTTTTCATATTTTATGCACATATTTTTTGATCGATGTAATTTTGTGCTATTTTTCATTTTATTTATCATTTTTAGAAAAATTAATAAATTTAATGTTCAAAATTAAATATTATTTCTTATTTTCTCTCTTTTATTTTATAGGTATTAATGGGTAAGGTTAAAGTTACTTAAAAGTTTTAAATTGTACTTTAACTTTAACTCATATACGTATAAATGTAAGCAATTTATCTTCATGAGTTTTAAGTATATTCTAATTAAAGAGAAAACATAAAAAAAACTAGGTAAGTATTTGGCCGATACCAACAGCTCTGTTAAACTCAAGTTAACTTGAATAGGACATGGCTCACACACTGAGATTCTAGACCGATTATGGTGTCTTAATTTCCATAAAAAAGATGGTTACAAAAAATTATAATAAAATAATTTTCTTCTTTTAATTCGTAATTTAATGCAAAATTAAGTGATAAGAAAAATATCATATTTGAGTTTAAATAATTTTGGAATGTAATTTATATACAAAACGTGTGAATTGGATTCATAAAGAATTCTATCTTTAAATCATGTTAGTGAATTTTTCGTTTAGAGAAAAAAAGTGCAAATATTCATCCAAAGAGGAGTTGAACTAAACCAATAAAACTAGATGAGTGATTTTATATAATTTATTTGTTTTTATTCAAATAATTCTCCTAACAAAAAAAGATAACATTTCCAAGAAATCTTTCATCTTCATGTTATTTTGCATCTTTAATTATGCAAAATTTCTCTTTTAAAATAGAAATTTTTTTTCAAACAATTAAAATTCATGCATCTAATGAAAACATATTTTTAGTTACAAAAATAGAAAAAAAAAATATATATTCATGCAAAATTTCACTTTTACCGAATCTATCGTTTTTAAAACTCGCAGAAATTTTTTAGTTTGAGAGAAACAACTTATAAAAAATGTTATGAAGTTTAAGAATGTCACTAAATCTCTTTAAATATTGTATTTTATACTTTTAATAATAATACTCCTAATTTTAAATATATTGATGATGACTAATAAATACCATTTCTGAGTAATACCGTAGTAATTAATAAGGTTGGAATTTTGGAAAACTATATATTGAGCATAATTCTGCTAATAGTATCTGGTTTTCTTTGAATAATAAAGAATAAGACCAAAAATTGACTTTTGTTAGTTTTACCCTATAACTTTTGTCAAAGTGAATGGATTTTTCCACCGAAACAACTTATCTAAAGAAGCAAAATATGTAGCATTTAGCATTTTGTTAAGTTAAAATTGATTCGCATGGGTTTTTTGTTTGGCACCCTATTACTCGCACGGGATCTTTTTGGTGTCAAAAGAAGTAGAGAATGACGAGCAAAATACCGTTTAGAAATTTTAAGCCAGTCGATTCACAGAGTCTCGAGATATTTAACTTTGAAAACGGATTTTTCACGAAAATGGTCTAAAATGCTTAGAACAAACTGTTAATAGAAGGGTAGTATCGATTTTTTAATTTTTCTAATTTTTAATTATTTGCTTTTTTTCTTTTATCTTTTTAATACAAATTAAGCTTCTGTACATTTTGTTGTCAACAACTTTTTTCCGTCAACCACAAAATTTGTTAAAATCATCTAAGATCTTTTCAAAGGATGGAAAAATTAAAAATAAAAACGAAAAAAAAAATTGGTGAAACGGATGCAAAGTTTAATTGAATTCTCACGTCATTCATTCACAAAAGAGAAAGTTTTATTCCAAGATGAGTTAATTAGTCATACAATTTTTTTTACTTAAATGTATGTATGTAGTTATCACATATGTATATTCATCATACATATACATACGTATAAATAACGTTTTTATTTAATGTACATACGTATGTATGTTATATACACAATAGTTCAGTTAATGTCCCAATAACACACTTGAAATCCCACATTTTATGCGTACACGCTTCAAATCATTTTTAGATGTAGCATAGGTACTCCTTTTTAAAATAAAGTACATACGATACACATAATATGTATATAATATACTCATTTTTTGAATGTATTAAATATAGGTCAACATAAAATATTGATTGGTTGCATATAAGCATTCTTTCATTGCCATTAAACTACCAAGATCATGGTGATTTGATGATCAATCGAAGAACTCAACCGATCAATATTAATTTTTTTTTTTCGAGAAAAAAAGGTGGTATAACCAGCTTTTGCTATACATGATGCATTCTGATGCTACTTTTGATGGGCTATTTTGATGATTTCAAGTTTCAAGTAATATCAACGACAACTTTCTTAATACATATCCGTTAGAGGTCATTCAACGGCTATAATATAATATAACTGCAGTCATCAGATACACTTTAATGGCTAGCTGTATCGTTGGTTTTAGTATAATAATATAATTTATAATATCATGATTCTTACACCGTATTAAATTGAAAAGTAAAAGAATAAAAAAAAATAATCATGATCACTGATCGGTTCAAATTGATTATAATGTACATACATACATACCTATATTGTAATTCACATAATTCTACAAGGTATTTATAAATATTTTATGAACACCACAACCTACAATTATCTTTATTTTTCTACTGTTGTTATTTTTTTCGATATATATTTTTTTATTTTTTCAATTCAATAATTTTCAAGACAAATAGAAACAATATAAATATGAATATAAAAAAAAAACTTTTCTTTTTGGTATTTTAAACAAAAAAATTATGGTCCTTATAAAAAAATCTTCAATTAAATTTCAAAATTTTTAACTTAAAAGTTAAGCAAAAATATTTAATTATATGTACCTATAATTTTTATATGAGAACTTGTTACACACCTTTTTAAAATATAATTTCCACACTTGATGATCACTCTATTATTTTTATTCTTATGATTTACAGCTATATCAGATGTAATAATATATGTGTATCTACTATACAAATATAAAATAGTTCTTTCTATATACCATGTAATCACTTTAATAAATATGCGTAATACACTTCACGATATCTCTTTAACTTGCTGCTGCTTGTCGAAAAATTTCTTTACCTCTGAAATAGTGATCGCCTTGAACTTGCCTTTATATACCATGACCCACTTCTTATGAAATTTTCTCTTCTTTATCCAAAAGGTAGACATGATCGTAAATGATAAAAGCAGTGTAAAACGTTGTATAGTGTGGTACATTTTGCTGTACATATTTTTTTTAATACTTAAGTGGTAATTGTGATTGCAGATGACGACGACGTTGGCATATAAGTATGTAAGTTTATCAAACAGTAAGCCGGTTATAATATAAAGTGCAAGAAATTATTTACAATATCTACAAGTATTTTACCTTTCTTTTCAAGGTAAATTCAAATGAATTAGTGAACAACAGAGTGTATGCGTCTCTATATAAATTTTCTTGTAGTTTTATTAAGATATAATGAAAATTCTTTAGATTGTATTGGTATTGTGATTGCCAGAGCTGTTTCATAATTTAAGAAAAACTATACGTTTTTCACTTTTATGTGTGATAGTGAGAAAGATACATACATACATATGTAAATTTTTTTGTTTTAAATGCATGAAGGGTATTGAAAATAACAGATAAAATTTTCGACAAAAAAAAGAAGCAAATTTGACTTTCTGGATGATGCAACTCAGAATTCTTTTAAAATTTGAAAATAAATAAAGGTATCTATTTAGATACTTTTTTCTATGATTAAAAAATTAGCATATACTCATATATTGAATACTCTAATCCTAATGATCACTCTATAGAATGTTTGCATACATATGCTTTATATTAAATAGAATGTGAAATCAGCCAATAAGTGCATAGTTAAGCGATTTAGTTTACATACAAAATGTTTTTTTAAGTTATACTATACATTAAGCGTTGCCACAAAGAAAACTAATTAAAATTATTAAGAAGATATGTGGTAGAGATAGAACAGCATGGGTGCGAATAATTTACCAGAGTGCATTATGGAGTTTCAAGCCTTCTTCAAGTTACATATATAGAATGTCCTTCCTGTTCTTTCTTAAAAATTTATTATTTTAGAATAGCGTTAATAATTTTCACATAATCAATGAAAATAAAATTTAAATCTTAATCTTATTATCCTCAACACATATAGGTAAAATAATAAAAGTTGAGGTTTCGTATTATACTAGAAAAACATGCGCAGAAAAAAAGATACCAACACACATGCGTTTTTGTTGTTGTAACACGTTTCTTCTTTCGTATATCTACACAAAAAAGATTACTACGCCAAGTAAACCATGGGCGAAAAAACCTCAACTTTTATTATTTTACCTACGAGTATAATTAATTTAGTTGAATATCAATGTAGGTGCATAAAAATGAATCTGTCTTCAAAATGAATAGTTGAAATAGACTTTTTTAACTGTACTTTTTTAAAGGTAATTTTGGATTGGATTTTGGAAATTTTTTAATTCGAATCTGTATTCATATTCTATATTCAATGTTAATTGAAAAAATAAGAAATATTTTCTCGAGTTTTATTGATTCTTAGTTATTTGGAAAAAAATAAAACTTAGATTTATGATTTATGACCTCGAATATTTCTGTAAAAAAATATAAAATTTGAAAGGAAATATAAGTATATTAGAAAAAGCATTTTGAATGGTCGCTTTTTACTATGCTATTTTAGAAAATATTGTATAATCTTTATATAAATAATTTTTTAAACAAGACATTTGAACATTGACTGTTTTTAAAGAAATTGAATTACTTTTTTCATTTCAAATAGTTAAGAAAGGAAGTGTTGATGGACACTTTTATTGAAATTCTGTAGATTATAAGAAGAAACACATAAGATAAAAGGGCGTTCCACAATTTAAGAATTCTTATAATAAAAGATTCAGATTCTCCAATGTACAATCAGAGGGTGGTTTTTTATGGAATATCTTGTATTCCTGGTAAAGGTCTATTTCGAAGGCATAATACTTTGAATTACATTAAAACATTTACCGTCTTGGCTCTTATTTACATGATTTTCATAATTTTGCAAATATTTTTCAATAATTCATCTTGAAATAACAACATTATGTTGATTTTTTAATACTTCTTTATAACTCTACAATATAACATGGTTTGTTACGAAAATGTATTCAATGTTCAAAAAAACTTTAGAGAATTATGATATATGATACATATTTGTGATATGTGAAAAATGTTCTACATAAATTTGAAATGAAATGAAAGTTTTACAAAAAAGGTATTTAAACTATAATTATCTTAAAGTTCCTAAATAAATAATTCAAAATAGAATTACAAAGTTTCCAATTTGTAACAAGTGCTATTATTGGAATATTTTCTTATCGATTCTTGTACGTTTGGTAAATAAAATCGATGTCAAGCTAAGTATTTCCAGCTCTCCTGATCATTTTTCTTTTGTTTTATTTTTAAAAATATAAATATGTCCTGTGCTTTTATTAAAAAAAAAAGAAGCAAACTAGGCGTATTTTTGTGTCGTGGAAAAATTTAAACTTTCTGGTATGAATGAAAAAATTGTTCACAGGTTTAATCGAGAAAAATCTAGAATTAACGTAAGTTTAAAGCCATGTGTTTTTCTCTTAATCTTGTGCTTAATAATAAAATAATAATTGAAAAAGTAATTCAATGGTTAAGTGTTAAAAGATGTTGAAAAATTTACATAAATGGAATTTAGAATTTTTCACATTAAAAAAAAGGCATAAAAAGCTGAAAGCATATTTTCAAATCCCGTTCATTTATTGTTAATAAAAAATTATGAGTATAGAAATAAATTAGCAAGATCTAATTTTACTTTGTTTTTTTCTTCTTTCCTTTTATTTTTTCATTAAATTCTTTTAGTCAATGTTTCATGTATGATCATAGTAAATTTATTTATTATATAAAAGTTAAAAAAAAATATTAGAAAAAATACGAAAAATAATAATAGGAAAAATTATAAACATACCATACCTATATTTGCTATGTACTTTTCTAAGTTTACAAATAAATAATTTTGTTCAGCACATACATACATACATAGACATATCTATACTTACGTATAAGAAGCAATTTTTTAAAAGATTACATTATAATCCAGATATTCATATGATATTCACTATCGTTGTTTTTCTTCTTTTCAATTGAATTTCAAGTTCGCATTTTATATATGATTTAAAGAAGAATCAATAGAAAAATTTCATTAGATTATTATCTCTTATATGAAAGTTTATGATTATTCTACTTCCAATGGAATTCAAATAGTTTTATAACTCTTCTTCTTCTTGTTTTTCTTTTTCATATATTAATGTACCGTTTCAAATAGCAGCATTAACTAGTCTTGGATCTTAACTTTACAAGATGAATACTCGTACTTACAATACCGTGCAGAAATTACACACGTTCTTTTTTTTTAAAGATATGATTTCCATCTTTTTATTTTTATTTTTTGAGCGAAATAACATATGCTGTTTTTCTTAGGTTTTTTTTCTGCAATTCTATATTTTTATTATAATTTGTTTTCTTATTATTATTTAAAAAAAATAAATAAATAACTGTGCAACAACATAGGTACGTTGTGTTTTCATTTTCAAATTATAATGAAAAAAATACCCTGTTAGAAAAAAAAAATGTATCTGTGTGAAATAATTTCAAAGTTCTTTTTTTTTTCTTTTTCTAAGAAGTATATATACTGAATTCAATATATGTATGTATGTATTACTATTATAACATATAATTATATTATATGAAACGTATTACATAGATGAGAAAAAGTGTCACATTATAATTGGGTCAAAAAAGTAAAATTTTCGCATGTTTTTTTCGAAAAACAAAAAATGATAAAAATCAACTATGAGTGAGTGATGATGATAGCGCGATAAATAATGAATATAATTTGAATATTTAGAAAGTTTTAAATGTTTTAAAATATTGTTTTTCACTTCTTTAAAAAAAAAAAATACAAAAATACAATTTTTCTTCTACTTTGTAACCTGGAGATTAACAAATTTAGAATCGTTTTTTAGACTTATGAAAACATTGAATAATTTTAACAGACACATAAATTTTAACGTAAATAGTAAAGAAAAAGTCAATAACAAATGATGTATTTATTACTTTTTGATATATTTTGAAGAATTTGAAAAAATAACAGTTTAGGTTTTTGAGCTTTTAATAATAGTGGTCTAGCGTATATTTTTCAGTATTTTCTTTTTAATGTTAAAGAAGTAATCGATTTTAGAGTCATCTACGCAAACATTTCTTCAATTCACTTTTAGGATACTACAGTCTACAATTTCGAGAATTGTAATGTTCTGTATAATGTTCTTAAAGATGAGTACTTCAAATTTTCAGCAAACACACTCAGAACTGGTTGAAAATTTCTAAGGATTTTTTTGATTTATGGGGATTTCCAAATTCTATTGGAGCTATTGATGGTAAAATTAAGATACAATTTTATATTATATCATATTATTTCTAACTGTTTCCAAGGCAAGCATTACAAAATAAAGCCGATGACGAAATTCGGATCAAATTATTGGTGCTACAAAGGATTTCATTCATTCATATTGATGGCAATTGCAGATGCTAAATACAGATTCATTTACATCGATATTGGAGTAAACGGCAGAATCAGCGATGCATGCTTGTGGTTAAATTCGGATTTGAAGCATGCTATTGAAGAAGAATCTATACATATACCACCTCCTACAAAATTTCTAATGAACGATGTGGTAACACCGTATATGCTGATTTCTAACGATGCCGTTAAGTGATTACATGTTGAAACCGTATTCACATTCACCCTTGACAGAAAACGAAGAAAGATTCCATCGAATGTTGTGTCTCGGAATCGTAGAATTGTAAAAAATGCATTTGGCATACTTGCAAATCGATTTTATTATTATTATTTTTTTTTTTTTTAATTATTTACAAGTATAATTAAGACATAGTATATACAGGTTTTAACAAAAATAAAAAGAAAATAAAGGAAAAATAGTATTAAGAAAAATAAAAAGAAAAGAAAATAACATAAGACTAATTCAATAACTAATGCTGACCTAACTTAACTTAACCTAATCATATCCCTTACACAATATAAATTTAAGCAAATAACTTAATTTGTATAAATATCAAATAATAAGAATATTAGAAGGACATATAACAATGCGCGATAATCACACAGTCGAACAAATTAATGACATTATAGAAACGCATTACGACAATCACATACCACGACCAACGGAGAGACCAAGAGCAAGTGCAATGCAGCTACGTAAGACAATCGAAGAGTATTTTAAACAATTTAAGAATCGTTTCAATTTAAAGTAGTTTTGGAAATATAAAAGAAGAAAAAAATTTAAAAGTAATTTTTAATTGCTAATAAGAGTTTGTATTTTCCATCATATTTTTGTTATTATAAAATAATTGTTACGTTTTAATTGATCTTCCATTATCTCATATAGTGCAGAAGCAAATTTTTTATGTTATGTTGTATTTCAATAAACTTCAAAGATCTGAAGATCTGCACTTTTTATAAATTTCCAAAAACAGACTGAGGTAAAGATATTGCAAAAATCTACTTTAATTTAAAAATTTTCGAGAGACACTATTATACATACATACATTTTCTTGAAATATCATTATGACCGTTTTCAAAACTTCAAGCTTGCCACAAGATTGACTTGTCAAAGCCTTCATGAAATTAAAGACTTAACAAAATCAAGTTAGCAAGGTAATCTTGCGCGAGCACTGCAATCATTTTGGACTGACACTTTAACTTTTGAAAATGAATAAAAAGTAAAAAGTACCATGTAAGTATTGAGAGTTATCAATTTTTATTATAAACAGTTTTCAAGCACTAATTTCCTGACAAACATTTGGAAAATGGCTAAAAAACTTCATAAATGCGAGTAATCTTACTTGCAAATTTGGTTTTCATGCTTTCTAGTTTTATATGTATGTATGCATGCATTCAAGGTGGCGCAAGCAAGCTTGTATGTACATTTTTTTGAAAACAGCCTATTCTTTAAAGATACGTCCCTTTTTCATTCATATTTTTTCATAACCATCTGTACAGGTCTTAACATTCACATTTATTTAAATTTAATATGCGATGTAACTCAAATTTCAACATTTTCTTTATTCTTTTTTCGCATAAAAAAAGATTTACAAACATTAAATTTTAAAGCTTGTTTTAAACTAGTTTGAACTGGTCAATAACATATGCAAATACATATGCACATACATATGTGAGTATAAAACACATTGGGTGTGTTTCATATTTCTTTTTAAATTCTTTTTACTTGAAAAGAAAAATTGTAATTAACAAATTTTAAAATTTTACAAATGTATTGGAAATTAGGTAGTTACATACAAATAATCAGTGTTTTTTTTTTTTTATATTCTATAAATTATGATTATTTAATATACATACAGATAAGAGTGTTAATCAATTCACATATTTACTCAGGTATTAAGAAATTACGGTAAAATTGTAAATTATATATGTAGGTTAAATATGAAGAGTCAAGTAACATACATACTTAATTATAGGTGATATTACGCACAACATTACATACTTGTGTGAACACATATTAATATTAATAAATTTTATGTTTGTTTTTTTTTATAATGTTTTTATTTAAATTATAAAATCATAAAAATATAATTTTATTAGCCCATGTAGAATTTCATGCGATAATATAATGCTAGTTAAAAACATCTATGTAACATCGGTACTCGTACCTAAATTTATGTATCATATAATAAATTACTAGTTCATAACTTAATTTATTACTCGCGTATTTGTGTTTAAATTCTTTGCTATCGAGTAGAAACGTTGTATAAATAAAATTTAATGATTGATACGAATAATGAAGATTATAAGGTTTGATTCACATTGGATAGATGTTTAGTAAACCGAACTTTGAGTTCAATTTTGGCTTATAAAGTCATAAGCTGTCACAAGGCTTTTAAAAATATTATGATCCAAAATTTTCCATATATAAATCACAATGAGACTACAATGCCCGATAACGTCAAATTTAAAGTTTCGCTATGTGATTAAACAATCTGTGATGGTACATATGAAGATACATTGTTCAACACAGATTTCTGGTACAATCCCTGAAAATTAAAAATGTTGTTTATTGCATGCGTTGAATGCATTACGTAAATGAGACACATAGCATCTAAGTTCAAAAACGAAATTCGTTTCAATTCGTAATTCATTAATTTTTGACTAAAAACAAATACATATGGACATTTTTGAAAAATAAAAAAAATTATCTCAAAGAAGTAAAGTAACAAAAATTAAAAATAATTTCAAATTATTGAAAGTATAAGGAATATTTCAAGCTGTTGGTGTATTTTGGAAATGAAACTGAACTTGCTAAATATTTTGTTAGCATGAATCATTATTATTATTATAAGTCTACTTTTATTGCTTCAATATTCTAATATTGTCGTTTAATAATATTTTTGAGATTTTACATTTTAAATAAATATTTTATATTGTACAAGCCTTTTTTAAGAAGTTTGTCCAGTATTTTTTGCCTCTATTTTTAAGTTTTTCCAAGTTGATTTAGTAATGTTCTGATTTGTAATTATACTGACATAATCTATGTTGAGGTGCTTTACAATTGATCTCAAGGTGATTTACATAAGTTATTAAAAAAGGATAGACGGCGTATCATTTCCGTCACAATTTTAGCAGGTAAACAAAACTACAGAAAAAATATTTCACTTTTCCGCTATTTTTATTTCTTTTTTCTATTATAGGGGTTACTTTTTTTAAAAAACCGATTTTGGGTTGCCACTTGCTTGTTTGAAAAATATTCTAATAATTTAATTTTTTTTCTTTTATTTTTTAATTATTCACTTTTTTTTTTGATTTCAAAAGATATTTTCTATTTTCTATTTTTTATTGATTTTTTGAAATCTGTTTGTGTCAGTTACATTATTATAGGAGAAAAGCTAGCGCTTTTCTTAAAAATTATTATCTAGAAATTTGTTCTCTGTTGTAAAGTTCCATATGTTGTTTTATTTGAACAGATTTTGTAATTATTTTCTCTTTCTTTTTTTGTCATATATGTATTTAATACTGCACTTCTTATTTTTACATAAGTGTTGGCTTGGACCATTTTGAAAACATCTATAAATTGATAAATCTGTGGATGGTAAGAATACAACTTTTTTGCTTAAATCTGATAGCATCAAATAGTAACTGAAATCTCTCTGAGCTACCTCTAACAAAATTCTTTGATTATTATCTAAAATTTGTTGATGAATTAGAGTAAACGACTTATCCCCGAATAGACATCACTGGTATATTTTTTAATAACAGATATTAACTTTTTTTTATTTTTCATAACTATTCCTTTTTTGGATGCTATTGTAAACATAGTCTAAGTAATACATAACAGGTATCTAGGTACTTAGATAAAATATATACACTACGATTCATTTTTTTCTTCTTCATGAAAATTGATTTCAATTGAATCACAACAGGTAGATATTCATGATATTTGTCTTTTTAAAAACGATAAATTTTTGTCACTTAAAATTTAATTTATCGCTGCGCAGCTATTATTGATTTTAAATAAAAATGGACTGTAGAAATTTGTCGTTTCCAGAAAAAAATTGACAATATTAGAAAAATAATAAAGTAAAAGTTAAAAATTCATAAAAATAATATTTCAATGTGCAAATTATTATATAGTATAGTACATACTAAGTAAGTATGTATATACAATTTTTTCACGTTCATATGTATTGAATTTATGTATTTTAATAAAGCTCATATAATTATAGTAAATAAAATAAATAAATGATGGGACATTAATATTTTCTTGTATAACAAGTCTTAATAATTTTTTGGCATATTTTTACAAATACATACATACCTACATACATATTTTCAAATTCTAGGTCAAAACAATATTTGTCACGACCTTTAAGACTTTGATGATGATTGGTTAGTATTTAGTGCATGACTTAAGAGGTAAACGTTTTGTAGAGAGAAAAAAAAAAAACAAAGAATTGGCGATTTGTTTTTCTGGTACATAAAAGTAAGTTGTTTTTTTTATAAGCTTTTATATTTTTAAAAAGAAGAGTAATTATTTTTAGAAAAAAAAAACATGAAATATTGTAAAGTATTTTCGGAAATCTGATTGTTGTTTTCAAAGTCGAATGGAATATGTAATTATTTTGTTAGAGGAAAGAATTCTAATTTCGTTTTTTTTTTTTAATAACTTTCCTTTTAAGATTATGAATTTTACTGGTACTATAATATTATTGAAATTGATTATTCTTAGGATTAAGGATATCGTCTTTTCCATTTAAAAATTAACTAATTAATTATTATTTTACTGATTAATTACTTCTTCACTCCTTTTATATTCTTTGACTTCACAGATCGCGTAACAACAAAAATTTCAATAATATTTCATAAAACTTCAAACTATAATTATTTATTATAGAAGTTTGTATAGAACAGATAATTTGGATTTAACTTTTGAACAACAAATATTTAATTTCAAAGCGACTGTTGAATTATTTCGTATTTATGTAAGTATAAGTACTTCATATATTGATTGTGGGAAAATTGATATGTGTATGTATGTTTATATGTACATGTACATATACTTTTTTCTTTGGTTTCAATTAGTTTCAAAATATTGAGTTTGCTTTTATGTTCTTTTTAATAAAAAGTGAAAATCTCAACAAATTAAATTGTTTGTAATTTCTAAATCGAAAGTATAAAATACGTAAAATATCTACATACATACATATGTGTAGAAAAATGTATTTTCTATATTTTTGGAAATCAAACATTTTGGATAAGAGGAGGGGAGTTTTAAAAAGGAGTTAAAATTCTGTATGAAGAAAAATTACGAAATGGTACCATTGATTTGAAAGTTGGTAAGGATGCAAGTTACCCTACACTGGAGGGCAAAGTCGCATTCAGATTTGGGTACAGTAGTTACATTCATATAAAAGCCAACTGCAGAAAATATCCTAAAGAGTAATATCTTCATTTTCTTGAATCTTCAAAATTTCACATTGACTCGAATTCACGAGAATAAATATAATTGTTTTGCTGGTAGGCATTGTTACTATTAAACAGTTATTCTAAACTATGTTAAATTGATGTAATTTAATCAAATTGCTTGTTGGAAAAACTGAATTCGAGGTAAATATAATATTTTTAATAAAATTTTACTGATGTTTACTTGTAAATTTTATTCAACATTAATTTAGTTCGCCTTTTACAAAACACCGGAACAAGAATTGCCACTTTATTTTCAACTGTCACGTTAAAGGTAATTTTTAGGTATTTGGAACGTAGACGGTACTAAAAATTGCCACTTTATTGAGGCTATTTTTCGAACTAGCTGATTTAGTTCCGCAAATGATTCAAAATCCACACTGGAACTATGTTTTGCTACTGCCACTTTACAGTACAAGTCCAAGATAGCAGAGACGTAGCAGCCCCAACCAGTCAACACTTTATAGTGGCATAATTTGGAGTGGTGATTTAAGGTAAATGGGACGTCCCAGCGACCTATTTTCGGGACTTCAAAGCGACAGTACTTTGCTCTGCTATTTTGTAGTGATAAAAGTTGACATCTACTATTAAAAGTTTCTGCAACTTCATAGTAGAATACGCCACCTACTAGTGGCAAATACTTTTAGCCCCCATATTTTACAAGATTTTTTTTATTCCATAAAAAGTAATAAAACTATCAGAAATTTCATTATTTGTCTTTAAAAACATTTGAGGATCATTATTATGAAGGAAACATGATTTTTAAAAAATTTGAAAAAAAAATAATTTCCATTTAAACTATAAATTTTTATTATATACGCGTCTTGTTTTTCGAATTATCTCTTTATTATTTGGCAGAACAATTTTTTTCGCAACAACTTTTTGTAGTAACTGAAAAACATGAAAAAACGACATTCGACTCGGCCGGGAATCGAACCACGGAACCTTTACTTTGCCGGAGTAATGCTCTAACCATTGAGCTACCGAATGCCATTTCGTTTGCTGTTCTCAGTTACCACCTAAATCATTGATAAAGAATACTCAAACCTCCTACATTTTTAAGTTCTAAATGGAAACATAAACATAGAAATTAATTTTATTTAAATTATGCCTACATTGTATTCATTTTTTTTATTGAAAAAAAAATCCGTAATATCTTCTTTCCTTGTCTTTGATTTTGGAATAATTTCATTCTACTATTAACATAAGTATTTATTGTGTTTATATTGGTACTTATTTTATATTTTATTCATGTGTTTGAGGTTTTCGAAATTAGATTACTAGTGTGCATCATACACCTTAGTCTTACCACTTTTTTTCAATGTATTCAGGAACGTTCCGGCTATCAAAAAAGTGTTCCCTCGTCTGGTCTGTTCAAAATAAACGTGTTGTCAGTTTTACAAAGTGCACAGCGTTTATTTTATTGTCTATAATGAACTGACATCGTTTTGAGAAACTGTACCAATTTCAATTTTTTCATATATTTTCTAGATTTTCTAGAAATAATAATAATATTATTTTGGTCTTTTCAGTGATAATTAGTGGGAAGTATTATATTTAGACCATATGTTTATTCAATGTTCCACAAATTTTAACCCAATCAAAATTTTCATCACCTACATATTTTTTAACAATATTAAAATTTTCAAATTGTTCTTTGTAATTTGTTTGTTTACATGATTCTATAAATGTTTTCATTTTGATTTTTGCTTAAATTGATGTATCAGAATCATTCTTATTAATTTTCTTGATAAATTCATTTTGATTTTTATGGGTTATTGGTATTCCTTGAACGTATTCGTCATTTATAGGTTTATTCTCTTTATAAACATATTTAATAATATTTTTACAAGGATCAACATTTTTATCCAATGATATTGAGAGTTTTATTGTAATTTGTCGTAACGTTTCAAACCTGGGACTTTCACTTTCTTGCACAAACGATTCACTCAATTTCGCCACTACTACACATGTCAAAAATATGTAAAGTAAAGTTTTCATAAACATTTTTTTAAAATACAAATTTATAATAAGTATATAAAATCTAAAATAATGTTATAAAATATAGTTTTAAAACTTTAAATTCAACTAATCTATTATTTATTATTGTCAATTTAGGATATTGGTGATGATTATTATTATTTTTGTACAGCCTTTCAACACCTAATCTACATATACATACATATATTATATATATGTATGTACAGTTGCGAACGAAGCATTTGCAACTGGTAATAATTATTTGGATATTTTCATCGAAAAAAACAAAAAAACGAAAAAAATTTTGAAATCATTTTTACAACAACAACATAAATAATAATATTTAAAGGTTTGCAATTGAATACATTATCCTTTTTCCGATCTTTAATTTCGGAAAAATATCCTATTATTATTTCAATTGTAATATCATATTTCATTGAAAATTCTTTATTTCTTATATCAATTTAGTACATCCTTTTGGCAAGGACTTGATTAATTTTGTAACATCAAGTTTTTTTTGCTAATTTATTTACCACTTCATTTTGTGTGATGCCGATATAACTTAGAATCCAGGTAAAAGTGTAGTTTTTACATTTATTGTTGTATATGATGTCTTTTATTTCTCTTGCTATAGGGTTATTAGGATATATTCAATTATGTTAATTGATTTAATTGCGCTTAGGGAGTCTGTGCAGATTAGAAAGTATTTCTCATGGATATTTTTTGTGTATTTTGCAGCTTGGAGTATTGCATATAATTATGCATTATGTATGTTTGTGTGGTTTTTTAGTTTAAATGTTATTTGTATTTCTTGTATTTTAAAGGCGTATGTAACTTCAGTTTTTTCATTCTGTACTGAGTTATCGGTAAATATTTTAGTGTAGTTTTTGTATGTTGTGTTAAATTTTTCTTGAAAAAGTTTTTGTTATAATTTTGGGTTAGTATTTTGTTTTTCAAACTTTTCGCTTTTGTTATCTATGTTAATTGTGAGAGTTAGCCAAGGTGGTGTTCGTGAGTTTATAAGAGTTTATATTGTGTTCTAATTGTATTTGATAGTTTTGTGCGATTGTTTTGGTTCTTATAATTACTTTTAATTATTGGGTGGTTTGGGAAGGATTACAGTGAAAAACGTTTAATATTGATTGATCATTTCTGCATTTTAGGGGGATTTGTCCCGAGTCGACGAGTAAACTATGTGTTGGTGTTGTTTTAAAGGCTCCTTCAAATACCTGCTTATTCTAATATCTGTATGGTGTATTGGCTCCAACTTTTTGAGTTTATAATGGAGTTGTGGATTTGGACAAGTATTTTGCAGTTTGATCCAAAGCTACTATTTTCAAGTATTTTTATGATATTTAATGCTTTAAGTGTGTAGTCAACTAAAAACATGAAAACGACATTCGATTCGACTGGAATTCGAACCCAAGACCTTTGCCTTATCGGGGCACTGTTCGACCAATTAAACTATCGGATGACATGTCGCTTGCTGTTCTTAGTTACTATCTAATCAGTGATGAAGAATACCCAAATCTCCTACAAGTGCTTTGTTCCTTATTCGTTCTATGTGTGTCTTCCATTTGAGTTTTCTATTAAAAGTTAGTCCTAAAAATGTGTGTTCTTTTGTTTGTTAGATGTTTGTAATTTTTAGTATAATTTGGGGTGTATGTGTCATTTTGTATTTTCTAGTGAATGTCATGTATGTGGTTATTTTATAGGAATGAAACACAAATTTATTATCTATTTATTCATCTGAGGTCTTTCTGCTCATGTAGTAAACTGGATGAAACATATTATCGACCATTGATTTCTGCAAAAACAGACCCGAAGCCGTGGCGTGAAGCGTCTGTATGTAGTTCAGTTTCTGCATCTTTGTGATAAATTTGTAGGACTGGCTTTTCTGACAAAATTTTCTTCAATCTATTAAAGGCATTTTTTTCTTCAAAATCCCATTTAAAAATATTTCCTTTCTTTTTCAGTTCGCTTAAAGGTTTTGCTATGGACTAATAGAGTGGTATAATTTTTCTAAAATATCCAGTTAATCCAAGAAAATATTCCACTTATTTAATGCTCTTTAGCTCAGAGGAAACTTCATAATAGCTGCTGTTTTATCTTCTGAAAGATAAATTTTACCACTCTTTATTATATGGCCCATGAATTCAACTTTTGTTTTAAGAAATGGACATTTCTTGACATTAATTTCAAGACCATAATTCCTAGCTGTTGATAACGTCTTGATTAATCTTTCGAATGCTTCTTTTTCATCAGCACTAGGAATAATTAAATCATCCATATACGGTAAGACAATATCCTCATTAATCAATTCTCTAAATACAACATTAATAAAAAGTTGAAATACGGCTGATGAATTGCAAAGTCCGAATGGAACTTTACGGAATTTAAATTGGCCATTGTGCGTGACAAATTAGGTATATTTTCGACTTTCTTTATCAATATCAACATGGAAGAACCCATTTCTCAAATCGATAGTGCTAAATAGTTTTGCATTTTGCAACCTGTCTAATTGGTCTTCTATCAAAGGTAATGGATAACGGTCCTTCATAATTACTTTATTAAGTTTACGAAAATCTATGCATACGCGATGTGTTCCGCACTTTTTTCTCACAACAACCAACTGACTTGCATATTCAGAGCTGCATGGTTCAATAATGCCATTCTTTAACTATTCTTCGACTTGATTGTCAACTATGTCACGTTCAACTAAAGGAAGTCGTCTAGGACTATAATAAAATGGAGTTTCCTCTTTTACTATTATTTTCATTTCAAGGTTTGTTGCTTTACATTTATCAGGCTTGTATGATTCGATCAAATTTCTTAACTTATTTTTCAAATTCTGTCTAACTTGGTAACCTATGTCTATCTCTTTTGAATTATCACTTTAGATTTGAAATATGAACAGCTTTTGAACAGGCTTTGAAATAAATACTCCATCAGAATTTATAGTGACATTAGCTTGTTGTAAAAGTTCTGCACCCAAAATAGCTTCAACACTCATTGTTTTATTTGGTACTATAACATAAATACAAGTGCTAAATTCGACATTATCGACTTTAATACAAGAATCAAATTTCCCAATAGCGTCAATATAAATTTTACTAAAACCAGTTAAAAGAACATTTACTTCATTTAAGTTTGGACAACCAATAGATTTATATACATAAGTATATCGTACCTTATAAGATTGACTTGACTACCGGTATCTATCAATGCCTGATTTTGAAACCATTAATTGTTATTATTTTATTCATATTATTCAATTTTTGATTACAACTTTCATTAAAAAAAGATTTGTGCTCAAAATTATTACAGCGAAAACATTTGGTACCTTTGTCCTTGAATCGACAGTCTTTCGATTTCATTTTTTCTTTTGATGCTGAAGATTTTTGTAAAGAATTACTCTCTTTGACATATTTATTTTGTGAATTGGATTGGGATTAGGAGTGCTTCATGCCAATTCTGGGGGATTATTTTCTTAAAAATAATAAAATGTTATATAAAATGCAAAGGAGTCTGCATTACCGAAGCTGTTTGAGTGCTTGGTGAACTTTATATTTTCCTCATAGGTGTTCATTTCGTTTTTTTTTTATGATAAAGGTACTTCTACTGGTGATTTTATCTACTTTGATATCAAATTGGCTTATTACGAGAAGTTGAAGTGTGTAGGATTTCCGATATTAAGGATATTTAGAGAATTATTATTTATAAAGTTTTCTATTTCCTTACGTTTTTATCTCTTTTTTCGGATCTTTTTGGTCTCCGACAATGGGCTTTGGAGTTTGATTTTTGAGTTCTTGTAATTGTTTTTCTGTTTGTAGTGTTATTTGTTCTATGTGGTATTGTTTATCTACTAGGATTGCAACTCCGCCAGAAGCTACAGAGTTGGTAATTTTGTTTATGTAATAGCATTTAAGGTTTTTTATTTTGGGTTCGTGTGTTTTTTAATTTTGTTTCCTGCAAGCAGAAGATATTGTTCAATATTTTTGATTTAATAATTAAAATTCGTCTAAATTATCTATAAAACTATTTACATTACATGTATAATACTAAATGTGTCCTGTGTGTTGTTATTGTTCATTAGTGTTAGTAGATCATTATATTTTTATATGTATCGCATTCGATATCTTATTTTTTCGGGTGTCCTCTTCTTCTGGTTTGTTGTTGTTTTTCTTGTGATTTTTTAAGTAATATTTTTATTCTGTTGGATGTGTTTAGTGGTATAATTTTTATTGTTTTTTGATTTAGAATTTGTTGTTGCTTCGGTGTTAATTCTACTTATGTTTGATGTTAGATTTCTTATTGGTTTTTGTCTCGGCTTCTCGGTTTCGTTATTTCTATTGGGAATTATTGACAGGGTTGATGTGGGTGTTATTAATGTGGTTTGTGTTGATTCGATATGTTCAGTTTCAGTTGACTTTGTTGTTATTTTTGTTGTTGTTGTTATTGATGCATATGTTTTTTTGACTATTTGACGTTTTCTGGATGTCTTTCAGTATACATCTTCTTGGTTGTTTTACAATCTGTTTTTTCTATTGTTTTAATTACATATTTGTATTTCGTTTTGTTTAACAAATATTGGACATTTTTTGTTGAGTGCATCGTGTGATTCTTTGCAATTTGTATATTTTTCCTTTCGATCGCATTTTTCGTTTTCATTTTTAATGTGATGTTCTTCACCACATTTTGGGCATGTCTTGTTTATTTTGCATACTTTAGCTATATGGCCAAAATGTAGGCAGTTTTTGCAGCTCAGTTATAGTTCTTTCGTAGCCAATATTTATTGCTGTTGGTAGTGTGTTTGCGGAAATATTTATTATTATTAATCCTGTCTCAGCTAGCGTGCCTTCTTTCATTTTCATTATTTTTCTGATCTCTATTTCGTTTTGATTCTTTAATTCCTCTAGGATTTCATTTTCGGAACCGTTGATCGAATCTCTTGAGTAAATAACATATTTCTTTGCTTGTATTTAGTATTCCGTCACTCAGTTGTGTTAATTTTATTAATTTTTCTGTTTGCTTTAGATTTTTAGTATTTATTAGTATGGTGCCGCTTCTGAGTTTTTTTCATGCCTGGATAGGACTTTCCGCTACTGCATTAATTACTTTTTTTATTAAAGAGGGTGAAACTCTTTCCAATGTTGTTGTTGTTGTTGTTGTTGTTGTATTTGTCCTTTTCGTGATTAAATATTTTGGATCATTTGGTGTATTTGATAGGCGTTTTCCACTATCGAGTGTGTACTTCAGTTGACTTTCTGTTGACCTTGTGATGTCGGGTGTTTTGTCGGGTCATGATTGGGTGCAGTTTTTGTGATTAATTTAAATTTAAAATGTGTGATACTTACTGTTTTATGTGTGTTTGCAAATTCAATTGATTATTACTTGAAATATTTTAGGTACTTACGAGTAATTGTATAAAAAAGAAGGAAATAACTAATATTTTGACTGTATTTGAAAGAAATGAAAACTATTCAAGAAAACACTAATTAATCACTTTGAATCACATTGACTGGTGATTTAAACAAGATTTTTATCTTATGTTTTTTTCCTCGTTTCTGTTTTGATTGTTTCTTTTGATTTTATAAATTTTGTAGGTACATATAAACAATTTTTAAGTATTAAGATTTTTCTAAGTATACTCTGTTCAAAAAGTTTTTTCAGTACAGGTGTTATGGAAGAGTTCATTTTTATCCAGTGTCGTTACATTTAATAGGAGTATACTAAGCTACTTATACCCCAATCTATTATATGTGCAACGAGACGCTGGTGAACCGAAAAAAACAATAGCAGCAATCCCTTTGTTGTCGCCAGTAACACAATTGTACTGCGACTGATTATTTTTCTTGTATTTCAATTCTCTGGATGAACAAAAATTAACAAAATGAATTATGAAGAAAGATAAACATGATGAAAAATTCATGCGCACACACGCTGATGAGCTAAAAGTTGGTTGATTGATATTCGAGATGTGTGTATAAAAAGTAGAATGAATAATAAATAATCGCAAATTAGTGTTGCTGTGTAATAATTATGTATATTACTTAATAGTAGTACCGTTCTTAATAATAAAAAATTAAATTTTATTATTACAATTTACTGCATTTATTTATACATTTACAATTATGCATATGATATGATGTAAAATATAACAATAAATTATGCTTTATTTGAAAAAACTTTTTTTACATATTTTTTAACATATTATTATAAATTTATACAATTGTATACACATATTCCTTTGTAATAGAAATAAATTTTGTACTCACTCTATAGAAAAAAGTTTTTTTGTTTTTTAAACATTCGACCTTGAACATAAAAAGCAGAATTTTTAAAATTTTTCATCAAGTCCTACCACCCTGTTTAGTTTGGCACACGTTTCGTGAAACATCCGTAAAAACAGCGTAAAAATGTACAAAACCCTTCTATTATCAATTTTAAAATTTTCAAATAATTAAAATTATTAATTTTTAATAATAATTAAATTGAAAAAAAAATATGTATGTATTATAATTTTTCTTTATTGGGAAACAATTTTTACAAAGTATAAAATTTTATAAAATTTGAAAACAAATGTATGAATGTATAATCGGCAGCACTTATCAAAAAGTTCATCTGGTTTTAGATACAAAAATAAACTAAAGGTAACACTGTCGGTGACGAAAATAAGAAATACATTTATGTAATTACTCAAAGAAGAAACAAGACAAAATATGTCCATAAGACCTGTACTGAAAAAACTTTGTGAACAGAGTATAGGTAATTTTTTCAGCTTAAAATTAAATTAAAGCTTATGATTTCAGTATATGTCTGCTTTCATAAATGCGTCGTCGGCGCTGATGGAGCAAAAATTATGTTCATAAATTACTTTCTAGTGCAATCGTGGAATGGTATAAGGTTTATTTATTCAAGCTTGCACCGCAGTCGACTGAAATTACTCAATCGTTTTCAGACGATTGCGATGTTTATTTTCAAAAAGAATAACGAATAGTGTTGTCAATATTTGAAGATGGCGAATCATGTTCATTTATTTTAACAAAAGCGTGCATTTACAGTTGACGACTCTGATTACAATTCCAGCGCATTCGTTTGTGAAAGCAACCTACATATGTGCTTTCTAATCGATCCATATAAGGAATAAATTCTTCTGAGAATTTTAAATTGAATAATGTTGTGTTTTTAACACAATAATTGTTTTTTGTTGCTGACTAAATTTTAAAAATAGCTCTAGATTATCTGAATTAAATTTTTTTATAATTTATTCGTATATTTTTCTAACAATTCAATTAATTTTGACATTTTTTTAGTGTTTGGTTTATTTACTTATTTAACATCCTATATTCTTATACACGAGCATCATATATGTAGATAAGAAAGAATAAGCTCAACTGGCTCTGATACAAAAGGTCTTACGTTCAACTTCTATAGCATATCTACCATTGTTGGCTGTGTTTCGATTTTTTCTCTTTTATAATCCTCACAAAAGAATTTATTACATACTAACAGAACTAGTCTGATAAAACGAGTAAACGTAGTAAATTGGTACAAATTCATTAGAATCGTGTAAAATATTTTATCGATAATAAAATATGTTTCATCTCAGTTATTTATACTTGTTTATAAATTTATTTATCATTCCATCATAAACAATAATTCAATGAATATTTTAGAATGAGTCGCCTTTGCCTGTGTATACCTGATCTGGGGGCCTTAAAATCACTCGTAAATTTACATGAGAAAGTTTATAATGAAAATTTTAAATCCTTTCAACCCAACTATTCACGTTTTTGAAATGAAAATCTCATAGACTGAAGTTTCATGGAAACGGTAAATGTTAATGAATTAAAGTTCTTTATTCATTGAAGCTCAAGTAAAAATATAATCTAAGTTGTTTATTAGTAAAACACACTTTTTACTTCTTGAGTCTACCTTTATTGAATCTCAAAATCTCAAATTAACTCCGATTTTAATATTTTAAAATTACAAAATCAGCTAAATTATTCTATTCGTTTTGAATAGAATAGAGTTCATAATTTTAGTATTTGGAATTGCGTCAGCTTAATTACTTTATTAATTCTTATTGAATATTTTTGTACAAAGTATTTCTCTATTGACGAATTAATATTGTTTAAATTTTGAAAAATGGTTAATTTGCTGAAATGTGTAGTTTTACCGGATGCGCGTGCAGTATGTATTATTGATTTATTGCGAGTGTTAACTTCCATACAAGATTAAGTAGTAGTATAGTGACAGTTTGGTAGAGTAAACTAAAGAAAAAAATTCAAAATAAAACAAACTCCTTTGAATTGAGAATTCATTCTATCAAAGCCCATGGTAAAACCAACAACAGCAGTATCTGACTCACTGCACACCTTGATGAGGTAAATACTTAACACGCATATTCTGCTTTTATACATACAAATACAGTCTATGTAAATATTATTCCTTGTATGGGTACAGGCACAAGGAAAAAACTGCTATCTTTATGCTTGTTTTAATCTTTCAAAGTTTAAGACTATTTCAAAAAGTCGAAGTTTCGGATTTGATTGGAAAAATAAAGAACCATTTCAACCCAAATTATATAATAGCAATACTGATCAATTATTTTATTTTAAATACATAATTACTTTAATGCATAAAAATTAAAAGTATATTTTGTTTTTCTTTTCTTAATATAATATTTATTTTTTATTGTATCTTCTAAAAAATTTTAAAAATTCTACATTTCATTTGAGATTTTTTTGCACATTCAAATTCATTTGCAATTAATTCATTGTTCCATATTAAAATTCCATTCGAACTTTTAATTTGATAGTAGTTTGAACAAATATTTCCAATTGAATTAATTAAAAATAGTTTTCTAATATTTAATTTATATTTATTTAAAATTTCATTTTCTTTCACTTCGATTTCTTTATTTTCTTTTATCCATTCTTCGAAATTTTTAAAAGCCCATTGAATTGCTTCATTATTTAAAATTTGTTGTCTTATCACTAGTTCGTCAGCTACATAGAATGTCGATGTATTTTGAAAGCATTTTAAAGCATTATTCATATTTTCATTATCAAAATCATATAAATATTGCGAAAATACATTTTTTCCCCAAAATTTTAATGCAAAATATGAATAAAATATTGCAGCTGGATATCCTTCGAGTATTTGTAATTCTTCAAAATTGAAATCTGTTTCCTTTAATTCATTAATTTTATAATTTTCATTATCATTTAAAGATTGTGCTGATATTTTATGTCGCATTGAATTCAATACATTTTGTAAATAATTATCAGATACAATATCAAGGTTATTATACAACATATCAATTTCTTCATTTTTAAATATAAATTTATGTTTTTCAAAATAATTGGTAATTTCACTCAATTTTTCAATGGAATTTTCGAAAACATCTTCTCCTAAATTATCTCTAGAAGTCAATAAAGTTTGATTCAATTTATCGAAAATTTCTAAAACTAAATTTTCACTTTTTTTATTGAATATTTTTCGTAGAAAAATTTTTGTTATGATTGGATTAAAATCAACTTCTAAATTGCATGTATTTGAATATTTACTTAACACCATAGCAATTCTCCACATTATAAAATTCGCTAAAATTCTTTTATCACTATTATGCACAAAATCAATAACATTTTTTAAATTTTCCAATGTTTTTATTTCAATTTGTATTGAATTATTATTTTCATCAGTTGAATTTTCAATATAATATTGTAGATACTTTGTTAAATTGAAATTTTCAATATCATTTTGAAATTTAGAAATT
Source organism: Bombylius discolor (assembly GCA_939192795.1). Lineage (NCBI taxonomy): Eukaryota > Metazoa > Arthropoda > Insecta > Diptera > Bombyliidae > Bombylius > Bombylius discolor. The sequence goes on along the minus strand of OW584240.1, from coordinate 13,324,888 downwards.
TTTACAATTTGTGAATTTGTATAATCATATTTGATTGGTTTTAAATTTGATAAACTTTCAGTAAAATTGAATATTTCAACAGCAAATATTTTTTCTTTGTTATCAAATTCAAATCCAATTTGTTCGAAATTATTAAGAATTGTTTCTACACTTGTTCTAATACTTATCAAATCAATACTAAGAATTTTTTCTTTAGTGTCGAATTTTGTTCTAAATATTGTATTAATTTGATATTTATTCAATATTCCAATAATTTGAATCCAATCGAAATTTTTTTCATCCCATTCTGATGTTATTATTGGCCAACCACCCATTAACTTTGCAATTTCTAAATTTTGAAATTGTTCTTTGTAGTTTTTATTTTGACACGATGATACAAAATTTTTTAACTTAATTTCCGCTTGAGAAGAATATGAATGATTTTCATTAAGTTCATGTAGAATATTATCAATATTTGTGTGTGTTAAACGTTCACGATATATTTTGTTATAATTGTTATTAACAGTTACATTTTTACACACATATGTAACAATATCTTCACAAGGATTTGTATTTTTATCTAATAAATTAATAATTTTTGTTGCAATTTCATGTAACGTTTCACTTTCAAGACTATCATATTCACTTGTAAAAAATTCTTTGAATTCAAAACATAAAAAAAATATAAGAATATTACTGATAAATTTTATTTTCCACATTGATTAAATTTTAATTTTAATTGAGTGTTAACTAGAACGTCACATAACAAAATATTAACATTAACTGAAAAAAATAATTATTTATCATTTTATAAACTGTGATCAACATGAAATTATTCTTGAAATCAATGCCATTGGAAAGTTGTAAGCATTAGGGGGATTTGTTGTTTGATCATTTTGAATTTTCATATAAGCATGAAATTCAACATGTTATTGAAAGTAAAAAAAAAATTTGCTGAAAAAACTAAAGCAATTTTACTGTCAACACTTAAGTATAGCTTTATTTTAAAAATGTTTTACATTGAACACTTAAGCTTTTCTTAACTATTTGACATTTCTATGGTTTTGATATGACAATTCCCTTATGATTTTTAATAGTTTTTCGACGAAAATTTTTCAAAATAGGATGATAGTTGTTTTTAAAAATAAATTTAGATATAAAGTTTAGATAAGAAGCTTGGATATAAAAAAAATACCAATTTTAGTACGTCGTGTTGTACGGCCTTGAATATTAGGTTTAATTAATTCTAAGATATGAAAAGTCGAAATTTTGCTCCTCGTAAATCTTACAAAAAAATAATGATCATCAAGTTTATAGACGTCATCTTAAGGGAATATTAAGTCACCAAACATATATACTTAAGTGTTTCTTAAATATATTTTAAGTGAATATTACACTTAAGTGTTGACTGTATAAAACTGGCCCTAAATAGGTCAAATGAGACATTTATAAATTGTATCTTTGCGATTGAAAAAAAACATCATAATATTAATATCAATAATAAAAAAAAAAAGCATTTAATTTTAAAAATAATTGAAAATTAGTCATACATATATGTATTTCGACAAACAAAACATATGTATGTATGTACATAAATGTAATTCTTATTATTATTATTTTTCAGTTAATATTATCTTCAATTTTTTTTTTCTTTAAATATGTACATATAATCAAATAAGAGTTGCCGAGTAGCTAAACTGAAGAAACTTTGTATGTACATACTACTTATATGTATATAAAATAAGAAATTCTCTGAGAAGTGAAATCGGAAAAACAAAAAAAAATACACACAACTCTAAGTATAAGCTGTTTTCCAATTGTGAAAACTAATGTAATGATTTCTAATTCTAATAATTCACGAAAAAAGAATTGAAAAATTCTATTGATTTAAAGTAATGTAGATATTTAGTTGAAAATAATAATTCAATGAAAAAGTAACCTTGTGTCTATTTTCTGTTTCTAATAATTTTAGGGTTTGTGTTGCTACAAAATTTAATTGTAATTGTAATATCATTCTGTGAGACACCATTAAAATTGTAAATAAAATTACATGTTTGGTATAACACAACCTCAAATATTCAAACTGTTTATTCGTTTTGCAAAGAGTTTACATGAGTTTTAGAAATTCAACGTTTTCTTTGTTGTTTTGTACGATATATCTATATATTTGACATTCCGAATTTTATAAAAGTAATATACATATAGTATATATTGTTTTCTTTTTAGAACTTTAGGCTATTAGCACAAATAAAAAAGATTCAGATTTACAACACCTGCATTGAACAATGGTGACAGCTTTTACTATTAACCGACACTTGATCATATAAATACAAATTAAAAAAATAGTATATACCAGTTGGAATGTTCTAATAAGAATGTCAAGTAACTGAATATTCCAATTAATGGAAATACTAAGTATTTTTATAATTATAAGTTTGTTTGGGTCTGTTGAAGTATTATATACAGGGTGATTCAGTTTAGGTGTTTGACCCGGAAACTACGAATAGGTCTCGGAGAGACAAATAAAAAATCGTATGTGAGGGAAGGGGGAGACAATCTCAACCGTTACGGAGTTAGAGTGGGGGAAAGATTTTTGATACATTTTCCTTGTTTTACCCTATAACTTTTTATAAGAGAACGCTAGGGTCACCCTTTTTTTGCAAAATTGTAGAGGATCCCTGTTTCTTTCCAACATTTTACATGTTGTATAATGTAATTCAATTTCTTCATTTCTGGTAAATAAATTACGTAATCGAATCATTTCTTCCATCTTATGCATATGATTTTCTCCTCCTTCAAAAGTTGAATTCGAGAAAGAATATTTTTTATCAATCATTTGCTTTCTTATTTCAGAAATAATATCTCTAATTAATTTATCATCTGCTTCACTACACTTTTCTTATAAAAATATTTCTAAGGATTGTTTTAATATCAACAGGTTCTGTGGAACAAGTATCAACTTTATCATCAGCAACTTCTATATGGCAATCATGTAAGTACATAAGTTAGCTAGAACTCTTTTGTCACAATTTTGAATAAATTTAATAAAATTTTTGAAATTATCTTCATTAAAATGTATTGTCAGAAATTTCAAAGTATGGATGATAATAATCCCAAAAATTTACTTTATCAACTGGATTTTTTAAGAGTGTATATGTCTTGAATTCTCTACATTATTATAATCTGACATTTCCTCGATTGAACATTTAATTTTATTTGAAATTTTTTCATCTATTTCAATATCAATTTTTTTGAAAGTATTTTCCATTTCTTCAGCAGTTGTAGATTGATTTTTAATACTGAATATGAAATGTATTTGATACTCTGTATCCTTTTTCTGAACATCTTTATCTTTAATCTTTATTATGACATGATGACATAAAATCTATAAGTTTAATTTCTGCATCCGATAAACCTTCTTCATTTTTATCTAATTTACTAAAAACCTCTTGCATCTCATTATTCTGATAATTTTTTTGTTCTAAAACAATTTTATTAGCCTTATCGAAATCTTCATTTGCACCACATATGTATATGTACATGTTGTTGTTCAATATTTTTACAACGATCAATTTCTGAAGTTAATTATGCTGTAATTTTTTATCAATTTCTTATAATTTTTTATTACGAGCATTTTCACAATCTTTAGCGAGTGGTTGATCATCTAAAATTGCTTTTGCATGAAATACAAGAAAACTTATTAAACATTTTGTTTTTTTTTTGTTTGTTTTTTAGTTCCTTTTTTTTTAACAAACTAATAACACAAAACTTTATTTCGAGCAAATGTTCTGCAGAATAGCAAAATATAAACTAAAGATTTTATTTTTATTTAAGATATAATACATATAAACTACTGTTGTCAACCTACGAAAATACATAATAATTTAAGTTGAAAAACCAACAACAACAAAACTAAAAATAATTACATACGTACATACATATATTTGAAAATGCTTTTTAGTTTTTATCTAATTATTCAATGTCAAATGTAAATATTGAGAACAAGATTCAAGAATATGGCACTGTATGGAGAGGCAATTAAGGAGGGTAACATTCTACCTATATGGCTTGTCGTGCTAATGACGATGATGATTATGATTTCATTTATTACACTTTCAAACTAATAAGTGCTTATCAATTATTATTATCGATATGTAAAATCTCCTTTAAATGTTCATTAACAGTTTCTTTTTCTCATCACAAAAATTTTTTTATCACATACATATGTATGTATGTACATATATCCCTTCTGTGGCTTGCCTAAAAGCTACACAAAAAACTATTGTACATAAAAGAATGGGAGAGAAAGAAATGTATTTCCTACCGGGAAAAAACCCCAGGAAACATACAGGCGAAGGAATTCATTAGGCCTTCAACTGGTATCTATAGGAAACTAGTCAACCTCAGCAGGAATGAATTAAGGACAATTACGGGACTTATCACTGGGCACTGTCCGCTCAACTACCATTTGAGTAAGATGGAGTTCAAAGAGGATGACAAATGCAGATTTTGCAAAGAAGCCAAGGAAACCTCGAAGCACATACTATGTGAATGTGAGGCATTGGCTTCTACAAGAGTGCAACATATGCATCAACTTTTTCTAAAACCAGAAGAAGTTTGGTGTGCACCTTCTCATAGAACTTTAGGATTCATTAAAAGCCTTAACCTATGAGAAGCACGGGCTGTACAAAAGATCTATAAAGGTCGAAGTACAACTATAGCCCTTAAATATAATATCTATCTATCTATGTACATATATGTATGAGTATTGAGTAGTCTCACGTAATATCAAATTTTAAGAAAATAAGCACTGAAACAAATAAACATTTGCTGATAGTAAAACTTACATTATTTTTTTGGATGAGTGGTACATATATGTATTATACATCAATTCCTAATTCTGAAAAAACCAATTTCAAAGTTTATGATAAAAGTACTCTAAAATTTGCTAATTAAAATTAGAAGAACTATATTTTTACCTAATTTAAAATAATAAGAAAAAATATATTTTTAGATTCCTGTAGTCTTGCCTTTTTTTGTGTTGTAGTATAACTCACCTAATCTTTTTTTCATTTTTGAAGTATTATTTACATTTTTGGAATTAATGACTTAGAAAAAAAAACAAAAACTTACAAAAACTTATTTCGAACCTTGTTTTTTGAAACGAAAAGAAAGAAGAAACTGCAATAAAAAGAAATATAAAAAAATAAGAAAACAGAATTAAAAATTATTTGAGTTTCTTCAGCAATGACTTTTTATTTATTTAATAAATACACATACATAACAAAAAACTTAAAAATCAACAATATATATTAAAAATATGAATATATTTTTTTTAAAAGACGGTAACTATTTATTTAAACTTATCTTTTATAAAAAGGGTGAATGTGGTAATTCCAAAACACTCCTTTTATATTTTTGCTGATGTTTTTTAAATCCTACCGGTAACTCTAGAACAGATTATTCTTCTTTTAAATATGTATGTAATATGTAGATATATCACACTACAAAGCGTGGAAAAAAAGTGGTCCTAAGACCGAAACTTCTAAAGAAGTAGGTTGTTATAGAATATAAATATTTGAATCAGTTGAAAAAAGCTTTACAAAAACAAGTTTAACATAGTTTTTCTTTTTCTTTAACAGTAAATTCTAAAAATCTTTCTCAATGAACTCGTTTTTGGCATATTCACCCTATTGAACAATAAAAATGATAAAATATTTCTACTGAAAACTATACTAAAAATACTTTTCATATACTTTACATTTCATATGTGGTAAATCTTGATTACAATTAAAAACATTGGAAACAATTTCATTTTTTGGTATATTTTTTAGAGAATGATCGAATGCAAATGAAGGAAAACATAAATTTTGTGATATCACTAACAAAAATAATTTCTTATTATTCAAATCGAATTCAGCTAAAATTTCATCATCTTTTGCACTTAATTCCATGTTATTTTTAATCCAATTCTCAAATGCTTTCATAGTTAAACGAAGAGTATCATCGTACAAAATGTATTCTAAAATTTGACTTGTTGTTATTTTTAAATTTTCCAGAGTATCATTCAAACACTTTATTGTTGTATTAAATCGATCAGTAGTAGTTTCTGAAAAATCTTCAAAAATTATTTTCGACCAAAAATTACGACCAAAATAAGCGAAATAAATTGCAGCCGGATATCCATGATGAATTTGAATATCATCAAAATCATTACTTAAATCGTAAATATTCGAAATAGAAATTTTATTATTTTTCGTTCTACCATTATTTTTCTTAAATATTTGTCTAGTTAATTCTTGATTTGCATTTAAAATATTTTGTAAATGATTGTTTGGCATCACTTCCCAATTTTCAAATATTAAATCAAGCTCCTCATTACTTAAAATCAAATCACGTTTTTTAACATTATCAACAAATTTATCAATTTTTGTCATGGCATCATTGTATGTTCTATCATTGAAAATATTTTTTAATTTATTTGTTTGCATTCGTAACTCTTCGTGAACATCTAATGCTAATTTCTCATCCATTTCACTGAATTCATATCGAATGAAAATTTTTGCAATAACCGTTCCAAAATATTGATTTGTTAAACACCTTTCTAATTTCGAAGAAATTTCATTAACTACTTTCCACATAAAATAATTAACAATAATTTTTTTATCAGTACTTTGAATGAAACTAATTAAATTTTTGAAATTTTCAATATTCATTGTTTGTACCTTTAATTGAGGAATTGAATTAATCGATTGTTCGAAATAATTCATAAAATATTTATCAAAATCGAATTCATGAATTTCATTTTTGATCTTCGATAAATCCAATTTAGTTTTTTGAATACTATCATGTTGAGGATAAAATTTCGACAATTCATTAATAAAATTCATAAGCTCTTTAACATCATTTTCAATTTCATTTTTATTGATTCCAATTTTTTGAAATGCGTCTGTTATACCTTCAGTGGTTTCATATTCATTAATAAAATTGAAAACAAAAACTTTTTCATTCTTTGTTGTTCTATCGAAATAATTGGTTGAAAAAAATACTGGTAATCGATATCGATTTAAAATTCCCATAATTTGAATCCAATCAAATTTTTCATCACCAGCCCAATTTTTCGTTAATATTGGCCAACCATTAATTAATTTTGCAACATCCAAATTTTGCATTTGTGTTCTGTAATTTGTATTTTTGCATGCTTTAATGAAATTTTTAAATTTAATTTCAGTTTTTGATAATTCTGAATTATTGCCTTCGAACTTATCAAAAATTGAATTCATTTCTATTGGTATCAAGTATTTTCTCCGAATTCGAATGTCATCATCATCATCGTTAGGTTCCGTATTTCCACAAACATACTTTGACATACTTGTTGAACAAGGATTATACCTTGAATTTAATGAATTTTGTAATGTTTTTACAATTTCACGTAATGTTTCATTTCTAACACTTTCACTTTCATATTGTAATGTTAAAATTTCATCTATATTAATAAAAAATGATATGATGAAAATTGTTTTTAATATTTTCTCACTACGAATTTTTTTCATGTTGTTTCAGTCGAACTTTAAAACATAAGACTAACTAAAAAATTTAGCTGTTACATATAATTTTCTAAAAAGTTATCATAGATGCTGTTCACGAAGATTATTCTGAGTTTAAAAAAAATAAAATTGTTTTAATTTGATTTGTTTAAATAAAAGCAACAATTTTGACAATGATATCACTGTTTTTGAATTATTCTAAGTATAATAGATAGTCAGCGTTAAAAATATAAATCGTACGTATTTTTTCTTTTCTTTTATAAAATGAAATACATACTTAAATTTTTATGTTTGTAAAATGTTAAATAATAAATTAAAGATAGAGTAACATTTTTTATCGGACCATTATAAGTTTTTTAGTTCAGTACTTATATATTTTCCAACTTTTCCATGGAATACGCTGTACTGAGTACTAACTGTATCACGATGGAGATAACGGTGACGTTGCTATGTGGATACATCTGTTTGGTATTACAAATAACAAATTAAAATCACGTCCTTTTCACGGTACGTCAATGAGGGAGTCGACGATGGACCACTTGATAACTGAACTGTTTGCCTAGATGAAAGCTATATGTACATATGTGACTATGTGGATTTCGGGTTGTACACAAAGATTACAAACACTCATTTTTGGCTCTTCAAGAAGTAAGACAACTCAATAGATAGACAAAATAACAAAATAAATTTAAAAAATCCTGTATTTGTATCCTTGAAGAAATTTTTTAAAAGCATTCTTTCTTTTTTTTTATATAAAATTTTCAAGAAAATCAAATTTTATAATATATGTAATAATTCTTACAAGGATTGTTAACAAGCAAAATGAATTGTTAAAAGTAATGTGAATAATATCACGCACCTTGTTACATACTTACATTTTAGACTTTGACTGTACGTGTTTGTGACCTACAAACTTAAGCTCTGTTTATAAAGTTTTTTTTTAAACTTTATTATTTGTGATAACGAATAAATAGGACGGTTTGTTTTTTCTAGTTGATGATTTTGTTTAGTGGAAATTGACATAGGTACATAATATGTATCCGAATTTTCTTTAAACTTGTACAGCATATATATGTATAAATTTGTTCCTCCAAACCTTCACATATTACAATTTTTTGTCTTTACAGTAACCTGGTCAAGAATCGTTAAAAATGGTAGTTTAGTTGATCATGTGTATTATATAATTTTTTTAGTCTTTAGAAACATAAACAAAATGTTTTTCAATAATTTAACAAAACAAGTAGCTAATGGCTAATTGTTTTGAATAAAATTTTATTTTTCCCACTTTAAATTCATCAGTGAGGAGTGAGTCATTTAAAATTAAGTAAATGTAGGCGTCTCGTATAATTGATGCGTTAATGTATTCTAATGTTTAATGTAATTTTTATTCATATAACAAAACTAAAATAAATGAAAAATATACGTAGATAACCGATGTTTAAATCCAAAAAATTTGAAAGAAGTGCGTATTGAGAACTGTAATGTATCTTTCGGGAATTAAGTTGTGATCGTTGTTCGTGAACTTTAAATTTAAAATGTTATATTGTTTTTGAATTTGATTTTTTATGACCTTTAATTTAACATAAGTAGCTATTTCCGAAATTACATAAATAATTTTAAAGAGAACTTGTTTGTTTCTTGACACAATGTTTTTTTTTTTCCTCTTTATTAATGTGATAAAAAAAACCATAACAACCATTAAATTTTATTTTTGTGATTACATATATTAAATCTAAATTAAATTATTTTTCTTTTCTTTTCTTCAGGGAAACGAAAAACATATGAATAAAAATAAATACATACATATGTATGTATGTACTATATATTATATCTGTAGCAAAAAAATTATGAATATTCTTTAAAAAAAATGTTAGAAAAAAATTTGGACGATTCTTTGAGTATCTCAGACAACATACATACAACTAAATATTCTATTGCTATGTTATCTGTGCTTTTACTAAAAATTTTATTTATAATTATTATCATTAAATAAACATTTTTAGATGTTTTGACTTTATACAGTTTTCGAAATATAAAATATAAAATCCTGATAAAAAATAATCATATGAATAATATAATAATCCTCTTTAAAGACCCACATACAACTCGTAAAATTTGTATCATAATCCACTATTATACTGTAGCCAATAGGGTGAAACAAAAGCAATTAAAATGAAAATAAAAACGACCAGTTTTAGTTATTTCTCATATGCTCGAAAATTACAATATTTTAGAAGAATTTATAAATTTATATTTCCTTTCCAATAATTTTGACAATAGGTGCAGCCAACATAAATTACCTGATGTGACTGATCGTTTACTGTTTTTGGTAATTAACCTGATGTGCCTGATCGCAACAAATTTGACCACTTCCTAGCACACTGCTTGCTGTTTTTCTGCAAATGTAGTTATGTGATAAAAATATTGACGAATACTGCGCATAATTATTATTATATTTTTTTAATTCAAATGCGTACTGATGGTTGCTCACACAGCAGACACTCTCTTGGTACTTATTTCAAACAAATTCTTATACATTTCATAAGCATTTAATAACGCTAGTGTCTGTTCGTGACTCCATGCACAATCCAGTTCTGGAAACCAACAACATACATAATTTGATATAACACAAAACATAAAAACACCATAAACAAATACTTACCAGGCAATATGACACCTACTTCTCCCAATTCATCCATGTTCATATCAAAAATCCAGCAGGATTACAAAAAAAATCGAAAAGAAATACTGCTATAGAATACAAATTACAAAATCACCTCATAACCACAAACTTCAATTCACATGATACTTTGACACTAAAACAGCTAGTAAACTGAAAACTGATGAACTGATGAAATAAAATTTTTCATCACTTCTTCACACGGCACACACGATAGACAACATCGAACGGGAGGATGTATTTCTTTTTTCCAAAATAAAAAAAAATAAAAACTTTGGAAGAACAGGATGATTCATTCTTAGAAATAAAAAAATTAGCAAACAAAAATTGAAATATCTCATCAAAAATCGAAAATTTTGATGATATTTTCAATTTAAGTTACTTTTTTATCAAATATAAGGAATTTTATTCCAATAAAATGTAAAAAAGAAAGGCTTAAGTTTTCAAGTAACTTCTTATTAAGGTTTAAAAAAGTATGTTTTTTTTAACTTCATAACACAATATGATATAAAAAGCTCAAAGTTCTTATTTAAAAATTCTTAAAAAAAGACAATAATTCATACTTCAAGGTGAAAATCCATAGGACGATGCAAGCTTCAACGCTTTCTTTTTACCATTTTACAAATGATCACTATACAATCCTGATCCTGATCGTTGAATTGTGCTTTCAACATTATGACTTCATGATTTTATTAAAATTTTAAAAAGAAGATCATTAAAAACTACATACATGTTATGCATAACAGTACGAATAGCTCAATCACTTCAAACTGTGTATTACAAGTTCTAATCGAAACAGTAGTTTTTCAATAGTATAATTAAAACGATACTAAATGTTTACTTTCTACTTTCAGTTAAAGGTCTCAAGCGAAAATGAGAAACGCTTAGGGACAGTTTTTTCAGAGAGGAGACAAAACGAAGTTTGCGTTCTGGAAATGCACAGAGTCATAAAGGAACTTGGAAATATTATCAAATGCTCCTCTTTTTAAAAGAAAGTGCAAAAGACCGTAAATATGCACTCATAAATTTATACATATAGTATGTATATGAACACAATCAATAAAATTATACCTTTTTTAGTGCAACATGTTCGAACGTAGACGATTCACTTGAGATCGGAATTTACGAAGATCCTGTTGACGTTGACCCCCAAGAGGAGTCCTTAATTTCACCAACTCCTTCGCCTATAACAAGCGAGACTGTGGAGTTAACTCCACACACAGGGCGCAAATCCTCGAACTTGCAGAGAACACTTCTGCAACTTGCAATTTGAAAACGTTGTAAAATCTATTGAAAAGAGAACTGCACAGCCCACCGGAAAAGTATACATATGTATGTATATATTTTTTCACAGTGTCGCTGACATGATGGAAGAAGCAAATTTTACAGCGGCAGAACTCCTCGACTTGGAAGGAAACGTTTTAGAAATTGTGAAAAATACCCTTCAGAAGCATAATAACGAAGGTTGGTAAAAAAAATCAACCACATTATTCATATATGTATATTAAATATGTAGTTATAATTTAATGATAAAATAATATACATTTGTAATTTTAATCTAAATTTAAATATACTAATTATACTAATTTAGCTGTAAGTTATAAACTAATACATACTAATATTTAATATATTACTTAATTATATGTATTAATACTAATACGTAAGACTGTATTCTAGATTTAGTTTTATTATAACAAAATGATGTAAATTAATTTCATCTGTAAAGATTACCATTTTGTCGTTGCCGTTTGTTGACTAAATAGGTTTGTTTCCCAAATGTACTCTTTGCAAAAATACCACTATCACTTTGACTATCACAGGCACCAACGTCGACAAATGTTAATAAATAATTTTCATCATGGACACTATGATGTCCTTTATAATTAAAATATTGCGAACCAGATTTGGAAGGACAAATTATATTCACATGCTTGCCATCGGTCTCTCCTACACAGTTTGGCATACCCGAAATTTGCAGAAAATGATGCGAAATGTTTTTCCATTTATTTTCATTCGAAACGGCTAAGTATGTTGAATGTAATTCCTCCCAAATTACTTCACACGTTTCGTAAACTATACGGTGTATTGATGTCACTCCCATTCTAAAACTCCATGCCTGCTTACAACATCCTTGTGGAATACGGAGTATGGAGAAGATGTTCTAAAAATTCTAGCAGTAGAGTAATTTTGCAAAAAATAGTAAAATTCTTATTATTTTGTAAAAATAAAAAAGAAATTTAAATAAAAAATACATAGTTTTTAATGCTAAACACAAATTTGTTTCGATATTTTTGTTTTTTTAAATCTTGCACCATAAATCAGACACTTCTTATTTGCAATGGGCTGCTGATTTTAACAAGACTCTTATCAAAAATTTGTAGATGCTTTAAAAAAAATGAAATTTTGCACCTAGATTTTACAAAGATTAGTTTCAAATTTTAACAAAAACATCATCAATTATTAATTTATTAAGTTCCATCTTTTATATATTTTAATAGCATTTCCATGATGACTAATATTAAATACAATAAATCGGTGTTTTAATTTGTTTTTTTTTATTGTTGTGTTTTTATAGCAAAAGGGAATTAATAGTTTTTTTTTTTTTAAAATATTAATCCTAAACGTTAAGCTTATATTCTCTTCTTACTTAATTTATTTTTCCCTTTTTTTTTAAATAATAAATTTTTCAGTATTTTTATTTATAATTTAATTAAAAATAATTTTGTACTTCCTTGGCCATTTATAAGCTCGTCACATATTTTCATTAATTCTATTAATGTAAATAATATAAAATCAAAAAACAAATTTCAAATTTTCAAAAGAAAATGAGAATCCCAATCAAAATCCATTCAGCTGGAAATTCAGCAACAATGTTTCATTATGCAAAACAGAATTGCTTTAATGAGAAAAATGAAAAATAAAATGAGAAATTGGAATGAGAAATGAAATGAGAAGTTTTGCTTGAATAGATCCTTTTGCTTGACTTATTAGGAACAAAATATTTTCCATAAAATTACAGTAATATTTGGAAAGATTGGATTTTTTTAGTATTATATATGATTATGGTATGAAAATGCTCTGTATAGCGAAGTATGTAGTTCTGCTTATTGACTAAAAGCAAGTACAATAAACTATAAATTCTCTAAAAAAGAATTTAGTGGTTGGCTTGGTATTCCACTTTAAAATTGCAGGTAGATGTATGATAGAAAAATGGTCATGAAACCCCAAAATTAGATTTAAAGCGGTCAAAATTGAAGGGGCTATAATATAATGCTAAGGAGTTAGTTAGTTTTTAAAAAAATGAATCATAATTGTGTTATCAGTATAAAATTTAAACATAACATAGTTTTTCAAAAATGAATTTACATGTTAACATATTTTAATCATAGTAGTATTTAGTTTTCAAAAATTTTACATTTCATTTGTGGTTCTTCGTTACATTCAAATTCATTTGCAATAACATCATTATTTCGAAATCTAAAAGCATAACGATCAATAAAATTCATTTCACCTGAACATAGATTCTTCGTTACACTTAATAAAAATAATTTTTGGGTATTTAACCCAAAATCAGCTAGAATGTCATTATCATTTTTATTTTCTGTAGTATGTTCTTTTATCCAATTTTCGAAATTTCTCATTGCCAAACGCATCGCTTCGTTGTACAAAATTTGTTGATTCAATTGTTCCTTTTCGATTTCGTCTTCCTTAGCCATTGAATTCAATAAACAAGTAGCTGCTTTATCCACTTTGGGTTCATTATATTCAAAAATGTACTCACCAAGGACATTATTTGCCCAGAATTGAGATGAAAAATAAGAATAATAGAGAGCAGCTGGATATTTGTGATTAATTTGAATTTCGTTTAATGTTTCATCAACATTCCAAAATTCATTAAGTCTAGATTTTATTTCTTGATTACTATATACTTTTTTAACTAATTGTCTTTTACTTTGTTGCATTGAATTTAAAACATTTTGTAAATAGTTATTATCAACAATTTTAAGATCTTCATACTCAGAATCAATGGCCTCATTACTGAACAATAAGGAAAATTTGTTTGTGACACGATCTGTAATTTTATTAATTTCTTCCATTGCCTTATCATATAATTCTTCATTTAAATTATCTTGGATTGATTTTAAAGTTTTTCTTAATTGTTCATGAACACTTAAAAACAACGTTTCGTCATATTTGTCTAATATTTTTCTTAAAAAGATTTTCATAGCAATTGGACTCAAACTGGTTTGTGATTCACATGAATCTAATAAATTTTTCAATTTTCTGGCTACCTTCCACATCATATAATTTGCTACAATCTTTTTGTCAGCATTTTCTACGTATTCAATGATATTTTGTAAGACTTCTATTGATTTTACACTAATTTTGACTTTAGATTCAGTACCGTCAAGCGAATTTTCAATAAAAGTTTCAATGTGTTTTTTCAAATCAACAGGTTCAAATTCATTTTGAACCTCTGAGAAATTTTTCACTTGTTTCGTTATGTGTAGTTTAGGACTAAATTCTGATAAGTCTTTAGCGAAAAGTGAAATTTCTTCAGCTACTTTATTTAGATTCTCTGATTCAATTCCTATTCTTTTCAAATCGGCCACAATTGTATCTGCACTTATTTTGTTATTATAAACATTTATGCTATAAACACTATCTTTAGTTGATTTTCTCTCGGAGAAATTTGTCCAAAAAATTGCTGTTATTTGATGTCTATTCAAATATGCAACCATTTGAAACCAATCAAATTTGTCATCTTTCCACTCTGGTGTTAATAATGGAAAACCACCCATTAATTTTGCAATATTCAAATTTTCAAATTGTTCCTTGTTATTTTTATTATTACACGATAAAATGAATTTTTTTAATTTCAATTCTGATAGTGATATCGTTGGATCGTTTTCATTGAGTTCATCTAAAATATCTTTTATTTCATTATATTTTAAATGATCTCGTCGTAAGTGATTATTATATTCAAAATCATCAATATCTCCACAAACATATTTTATTAAACTATTACAAGGATCATATTCCTTATGTAAAGAATTTGTGAGATTTGATGCAATTTCACGTAACACTTCACTTCGAGTACTTTTGTATGTAATAGCATTATTAAATTTTGATTGCACTATGAATATGAATATTGAAATAAAAAATTTTATTTGTAACATTTTCAAAAGTATTTAGGCAGATTATAACGGTTTAAAATCGTGTAAAATAACTTTAGATAATAAAATGTTTGTGCTTTATATATACACTCAGTTTGTTTACAAAAAGGAAATATTTTCAATGCGTGTTCAAAATTTAAGAAAAAAAAAATGATAATAATAGGACAAAAAAATATAATTACAAATTCAAATTGTAAAAAAAAATATACATATATGAAGGTGTGGTGTACCATGTATTCTTATCATTAACGGAAAATTGAAATTTAATTTGAAATTTAGATTGGATAGGTCAGAAATAAATAATAAATAATTTTTTTGTAATTACTATAGTATGTACTTTATTTAATATTTATATATCTACATACATATGTATAATAATTAATTCAATTTTGAAAAAGAAAACATTGTTTATGAATATTATGTAATAATTCAGATAAATTTTTATTTTTAATAAATTATGGTATAAGAACTAAAATATTTGGCCAAAATTAAAAAAAAAAAAAACATTATTTAAAAGATTTTTGAATATAATACATAATTAATTTTTTTTATAAAATTGATACAATTTTTTATAATAAACATATTAAATGAAAGCATCAGATGTTATTGTTGAAAAAAAAGAGAACAAATTAAAATAACATTTTCTTAAGATCGTCCATATTAAAATGGAATCCAATTTGAACCTTGTCTTCAATTTTAGTTCTTAATGAAATTACATTTCCGTTATTATAATAAAATTATCAAATCATCGAAATATGTAATTATATTTTAATAATTTCAATATTTTACTTATTCTATACAAATGTCATCAAAATTGCATTGTGTTGAAAATTTGGAATTCAAACTATTCTTAAATAAAAATTAAATAAAGGTTAATGCGCATGTAAAATACGTCAAAATTGATAAAAATGTAGTAAGCCGTAGTGCGAAATTACGGTCTAATTCAGATATGGGATAAGAAATTAGAAAAATAAACGAAATTAAAGATTTTGTATTGAAGAAAAGCCTAAAAGTTATTAAATTTGTTTCTAAATATTTTTAATAAGATATGTATTTCAAATAAATTTGAAAAAAAAAATTAAAAACATAAAACATTTGACAAAAAAAAAATTGCTTTTAATTGATAACAAAATATTGACCATGAACCTGTTACTAAAAATAAATCTGTTTATGTGTTGTTTTTTAATTTACGTAATAAGTTTTTAACATTAATTTATTATTTAAAAAAGAATTAAATTAGCTATTTTACATAGTTGTTACTTGTTAGTCAAATTTATATTCAAGTAGTTATGAAACAAAAGACTTTTATAGTGGTTAGAGTGATGCTGATGCTTTAACTTTATGCTAAAAGTTTTTAATGAAATATGTAAAACAGATCATAATGATCCAGAATTATCACAAGCAAAAATTGAACTAATCGATTTTTTAACATTGTGTAAAAATACAAATTATAAAGCAAAACTTGAGAAAAAAATTTCAGGGAATAGCGTATTTACGTTTGAAATTAAACAGAAAACAAACAAGTGTGAATATGGAGGAAATTGAAGAGATTTTAATTGGGACATCAGATGATCTGGAAAAGATGGCAAGAGAAACAATTGATTTAATTTTTGAAATGTCACAATTCAAAATTAAATGACCCAGAAAACATAAACACACAAGAACATATAAAATAGGCACTTGTGCAGGATGGAAGTTGAAATTAATTTCGACCTCATTCTGATAAAAAGTTCAAGTTCCATGATAATGTTAATGATTAATGGCTTTTATGAACTTGACTTATTCAAATTGTTTATATATGCTTGTTTAAAAAATGAACATTGAGAACATTCAAAAATTGATTGAAAAATAATGGAAAAAATACATTAGTTAAAAATGATAATGAAATACATAGTATGTATTATCTGAATTCGGAATAGATAATGCAAAAATATATATTATTATTATAATATATAGCTGGGTTCAGGTGGGAGAATTTTTCAAAGAATATCATGTCTATTTTTCTCATATGAAAATCAATTGATTTTCGTAGAAATGAGAACCTTTAAAAAAATTCTCATATGTAGGGGGCTTTTATGCTAAAGTATGGGTATAATGATGATAATAAGGTTTTGAAAAAAAAAAAAAAAATAAAAAAAAAAATTTAAAAAAAAAAAAAAATTAGTATAAAATTTGCATTTGTACGAATTTGTATGAGAAAAATAGACATGATATTCTTTGAAAAATTCTCCCACCTGAACCCAGCTTCACCCCAATTTGAGACTTTAACACGATGTTGCTAACAATATTATGCAAAACATAAAAAAAAAAAATGAGCAAAATTGAGAGTTAGCATTTTTAGATATTCAAGGATAAAGGATCCTTTTATCGTCCTTGTAGTCCTTTTTGAAAAAAATTTTTGGAAGTATTTTTATATGATAGCATAAACTCTCCCCTTTAAAATAAGCTATATATTATCGCTCTACGATAATATTTAAGATTTCTAGGATTTTTTAAAAATATGCATTTTGCACAACAACCAAAATTTTATAACCCTATAATTCCCAAGAAAAGTGATTTTTCTTAAAAATATTTCACGTATGTGATACTGGACCAGAGGCACACCTTCTCATAAAATTTCAAAAAAATCGGAAGACATCGATTCTCAAATTCGATATTTTTTGGTCGAAATTTTGTGGAACTGCCCATGAAAGACTCAGGACTCAGGACACAAAAGCTCAAATGTCAAAATTAATTCTACCATATAGGAATACCTTGAAGTAAACCAAATGCTTACCTCAAGACGCAAATGAGACAATGAGTCTAAGTTCAAGATTCTGAATATTTTGAATTTTACGTGTTACTGAGATATCAGTAATGCCAACTTTATCGTGAAAATATATTTGTTGACATTTGTCATATTTTCCGTTTTTTATTTTTTTCAAATTTAAAAAAGTAGTAAACAAATTTGTGCCATTTGTGTTGTAGCTACTAGATTGTTTGAGTTTTTTTTCTTAAAAAAATGTAGGATTTTGTGGAAAATAAATAATAAATAATAAAATCAATAGAGCAAAAAGTAAAATAAATATAGGAAAAAATAAATAGATAAGAAGAATAAGAAAAGAAAATGGAAGAAAAAAGAATTAAATATATAGGAGATTCCGTTAACATATCAGTTAATTTATTTAACTACTTATGTGTGTACATATTTTAAATTATTTTATTTTATCACCGAAAAATGCTTCCACGTTTCAAATTCAAAGACAAAATGACTTCAGTTAAATTTAAAACATTTAAATTCGAAAAATCATTTTTTTAAAAATGCATTGTGGTTGAAAATTTGAATATAAGTAATTTGAATGAAAATAAGCTCGGAGTTTGCACCGGGACTTAATGTGAAAATAATGAAAACTGGTGTAATCAGTGTATTGGCCAGGCAATTCATTAGACCTGAATTCAATAGAAAATGTGTGGTATCGGCTGAATGACATTGTTCTCACTCCTCAACTAATTTGTGCATAGAAATAGAGAACAGTTGATCGTACGTGTCTAAGAAGAGTGAGATGTTATAACGAATGTAGACTTGTTGAATTTATGTAAAAATTTTAAAAATATAATTTTAAAGTGTATAGAAAGTGAGGAATTGCACACAAATTTATTAAATACTTACATATATACTATTTTATTTATATTATTGTTTAGTTTGAAAAAATACCCTTAAATTTTTGAAAAAGCTTACTTTTTTATATTTTTTCCGAAAAATATATGAGGAGAAACTTTCGCGCCACCCTGTATATATCTTGTTTTCCAAATCCCCAAATTTACAGGAAAAATAAATTTCAAAGTGAAAAGATGACTTTATTCCATAGCCTGAAGCTTCTGAACCAAGGCAGATAGAGCCATACAGTAGAAAGCTTATTTGTAGAGAAAAAATTGCGCTTTTTATTTATAGTAGAAACGAGAATCACTACCACTAGGTTTTTCCAAAAAGTTAGATAAAAAATTGCAAATTTGATCGCTAATAACTTCTGCAGTAAGGATGATAAAGAGATAGTGTTTATGTTACTTGAAAGGTAAATGGTTCCTTTTTGCTATGTATGATTATCATTGTTCTACAATAAACGAAAACCGAGATACAGTGTGTTTTATAAAAAAAAGTCCCAAAAAATTTTAACCCCCCTTAGCCTAGAAACCGTTGAGATTACACTCATCTCTCTCTTATACGATTTTTTGATTGTCATGGCGAGACCTATTTGTAGTTAAATTTTGTACACCTTAAACCGGACACCCTGTATGTTGTGGGTATATTTTACGTTTTTTAGTTTATTTAGAACGTTAATTCATTTCCCTTCAATATTTGGAAATATTAATTAAAATTAAAATACAACAAGTATTATTATTTTTAAAAAAATTTATAGGGTAGTTTGGAAATACAAAAAGAAATTCAATTATTTTTTAAGGCTCAACAAACAACTTGAATTCTATTGAACTTATATGCTCCTTACTGAACATTTTATTATCTTTGATGATCAAATGTTGATTTCCACTAATTTTAATATAGGTACTCACTAACGGAAAAGAAGGAAGGCATGTAAATTTAATTTTATCTGAATTTTTATTGACAATGACATAATGTTGCAGAATTTGAAAAGTTAAATTTATAAATAGACAAAAAGAAAAATTTACAAAACTTTTGAAGTAATGGAATATTTGATATTTAGAGAGAAAAACTATTGCGATGTTGACGGTTTCATTACTGTTGAAAAACAACAAAAAAATTAATATAAAGCCGGTTAATAAATACCCTGCAGAAATAGTAATTCGTTTTTATAATAGTTTTCAATGACACATATACTAAATCTCCAAATATAAATTAATAAAAATATCAATTTTCAAGGTTAATTAAGACAATTAAATTAAAAACAAAAAATAAAAAGGAAAACAAGAAAAATATTTTAATTAAGATTAAATTTTTACTAACTCAAAACTTTATAAATTGACAAAACATAGATTAGTTTAGTTTAAAGTTTAAACAATAGTTTTAGCGAGAATATTGAAATATTTCTTTAAAGAAAAATGATTTTACAAAATTTTATTAACATATTTTTGATATGTGTAATAGTACCGGAATTTATTGAATCGTTTGTGCAAGAAAGTGAAAGTGATAGATTTGAAACACTGAGACAAGTTGCGACAAAACTTACAAATTCATTGAATAAAAATAGTGATCCTTGTAGAAACATACTAAAATATGTTTGTGGAAATGGAAAAATGACACCACAAGATAATGTTCGTCGAAAATCTATAACTTATATGAGTCAGAATGAAATTATCAAGAATATAGATGAAAATGATCATGACATATCAAATGCGGAAATCAAAATGAAAACATTCATAGAATCCTGCAAGAAAAAAAATTACAAAGAGCAATTTAAGAATTTAAATATTGCAAGAAAAATAGGTGGTTGGCCAATATTGACTCCAAATTGGAATGATGAAAATTTTGATTGGGTTGAAATTTCTGGTATATTAAATAGACACCGTATAGATACAATTCTTTCAGCATATTATTTCAGAGATGAAGAATTGAAAGAAACTATTTTATCAATTGGTTGCTTGCAATATGAAAATATTGATCCTGTTGAAATTGTTGAAACTCTGAAAAGTTTTCGTATTAATAATGATGAAACTCGAAGATTCGCTAACGAAGTATCTAATTTTGTAAATAGTTTGTCACAATTATGCTCACAAAGTAGTGACGATCAAAAGTATTATATTACAAATCTTCAAAGAGAACTCAATAATTTTAATATAAAAAGATTCTTAGAAAGTTATCTTGATAAACCAATGAATTTGAATGATTCTCCCATAAAAATTGACGTAGATCGTGAAACTATGAAAAATGTGATAAATTATGTTAATAGTGCTGATAAAAGAGTTGTAGCAAATTATATAATGTGGCTAATAGCAAGAGATCTTCGTCAAGCTTTAAATACATGTACAACAACAGTTTATGTAGATGTTAATCCAATCGTGTCAAGAATTTTAATTAGAAAAAATTTAACTGAAACAGATATACAATTAACATTAAACACTTACGACAAATATAATAAATCATTACAATTATTGAAACCTTATTTAAAAGAAAAACAATTCCATGAGGAATTGAATGAAATCGAAAAATCTGTCAGCATATTTAGAAATTTAAAATCTGAATTGAGCATTGAAAAAATTGATAAAGAATATTATTTTCTTGATTATGTTCCAGATAATTATTTAGAAAATGTGTTAATTGTACGGCAAAATTTTATAAAAAAAATTATAAGAGATATTGAATTACACGAAAATACAGCTTGGGGTAATAGTGATATATATATTGTGACTGATAAAATTAATCAAATACAAATGAATCAAGGATTTTCAGCTGCAGTATATTTTTCACATTTCTCATTTTTTTTGTATGCTGATTTGTTTGCTGATAATTTCAGACAAAATAATAATAGCAAAGAATTGAATGATGCAATTTCATGTATGCAAAATTCAGTTAAAGATAGCTTTTTAGATAAAAATACAACTGAACTGAAAATACTGTTTAATGAAATTACACGTTGGTCAATGCGAAACTTCGAAGAATGGATAGAAGAAAATAAAATAATAAATCAGAAAGAGAATGAAATTTTATCTGAATATGGATTAAATAATAAACAATTATTCATATTGAGTATGATGCAAAATATTTGTACAAGTTCTATTGTTCGTTATGTAATGCCAATATCAGATTATTTGAATAATGAAATAATTGCCAAAGAGTTCCAGTGTAAGGTCGAACCACAAATGACATGTAAACTATTTAATTTTTAATGTTTGAAATGTTTAATGTTTTATTTTTATTTTTTATTTTTTTGAATAGAATCAATTTCAAAAATCATTTTTTATTTTAAATAAACTTGGTTTCAGCAGGTTTTAAAAGAAAATAAATATATACACATGCATTTAAAATTATATACTAAAATTATGTAATTTTCAATTGATTTTATAAGGTCCAGGAAGAAAGAAGTGTTGTTTTTTTCACTCCGAAAATCGAAAATTAAGCATTACAACTTTGTGTAATATTTTTTTCAAATATTCTTCAAGTGTTTTTCTATGAATATTTTTCTAGATATATATAAGTGTAAATGAAAACTTTATTTATTAATATATTTATTATTTACGAGTATTTTTATCTATATCTCCATCGAACTGCAACCATTTGAGCATTGGCCGCCTCAATTATTCGGTTTCGTAACATTTACTTTTCACGATGTTAGGCTGTTTGTCTAAAGACCAACATTCTAAGAAGGACAACACTCGAAATTTCTCCTAAGCCAGTTTCCAAAGGCTACAGACATTTTATAACGAGGAGGTAAAGCGAACACTTGGATAAGAACCCAAAAGTTGTACTGGCCTGTTTTCAAGAATGGCTTTCTACAGACGGTCAGTACCTACTCGGTTGGTCTCGTCTCAGATCCCCTATTTATTACAATATTAGACCAAAATTATACACTCTTAGTCTTGACATTTCTTTTTTATTTGACAGAAACAATATACTTTTGTTTGTATTTTAAAACTATAGATCAAATTATAGGAGAAAGCTGACATTTTTCCTAAAAATTATAATCTAGAAATTTGCTCACTGTTGTAAAGTTCTGTGTGTCCTTATATAGTATATGAACAAATTTTGTAACTTATTTTCTGTTTTTTTTTTTTTTTGTCCTATATTTAATACTGCACTTCTTATTTTTATACAAGTGTTATCATGGATCGTTTGAAAATATCTACAATATAAATTGATAAATCTGTGGATGGTTACAATAACTTTTTTTTAATTTAAATCTGATAACACCAAATAACAAATGAAATCACTCTGCGCTACCTCTTTTACAAAATTCTGTAGGTATTGTCTGAAATTGTTTGGTGGAAAAGTGAAGTTGTTCGGGCGGAAAAGTGAAATAAATTTTAGATAAAATTGGTTTTAACGTGCAATAAAATTTGTATAAAATTACGATAAAACTTAATGAATATAATACAGTGCGACAACTTGCTTAAATTAAAAAAAATTAATTATAAAAAAAAACTGTAATAAAAAAATGTTTATTGAGTTTCACGAATTTTTAATAAAATATTTTTAAAAATACATAAAAATTAATAAAATTAAATATAAACAAACAATAAATGAATATTGCTAAGCTATAGAGAAATATGTATGTCATGTGTCTTTTATTAACTGTCTTATAGGTCCTACAGGTCTATACTATGTTGCACTTTATGAGAGATACATATGTAGTATGTACATATGTATATTAAAATTAGATTGTTCAACAATATTCAGAGATCTCCTTTAAAAAATCATACAGTTTTAAAGATGTGAATATATCTACATATGTATGTAGTTTGAATGAAAGTTTTACATTTTCAATAATATCATTTCATGTGTCGAAGCCAGGTCTTACAAAATAAATAATAGCTGATTGTTTATGAATTCGTATTAAATCGTTACAATAAAATCCATAAGATGTATCAAGATCATCTATACTTTTATACATATTGTCATATTGTCATCACATATTAATTTATATTCAAAACATTTTGAAAAAAATTATCTGGAACAGTATGAAATTTTTCATAGTAATTTTCAATTATGTAATTCAATGAAGAATCAATTTCTGAAATAATTTTAATTCTCGTGTCAACAAGTGTTTTACTATTTGCATAGATTTTATCAAAATTCAATTCATTCAATGATTTTTCAAATTCTCTATCTATAGAAATCCATTGTATATTTTTTGTCTTTATTGATAGCACAAAATTTTGATTTTTGTAAAATTTCATAAATAGTTTTCCACATAAAATAATTTAAAAAAAGTTCTTTTATCATAATTATTTATAAATTTTATATAATCATTTAACATTTCAGGAATAAATACAATTTCTGAAAAATAAATATCTGATATGTACTAAACTTTTGTCATAAGATATTTTTAAATATGTATCTCAATCAAAATCTGGTACATCATTTTTCAATTCAGATATTTTTTTATAAAGTTTCGGTTTAGCTGCAACAGATTAATTTTTTATTTTGTATTCATGAAATTTACTATAATTATTATCAATTACATATATTTTATCATCGAATTTGTGTAATTCCTTTCTAAAAGTAAAAACTTCATCGGAAAAATTAATGTGTTAAATTATAATATTATTACTTCATTTTGTAAACAGTTCAAAGCACACTCTGATTTTCAAGTCGAAACTATTTTAGTTTTAAAACTGAAAAATGTTTATAAGTAAGGCACAATAAGTATATCATAAAAGTTTTAAAAGAACTTTACATAGTTCTTCATGCGTTTTCTGTAAAATTCCGAAAGTATATTCAAATATTCAAATTTTTTTATTTCCTAAAATATTAAAGAGAAATTTTGTGTACAAAGAGAAAATTTATTAAATAAATTTAGAATTTAATAGGCAGTAAAAAAAAGACTTTTATTCCGAATCTTCCAGGTAAGTCTACCTAGAACTAGAAGCACTAGTTTAGTTATACATCTTGCTACACACAACACCACAATTGTACTACAATCTATTAATAGATCGAGGTTTATATGCTTTAGATCATTTTCATTTTTAATTACATCAAAAAATAATTGATTAAGGTTTATGTGCATTTGATCAGTTTCTTAAAATTAAAAAAGAATTTGAACAGTACCAGTATTAAATATCCTTGACTCTTGAGAAAAGTATAAATTGGTTTAAGCAAATTTTTCTCTAACATCCAAACAATTACATGACAACTTACGAGTATAATTAAAAATGTTTGAAAGAAATATTAGGAATTTGATGTAGTGAAATTTCTACATTCTATAACAAAATATACCAATCCAGCCAATTTAAAAAGAATTTCATTTTCCTTGTACTTCAGCTGAAAAGTACTGTGCTTCGTTTCTATAAGGTTAATTGAAAATTTACATTTTCTAACAAATTGTTTCTGTATGAAGAACCATTAGAAAATGAAATTCACCACTGTGAATTTTCAATTTTCAAATGTTTTTGTAGGGTTATGAAACGATGGAATATTTTCTATCGATAGAATTTCTTTTCAACAGCTATATGTATTTAGCTCAACAGCATAGATTACTAGATATGTATTTTAAATGAAATTCATAAAGCGCATATTAGCATTTGTTTGAGCATGACACAAAATATTGTGAATTTTCATTCGATTCGATTGAATTTCAATCAAAAATCATAATAAAGCCCTTACTTTTATGTTCTCTTAATAATATTCACAAATATTTTAAAATCCTTTTTAAAACTTTTCAATTTGGTTTTATTATTTATGAATAATCCTGTCTCTTGCGTGGGGTGATCAGATCTCAATTTCAATTTATAATTTATAAAAACATTTATATTTTAAGTTATCAGAAACTAATCGGGTACTGCCTCCATAAGCACAATACTAACTTCGATTTATAAACCGAGTATAGTTGAATTTGAAATAGAAAATACATGTGTCATCACAACTCACAACTAGTAGAAATTTTTTTACCCGATTTATACATAGAAACGAATCAACTGAAAAACCAGAACTTGGTTTAACATTAACTATTTAAGGAAGAAAAGTGGAATTAAATAGTGGCAACTTTAAGCATTTTTCTCAAATTTTACTTATTTGGAAATAAATTTGACTGTTTATGGTCCCGGTAAAGTATTGCTTAATAACTGAGGAACTTTTCTCTTTAATTTTTATAGATATTGAAAGTCTGGCTGGTCTGGCCTTGGAAACTAAATTATGGAAAATATTTGAATGTTTTTTATATTACAAATTTCTAAATTTTCTTTTCAAATGCAGACGCGGCTCTACCTTAAGGGCAAATAGGGCAGTGCCCCACAAAGAATTTCATCTTAAATTGCATAAAATTGCAGAATTTCATCAAAATAAATTTGAAATTTTTTTTAAAAAAAAAAATAGAGAAAAATCAAAAATAATTTGGTGTAAATTGTTTTTCAAAGTACATGTGTACTGATGCAAGTATTTGCAAAGAGAATTGAAATACAATATATATGTATACATACAAATTACAATACAAAATACATGGCTCAACATATTTCAATTCTCTTTGAATAATTTTATTCTTTTTGTATGATCAATAATATCATAGTGATCATACTCTATGGGGCAGTTTAACAATAGCCCTAAAAATGAGTATTATTTCATATATTCGTGTATGAATCATTCTCTCTCTTTATTCATTTTTGTTTAGAAGAAATTTGTGTTGATGGGGCAATTTCAGTTCTGCCCTTAAATTAAGAAAATGTTGCGTCTTACCAAGTAACAATACAACACAAATTTGTCTCATAATTTTCTTTCTCATAGGATTTACATAGTGAAAAATTTCAATCTCATTATAAATTTTTCATCTTTAAATTATATTTGTAAAAATTGTTATGAATTTTAAAAACAATAGATATTCATATTATTTTTATTCATTCATGATATTTATTTTATTATAATTATATTATTTTTTATAATTAATACTTTTTTTCTATTATAAATTACCAGTTTTTCACCATTTATGAAATACATTTTATAATTTCTATTAATTTGGAACAATTAGTTAAATTTTATAAACTTTTTGAGTCAATTTTCAATAAATTTTGTTACAATTATCTGATGAATTAATATTTATATAAAATTTTTTACCATGTACATAAATGTGTTAATGATACATGTTCGTTTTTCTTCCGTTCCATCTATACAAACTGTATGATTCGTTTATACCACGGGGCTGCTAGTTGATTGCCCAATGTTGTAAACATACAAATAAAGTACATTTCTTCTTTTCTATTCATACAAAATAATGTTCCTTCTCATTATCTCATTTTTTTCTAATCCAACCCAACATAATGTTTAAATTTTGTTTTTGTTTTTTTTTTTTTTTGTATAAATTTTATTCATTGCACACAAAATTCACTCATTCTTTTTGTTTTAAATTTTTATATGGAAGGATTATGACTTGCCAACTTTAAGATGTTATATCTTGAGCTATGTTGTATTAATTTGAATCAAATAAGAAGCACTATTTAAGGAAACATTTCACCTACGTAAATAAATGGGTTGTCAGTAGGATGAATGGGGATAAATTTTTTAATTTAGTAGAATAAAATTTACCAACAAAATTGTATAAAAGGATTCAAATTTTTTAAGCTCTGTACATATGTATGTACATACCTATAAGTATGTACATAGGTATGTATGATACATATGTATATATTTTTGAAAAACATAATTTTATGTGTCTTGTAATGATATTATCTTGTATTTAGATTTGTTCGTTTGAATTAGGCAAAAACGAATATATTTTTAGTCGAAAATATTTATTTCAAAAATACATAACAAAAATTTTCAACCGTAAAGTTGAAAAACAAAATTTTAAAAAGCGATTTTTGTCTAACAAACTGTTTATTTTTATATTTTTCTAAAAATACATACCGGACTATTTAAAAGTGTTGAAAACCGAACAGAAATCCAAATAAACTGTCTTTACAAAAAACGATGTTTTGAGCATTTTTTTCTACAACTTTCGGAGCCTAAGCATTGATGCGCGTAGTTTTTTCGGTGCTCTATAACTCGCGTTTTATTGAAAGAATCTTTTGCATGTCAGAGGTAGTTTCGTAGAGAGTAATAAGAAAAATTCCTTGCAAAAATTTCAAAACAATCGGATAGGACAGTCCGGTTATTTCAAATTGAAAAACGGATTTTTCAGAAAAACGTGTTAACATTGATTCGAGTGCTAACATCCTTGAAATCTTAAGCAGCCCCACCATTTGATTTCCCCACGAGCCGCCACTGTTCAAATGCTATAAATATAATAAACGGGACCATACACAGTCAAATTTATTTGCAAATAAGTAAAATTTGAGCATGTGTGGCGTTATTTTATTTGCAAAATAAATCTTTGTATTTTCAAATAAATGTGAGGAAAATCAAAAATTTTGATCTTGGGGGCGTGGATACTTATTTTAATTTTGAAGTGAAATTTGCTCTTATGTGGTGATATTTGAAAATATTTTTTAAAATTTTCAATTGTAAATTTTCCGTCAGCGTGTGCGCATCGTGTCTTTTCAGATTAAAATAAAATTCATAGCTATGGCTATCCCAAACAAATATCCAAACACGCTAAGACTAAATATCTGAAGACTAGAATGATATTTCAAAGACTGTTTAAAAAATATTTATTGGTGTGTATTCAAAATTTCAAATTTGTTTGCAAATAAATTTGAAAATAAATTTGACTTTGTATGGTCCCGGGAACTATTTTTGTATTCACACTTGTGTAAACCAAGAACAGAATTTCAATAAAAAAATAATTAAAATTAATTGTTTTTTCATTGTTTCAGTTTTTGTTTCTAAGGAATAAAAATAATAGGTGTTAATTGCCTATATCATTTCTAGTATTCTGTATTCAAGCGTGTACTTACCACAGAGAATGTAAACATATGTAGACTTTACTGTATTTTTGTATTTAAACCCTACTCTTTTTGGAAAATTATCAGTTAAAATTCTCGGCAAACTTTGTTAAATTTCATTCTAATCGAATAGAAGTACATATATCTTTTTTATTTTTAAAAATGAAAATTTATTTTATCTTTACAACGTTTTTAGTGTTTTTTACATTACAAGCACACTCAGTTGAATCTGAAAGTATTGTGGAAAATGTTCAACAGAGAATTAATAATTTCAAATCTGAAATATTTGAAGAAGTGAGAAAAATAAATGAAACAACGAGTAATTACTATATTAGTGTTTTTGAAAATAAATTGAATGAATTGGAGAAATTAACGAATAAATTACCTCAAACAGGTAAACTTGTATATGAAAAATTAAAATTACATGCAAATTTGGATGTATTAAAAAAATATATATCACATTCATGGGGTACTATTGTTAATATAATTAAAAGAGCTGTAGAACAAATTGTAATAAAAGCTGAAGAATATGAAAACGTTAAAAGCAATAACGAAAATGTTTTTAAAGAGCTGGAAAGATGTAATGGAAAAGTAACTGATTCATTATGGCTTCTAGTTAGAAATGTTGAACTATCGCAACTACCTTTTTTTACGAAACAAGTAGCGACTATTATTGATAATATCAACAATTGTTTCACTCGTCATAGATCAAATTGTCAAGAAATTGCAACGACTGAAATACTTATTTGAATAAACGTATTTCAATTGAGCAAAGATATTATCATTACCGTGTTAGAAAAGGACTTTCCATTCCCGATGAGATTGCTGTGTGTAATGTAAATGTCAATTAAAATTTTATTACTAAACTCATTAGCTATTGATTCATGTTTCACAATATGTTGTTTCGTAAATTTAAAAATTATCACATTAAAGCGAAATAAAAAAAACTAAATTTAAACTTTTGTTTTAATATAAAATTACACACTGAAAATAAAAGATAATACAGTGAAACTTCTCGTAATCGGACACATGTAGTTCCAATAATTTTGTCTGTTACTGATAGGTGTACGCTTATGTCCGGTGTTACAAAAATTTAACCGAGACAAGCAAAAAATCGTATGGGAGAGGGCCAGTAATCTCAACGGTTACCGGGATACGAATGGTTAAAGATTTTTGCAACTTTTTTTTGTAAAACACCCTGTATCTCCGTTGTCGTTTATAAACAAAAATTGCAGAGAATTCAGTTATACTTAGTTATGGTTCATAGGATTAATAATATAGGATATGTTTGCAAGGGGCATTTATATAACATCGTTTGTTTTTTCTGGTAAAGGCACATTCTCTTCATGTGTATTTGTCCCAATATGGATGACCGTTAAAATAATAAAATTTTAAATTTTAAAACTTGAAATAATACTGACAGCTAACAGATGACAAAACAGACTTAAAATGGTATATAAATATTAAAGTTAACGTGAAAGTAAAGTGAAATGGAGAAAAATTGTTGAAAAAACTCAACACAGAAAAAAATTATTCAATTGACTTTCTTTTTTGGCCTTATTTCATTAAAAAAGAATGATATTTCGCATTTTTTTAAAATAAATTTTTAATAGATTTAGAAAGAAGAAAAGCAAAAAACAACTAATTTCTTATGGTTGATTGGTTGGTTAGTTGACGTGGTGATTTTCGAAATTTTTCGAAGACCCAATTATCACTGAGAGTACCATTTTGATACCACACCTTGCGTAACCTTAGGCAATGCCATTTGACCGGTAGATCATTGTAGCCACTCTGTTTCATTCAGGAATCGTATAATGTTTCTAACCGTCATTTTTGCTATTTCACCAAGGTCCCTGAAGAAGAAGCTCCCCATTGTCTGGAACCTTGCTCTTGGAAGTGCCGGACATTTGCAGAGATAGTGGGTGAGAGTTTCTCTCTCATTGGCTTCCCTGCAACTACGGTAGTTGATATTGAAGGGGATACCCAGTTTCTCTGCATGATCCCCTATTGGCTAGTGCCCTGTAATACATGCTGTGACCCTAGCAATGTCTCTTCGGGATCTGTTGATAAGATTTCCTGTTCGTTGTTTATTGTAGGATGACCATGTCATTCTCGAGATTGCACAACCCGTCAGTCTTATACTCCTACATATTATTTCAATTCTCCTTGCAAGTATTAAAAATTGGTAAACAGTTGTTAATAAATGTGTAAAGTGTCTAAAGTTCATAGTTATTTACTAATACATTTTGTATTTAAATTTGATTCAGATTTCAGTACTTTTGCCAGTCCAACAACTACCTAAAATGAACTTGGCCTCATTTATAATTTTGGTGGGATTATAATAACCCATGATTATTGAGTTTCTTGTAATCGTTCTCTAAGGTGAAATATAAATTAAAATTTAAAATTCGTAATTGTTAATTTTTTTTTCTTCTCAATTTTATTTATTTCAATAATTGTGTCTTTATAACGTTTTTGTTTTAATTTTAAATATAAGTACGTACTACAAAAATTTTTTTATTGGTGTCTTTTATTTACTTTATTTTCTTTTCAATTATAAGTAGTTAATAATTTTCATAATTTTGTTTAAAACCTAAGTTTTATAAATTTTATAATAGATTATTGTGTATTTCATTTTGTATACGCAATAAATAATTTATAGTATAATTTTCCATATTTCAGTTTTGTTTTATTATTTTTTTTTAAATTGTTTAAAAACAAACAACATTTTATTTATTTTTTTTCCAATGCAAAATTGCAAAACTTTAAACTTATTCACTAAAAATAAATTATATTTTTAATTATTATTACACATAAATCATAAATTAATAATGTTATTTTATTTTAATAAATTTTCAATATGATTTTATTGTGATTTAAAACCACATTTTTATTGAAATAAAATTGAATGTTATACTTAAAATTATGTTTTAAATAAAAATAAAAGAAATTTTATTTATATTCTTCTCCAAACAACAATTTTCTATATCAAGCATATGTTTTATTATTTCCAATTGATATATTTATGTTTTGCATTCACGAAATTACTTATTTTAATGTTTTAAAATGATATTGCTAAAATAGTTAATTATATTTAAAGTGGCAATTCTTTAATTCAACGATCTTTTTTTCTCATCTTATTGTTATTTATATAACTACTTATAAGTATGATAGTAAAAAAACATTTTATAATTTTAATTACAATATGTCGAGTTTAAATTTTGTATATTTTTGTATGTGTTATGTGTATATTTTTATTTATTTATTTTTTTTTTTCTTATCTATTTTTATTTTTTTATTTATTCATACAGGAAATCATTGTCCCCTATGTTATTATTGTAAAACGTCATATAAAGTTCTTGTAGTAGTTACATAATATGTACGTATATAACGTACAAATCATAATGATACATGTAAAATTGTTAAAAGTTGTGTATTATATTTTTTCCAAGAAATATTCTCTCATTCTATGCTAAAAATTTATTTTTAATACAAATTTTTCATGTTATATTTTATTTTTCTAAATTTTCTGTAGAAAAATTTGAGCTTTATTAGTTGCTTTTTAATGAAAAAAATTTATTAACCATCGCTTTTATTTTTAATTTAGATGGTTAAGTTTTATACTTGTATATATGCAATGTTTATGACGTTTATGTAAATATTTGAAATAAAGTAAATTAAGTTATATTTAAAAAAAATATTATTAATAAATAATTTTCTTCAGAATTTAGAAAGCAAAAAAAAAAAAAAATACTGGTTGTAGCGAATAACCCAAATTCTGCAAAAAGAGTAAAATAAAATCTTCGAAAATGAAAAAATATTTAAAATATTGAATTTTACTAAATGTATACAATTTAAATTTATAAAAAGTTTTTTACTCTAGGCGCCTTTAAAGAGAATTTTTCAAACTTTATAAATAATTCAAATATGTATTTTTGATTAAATGAGTGAGCTATTTTAATTTTCCAATAAGATTTGGCAAATTTTCGAGATATTCGACGTTGAACATAAAAATACGGAATTTTATTTCATAATATTTTGACTTTGAATTGAAATAACTTTTGAACTAATTGACGCACAACTTGATAAAATA
Source organism: Bombylius discolor (assembly GCA_939192795.1). Taxonomy (NCBI): domain Eukaryota; kingdom Metazoa; phylum Arthropoda; class Insecta; order Diptera; family Bombyliidae; genus Bombylius; species Bombylius discolor. The sequence goes on along the minus strand of OW584240.1, from coordinate 13,291,933 downwards.
CATTTTTGTAAGGTCTGAATGTTCTATTTTAAACGTATCCTTAATTGGTCCTCTACGTTGCGTAAGCTTTGGAATAGGTTGCAAAAAGAGGAACCAGTCACTTTTCGAAAAAAAAAAAATTTCGATTTTACCGCACAATTTTTTTCATTTCTCGTCGAAATCTACCACCCTGCTCAGTTTGGTACGCTAGCCATGAACCACCTTATGTATTGTACTTCTAGTGGTATTGGTAAAGTTTCTTATTCAAAACCTAATTGTTGTGTTAGTAAACTGTACTAGAAGTATAGTTTTACATTTATACACTGCAGGTTTTTTTTTTCTTTGGATTTTTCATTTTTTAAGTTATTCGTTTAAAAATTTAATACTGCAACCAGAATTAAGGTCACCAAACAAAATCGCCTGTAAAATATTAAAAGTTAATGAGATTGTGTAAAAGTACAATCAAAACTGTACAACTTTGTGGTTCTTAATAATTTTTATTTAATTTCTTTTAAAATATGTTGTGAATATCGTAAAATAAGAAAATAAATGAGTAAGAACGAAAAAAAACAGCGACAACAGCGACAACATCAGCAAAACGAGTTCGAAAATATACATTCATTGAACCAAACCTTAAAAATACTTTTTGAATGATAATTCTGCTGAGATAAGTTTTGCGGAACGTACAGCACTACAGCCGTACATGATTCATAATAATTTAATAATTCTGAAACATGTTTTTACCTATTGATGGTTCTTAAATATCAAAACTTAAAATTAAAAAAAAAATAGTAATTTTGGTTGCAGCATAAAATGGTAACACTAAACGTTCATTGATATAACACTGGGCCTTTGAGTATCCATTGGACAATAATACTGTTGAAGTTTTTCTGTAAAAAATGAGGAAAATTCCTTCGATTGAGATAATTGGGCCTGCACACACCTAGATTGATTAGGCCAGCTTGAAACCTGTTTCATTCTAGTTACTTTGAATCCACACACAGCACTAATAAGCTAGACTGATTTTTATGTAATACACTAAAATTTCATTGTATGTGTGCACTGCAAATCATTTTGTAAGAAAAAAATGTATTTGTATTGGTTTTCAATCTCGTTAGTCCAGGTACTTTTTGGTTTAACGAGGTTGACGAGCATGACGAGGTAAACTGACTACCTCTTCATCCCGCTCATCTAAAAAACCTGTTTCGAACTGGACTGATCAAGCTTGGTGTGAGCAGGCTGATTGAGATCTAGTTACCCTTACGACAACAAATTTATATTCACCATGTGAAAAAATATATTGAAGAAAACATGATCTTATGATGGTAAAATATTAAAAAAGTATAAATATATCTAAAATATTCTTTTTATTTAAAAAAAAAAACTGGAAAGTCAGTATGTACATTTGTTTACATGACGTGCAAATGAAAATTTCAAAAGTATAGGAATTTTTTATAGGTATGTTACATTATTTGCTCAAAAGAAAAGTGTAGTATTACATAAAGGTAGTTTAGAAAAGCCTCCATTTTATATATGTACATAATATATTGGAAATATTTTATAGTACCTACAATAGTTTTAGCATTTTTCAGCTTTTTTTTTTTTTTATTTTTTTTTTTTTTTTTTTTTCAAAAAGTAATTCGTTGTATCACATAAGAACAAATTGGATATGATTTATTCTACTCTGCTTTTAATTCTGTATTTTGTTTTCTTATAAAAAGAAACTTTCTTCAAAAATACATTTTCAATAAACAGCGCTCGTTTCAAAATTCAACATTGTTGAGCACCACACCACATACATAGTTGCATGTTTGTGTTTATTGCTGTTGTTTTGGTTGAGTTCACCATTAGCTGCATTCCATTTATTTAAATAATTTAAACTTATAAACAGTTGGAACTACTCTCAACCTCAAGTACTCCACTCACACCAACTCATAAGTGTATTACTTATTGTATAGATTGTATAGTAGTTATGCCAATCTAGAGAATTATAATTAGAAGGCTGTTGGTTCTTAAAATTAAGAGTGTTCCATTTATTAGATGTGTTGAAATACAAGTAACTACATATGTACTCCTGATTAGTTTAAATTTTAAATTATTCAAATAAAACGCAGCTATTGCAACCTGTAGGGCAATTTCAAAAATTGATCATGGAAGTTACCATAATAACAAAAAGTCGAATATTTACCTTTTCAGTAAAGATTTTACGTAGTGACACTTTCGGCGAATTTACAGTAAGATTTTGGTGGAAAGGTTGTGCAATCTGTTGAATTTTGAAACGAGCCCTAACTTTCGATAAGTAATTAATTAAAAAAAATGTAAAATTTAAATTCTGATTACATACTAACATTTTCTAATTTCATTCGTTCTTTAATTATTTTTATTTTTCAATTCTAATGAATGAACGTACTTACAAATTTTTAGTTTAATTAAAATATCCAATTGAATTTGATATATCTTTTAAGAATTAAATAACACAATTTATTCTTTTAGCATTTTCTATCGAATAATAATAATATAAAAATTTAAGCTAAAAAGCTGTTAATTTTTTTTGAAAACCCTTTTGTTTCAGTTACTTAAAATTATTATTTGTCTTTTTTTTATTTATAATTACAATTATTGTTATTTTCTCTTCTTAATTAATTATACGAGTATACTTTTAAATTGAAAATTATTATTAATTATAGTTAATAAATTTTTTTGCTTTGTTTAATTTTTTCAATTTTTAAATATAACAAATTTGCAAAAGAAAAATAACCTTCCAATGAAATTCATAAAATTTGTGATATTTTTTTCTGTTTAAAGAATTTTTTTTCCACTTTGAATTATTTCAATTTTACATTAACAAAGTAAATATTTATATTAAGTATACATATTGTTCCATACCTTTCATATTTAAAATAAAGTATTCAGTATTTTTTGGGTACCACTTTTTGTTTGTTTTAAATTCAGAAAAGCATTGTCATTTATCAACTGTTAGTTTCTAGAACACCATTACAATAACTATGTATGAATTAAAACTAAATCGTAAACCATCTTATAATTCAACTAAAAAGATGATGCATTTCAAAAGTTCTAACTTATATTGTATTTTCTATAAAATAGACTTGAATATTGTGATTTTTTTTCTGCTGAAATTGAAACTAAAAATTTTAAAACTTTAAAATAAAAGTTTCATTTGGAAGAATATCACAAATCACCAATCAAACTATTGAACCAAATCAACTTAACATTATTTTCTATGTGAAATAGTAGAACATAAAAAAATTTGCCTTCTATAGGTTCATTCTATAGGTACTAAGTATATGGTACTATGTACATATGTAGGTACTTTAACAAAATCAAAAAATTATTTTACTAATAGAAGGCACCATAATAACTTAACCTTGTTTAGTTGGTTTACGACTTACGTGGCGACCTTTGAAACTTCCGAAAATACAATTAGCATCAAGTGTAACACGTTTTGATACTATTTTTCAACCTTAAATTCACAATAAAAAATTACAAACAAAATAAATATGATATAATATCCAAATTTTTTCAAATTCAAAAAAAAAAAAAAACTGCCTTTGTTTGTTATTTTTTGAAGCATAGAAAACTTCATATTTTTAAAGAATATTTTATTATGGAAAAAAAATCACAATTATAATAATGAGAAATTAAATACGTATTTCAAATAAATAGGAAATTTTTTTAATATTACACGTCAGGTAAAGTTATCCCTTATTGAATATTATTTAAACGCACAGTGCAGGCGCATAGGAGGAAATAATTGAACAAGTAAAACAATTTTAAATCATTTCTATGCATAAAAATTTTAGGAGGTCGGAATTAAATTTAAATTATTAGTAAAAAATTAAATTCTTCAAACACATTCTTCTATAGATACATACTACAAAATGTATTAATTATTATAAGCTATTAATTAAATAATTTCCACTAATTTATTTTTTATTCTTACAAAATAAATAATTTAGGTCACTTTATTATAAGTATATCATACATAATGTAAAAAATCATGTACAAAATTGTAATGTATCTAAAAACTCTTTTGCGTATAAAACCAAAGATCTTATAAGGTACCCAACATCAGCGCCTATTATATGATTTATAAGCTCACTAAGCTATTGACAAAAATAATAGAACGCAATAGATATTGCACGTAGTACATTTGTATTTTCACTATATTTCATTAAAAGCTCATAAACGAAACCTTCTTAACTGTTCTATCTGTCGAGCAAAAATATAACTAACTATTCACGCATGCGCCATGCAATAAGTGATTTGTGTATAACCAAACTATACCCAGTTGTGCCAAAAAGAACTGATTCCTTCGGAATGAATTCAGAATTCATTACGAAGTAAGTAATTGATTCCACTTCTGATTTCTGGTAATACAGTAGAGAATCAATTGATTCCATATACATATGATTACTGATAATGTGAAGAATCACTTTGTTTTGCGTACAATATTTATTAATATAATAAATTTTTTATTTGTTTTCCGTAGTTCAGTTCATTTGAAAATGTATGAATGGAAACAGGTGAATTTTTTAAAGAAGGTGTTTTTAAAATTCAAATGTAATTTTATTTCAAATAAAGTAATTTTATATTTATTTTGGATGTTTTTTGAAAAAATTTGGATTTTAATCTTACTTTTCTCTTAAAATTTCAGGTTCATCAGGATTATTTTGTCTAATCTCAATCATTTTTTTTTTTAATGTCTTGTGCTCTGACGATGAAACATTGTGCTTTTAAATGTAGTATACATATACATACGTATGTATGTATTTTTCCATATACCGCCTGTGCACATTTCATTTAATATTTGTTTTTTTTTTTCTTCTTTTTTTCAAATTTGTTTGCTAGATAGGTCAGTAATTTTTTTTATTTATTCATCTATAGAATATAAATATGTAATTATATAAATTTGAATTTGTTTTCTGAATAATTATTGAATGCAGGTTGATATGAAAAATTTACCTAATTATTTTATTGACTTTTTTTTTATTTTCTGAAGCTATAAAAAATGTTACTGAAATCCAGATCCCGTTTTTATTTTATTTTTTATGAAAAAGGAAATTAAGATTTTGTTTTCAGTTCAAGTAATTGACAACATTACATAACACATTACAGTACATTTTATTTATTCAAAATGTTACATAAGATAGGTATGTATGATACATATGTATATCGAAACTTACCAATTTTGAGCAATTACATATACCTATCAATAATTTATATTAATACTTTGTATCTGGCAGACTGTGATCAAAGTCCGAAAAAGAAATAATTATTATTCTGTAGAATGGATTTTTTTTTTATTTCTATAAAAATGACAAAACAATTTATGTGTTTAGTCAATCTTTCTCTTTTAAATTTTTTTCAGATAAATAACATTCGTAACTTATTAAGTTGATTAAAATTTGCAATAATTATATTTCCACGCTACAAGTTCAAAACTAGAAAATCGCTAAAGCTTGCAAAATGTTAATATAATAATGTTCATAGTACATTACATGCATTGTAATATACAGTAGCTGAGTATAGCGGTCATGAAAATCATCTCAGTTATAATTTCTCGAAACTTTTCTCGATACTATCTTTAAATTTTGGTGAGAATGTATGATGGTTTGTTTTTGAACTATGTGTGTTTTTGCAAGGTGTCTACTCTAAGAAAAGAAAAATGTTACATGTTTCTGTAATACAGATTAATATATAAATTATTTTCAAAAAAATGAAAATATTTTGGGTGATGCGATTTTTCCGCTACTGTATGAACTAGAATCCGCATATATGTACATAGTACTTGTATAGTTGTATATGCTAATGGGAAGAAAAGACAGGTTTGAGAAAGAAAACAGTGACTTGAAGTTTACAATAAATTTTGTATTTACAAAGCAACAACAAAATTTAAATAAGCTATATATGTATGTATATAAAAAAAATATAAATTTTACTACTTGAAAAATTAAAAATAAAAACAATTATATTTTTATATTGTGTTTGTTAATATTTCCGTATAGTAAAACAATAAAAAAAATTAAACAAAATTTGGTCTTTTTTGTTATTGCAAAAACGGTTATTAGCTCAACGTATTTTTAAATCTAATGTTCTAAGCTATTACTTCTTATCTGTACGCTCTATGAACAGATTTAGAACAGATTTGGTCTATATATTTTGCTATCTAAGATCTTTGATAGCAAGCGGTGAAATATAAAAGACAAAATAAACAAATTGTTTATTAAACATATTTCACTGCTCGCTATCTTAGTAAACTTAGCAACAATATTATTGCTGTTGATGTTGGATATACCTGATGTGAAAGCTCTTTTTTCAAATTTTTTCAATTTGGACAATCTTATATGTTCTAAGGTTTTTGATAAAACTGACTTCAACCATACATAGTCAACTTAATTATCGCAATATAATGTTCTTAAATATTTGAATATTTTTCATGTTTCACAGGTATCAATGATAAATTTTAAAAAGAAAACCATAGGTACATATAAGTTATTTTTAAGGGAACTTGATTTTGTTTTCTTATAAAAATTCTATTAGTCACATTTGGCAGTAATTCATACAATATGAACTATTTTCTGTATAAAAATTGGGGGATATGTCGTTTCCTTTAATTTTATTGCACGTGCCTTACTAATAGAAATTCGTTAAAGTTGATTTTATTTTAGTAACGACCAGTGTAATTTAAAACTGACTTTAATTTTTGTACTAATAGTCAACATAAAAGCTCTAATTAATTGAAGTTGTTTTTAAAAAGGTTATTAAAAAAATTGGTTTTCAAATTGTGGTTTGTGAGGTATAAAACCTAGTATCTATACTAGGTTTATATATTGTGTAATATTTATATGATACTATTCGAGAATCATGTGCGGATCCTCGCCAGCGTGCAACAATGTGCAATATTTTAAAATTGGAATCACAAATCATCTTGAAATATTCAAAGTAATTTTTCGAAATTAAAACAATATTATATTTTGAATCTTACTTGTATATTAATATAAAAAAATTTGTAGCATAAACACTAAATTCTCATAAAAAAATAGGTTAGGTTTGCTTTAATCAGAGTTTAGTATTGACTACGCTGTAATTTAATTTTAATATCAAAATTAAACAAAAGTCAAGACTCAAAACAAATTTGTCTATTAGTACCTAAATTTCATTAGCAAAGGACTAAGTTGTTATTAACGACTTAGTAAAGGTCTATTAGTAAGGCCCGAAGAATATTGTAAAAGACGTAGCGCAGAGTGAGTCCATTTTTTATTTAATGTTATCAGATTTAAATAAAAAAAATTTATTATCATCATTCACAGACTTATCAATTTATAAATGTTTTAAAAATGATCCAAACCAACGCTTATGTAAAAAACAGAAAATAATTACAAAATCTCTTCATATAAAACAACAGTGAACAAATTTCTAGGAAAAGTGTCAGCTTTTTCCTACGATATGATCTAAAAGTTTAAAATAGTGTAACCAAAAAAAAAAACACCTTTTAAAAAAAACTAAAAACAAAATGAAAAACCAAAATAAAATAAGATTTAAAAGAAATTTTAGATTTATTATTAGAATAATTTTCAAGCTGGCAAATCAAACCTTATGTAAAAAAAGAAGAAGAAAATAAAAATAGAAAAGTGAAATATTTTTTCTGGAATTTTTGTCTACCTGCTGAAATTTTACCGGAAACGATAAAATCCCAAAAATTGTTTAAATGGTTAATGTTTCATAATTTTCAAATGAATAAATTTTGTATAAAGTAATTATGAACAATTTTTCAAAATGTTTAACAAACTTGATTTACTAATTTAAATTTCATTTGTTTCTGTAACACTATTGTTTTTTTGTCAATGTTTCCAGTCATAGTTTTCAAAAAAAGAATCTACAAAACCTAGTCAAAAGCTTATCTAATTCTTATTTATCTTATATGTGTAATTTCTTAATCTCAAAAAATGTTCTCTTTTTTAGACTGAGTTAAGTCAGATTCTATAATAAATTATTATTTCTCTTTAAATATCTAATACTCGTATAGTTTAACAAACGAATTTAAAAAATTACAAAAATTTGTGGTGGTATTTTATTTTTCTCTCCTCATAATACTGCTATAACAATTTATAAAATAACTTAAATTTATTGATTAGAATAAAAAAAACTTCATTATACAAAAAGAAACCGAATATTTACATTTTATATGTTATTGTTTTAGCATAATTGTGTGTTTTTTTTTTTTAAATACTTTTTATTTTTCTTATATAAAAATTTCAAAATGTTACAAAATTATGCTGGATGTGAGAGAATGAAATCAAAATTCAATTGCCAAAAAAATCAAAAATAAATAAAACAAAAATTTATAAAATCATACAGGATTGTTACAATATATTGCTATTGATTTGATTTATAGTTATTCATAATTTTTTTTTTATTTATTTTGTTATTATTTTTAATTTTTTTTCTCATTACACATTATCTCACGCATGAATTGACTTCAACTGCAGTCTTTTAAGATTAATTTTATTTTATTATCATTATAAATATGTATGTATTCCATTAAATGTAATTTAATTTTAATTGATTCTTTAAATGTTTTCAAATATTATTTTTAATTGTAATTATTTTACTCTACATCGAAAAATTTCTTTTGTGTTTTTTTTTTTTTTTTCACATAAAACATGTAATGCATTCAATTGCAACGTCGTTTTTTTTTTTGTTATAACAAGTAATATAATTTTTATAAATGTTAAAATTATTTGAATTTTTTTTTTTTTAAAGTTTTTTTTTTATTACTTTTAATTATTTTATTATTATTATTTTTATATGGACTCCATTTGTTCAGTTAATTCCAATATTGGACTTTCGCTTAATGGTTGCATTGGAGGCGAAAATGGGTGATTTGTATGAGACCATGATGGAGGAGGATATAATGTTGTTGTAGTCTAAAAATAAATTTATAATTCATGTATGTAATACCGGAAAATAAATCAAGTACATAATTTTACATGAAAATAATTGTTTAATTACTTGTTAAAAAAAAAAAACAACAACAAAACCATTATTACAAATTTCTATATAACAAAATAATTTAGTAATTTTGGTGCACGTTTAACTAAGAAGCAATTAAAAGTATTAAGCAACTATAATGTTTTATTTAAAAAATTTTAAATAAGAATAAAGAAAACTAAACAGAAATATTTTAAAACTCTATTGCTATTACTCAAAATTGAATTTGTTTTTAAATATGAGATAAAATATTGTTCTGTAATTTTCTAGGCTTATAAATACATATTATGTATGTACATATGTATATATTTACAATCATTAATTGTTTTTTCACATAAATAAAAACAAAAATTGGTGCAAAAAAAAAAATATATATTCTGCTAGATCTTTTCTGGAGGAGGCCAGAACAACAGAACACTACCTCTGCAATTGCTCGATCTTATCTAGAATAAGAATGCGTATACTTTGAATTCTGATGTAATAAGAATAGAAGACATCTTTTCTCAATGCCATCATCAAATTTAATATGTTAAAATTAAATAAAATCAGTTACACTATAGCGTGTGGAGTTAGTACTCCGTAAAATATTGAAAAAAAAAACACAAATTAGTTCTGAATCATTTATAGAATTAAAATTCTTTTGAAAATGACAATATTGAATTGTTCGAATAAAAATTAGACATTAAAAAAAAACATAAAAAAAACAATGCATAAGCGGAAAGTTTAAACGATGCATTTAAAATATGTTTAAAAATTGTAGAAATTGTCACCATATTAAGAGTTGATGTTTTGACTTTGAATCAAAACGACATTAAAAATTTTGAAAGTAGTTAAGTTGTTCTTTGTACCAAGAAACAGTATCGACACAGATATGTATAAGAAAATAGGAGTTTTATCGGGTTATATAGAATTTAAAAAATTAATAAAATGTAAAATTTTTTTTCCATTTAAACCACAGAGTGATTCATTGCTTTATACATAAAATTTAACAAGCGCTAAAACTATGATTACTGGAAGGAATTGGAGCAACAACAAAAATTCTTATAAATAAATTTCATAATTTTGTCGAGATTTTACAACTCGGTTAAGCTGAAAAACATTGTTTTCCATTGTTACTATTCTAAAAATTAAAATCGAAGGAAGTGTTACACACAAAATTTTACAAAATAATTGAAACACGAATTTCACTTTGTTTACGTTTTGATTGTTATTAACATATTGTCAGTGTTTCTTAATACGCTCATATATATGAATCGCTAACTACAGAAAGAAGATATGTCACATATTGATAAATGTTCACGAGGTTAAAAAAACTTTTTTTTTTCAAAAACAACGGATGTTTTACTCCATTTCTGCAGTAGTTTTGTAATTAATTTATTTATATGTAAATTAAAACCATTGAAATATGCCTCCTTTTTGCAGTAAAATATGCTTTTGGAGTACAAATACGCAAAAATTTCATTTTGTTAGAAAACTAGACGTACTATATTTCATTTTAGAAGTTAGTGATTCGTATGTGAAATCAAGTCCTACGAAAACAAATCTGATATTTTTTTTATTGTTTCATGCTAGCAAGCACTCTAGAAACAGTCTGTTTTCGAAAATTTAAGCTTGCTTGCTTGTAGCTTCAAGAAAGCATGCAAGCCAAATTTGCAAGCAAGATTTACTTGTACTTATCAGTGCTGCCGCTTGATCATTGTTTATAATAAAAATTGTTAATTCTCAACACTCACATGGTAACATACTTTTTCCTCGTTTTTAAAATTTACAGTGCAAGCAATTTAAAATGTTTGCAGGGCTGACAAAAGGTTTTTTCGCAAGCTTGATTTTATGAAGTCTTTAATTTGCAATCTTGTTGCAATCTTGAATTTTTGAAAATGACCAAACTTTACCGATAATCGATATACAATAAATTTTGATATTATGACAATTTTGTTACCTAGCATGTTCATATTTATACGCAAAAGTCATAGTCTTGAGAAAAATTCTTTAGAATAAAAATATGAAAATTGTTTAGATAGTAAGATTGTCACTGTCAAAACTACAATACCTTTTGAAGTAAATTTTTCAATGTATTAACCTATTAACCTATCGTATAAAAACAAATACTACTAATTATTTATTCAATTAACTTATATTTCAGCTTAAAAATTTCGGTTAAGTTAATAAATTCAAAAATGCTATTTGTGTTAAAAAAAATTTGTCCAAATTTTCGTTAATCAGATTTTTTTGTTTACGTAATATGTATTGTAAATTTGTATATCAAAATTACTAAAACTACAAAAAACATAACTGAATGACAATTATTACGTTTTTTTTATTTTAAATCAATAATTTATTTAAATTATTTAATTGTATAATTATATAAAATTACTATCACAACAAAAACTACTTTGTTTTTTATTTTAATTTCTTTTTTTTACTTCGCTTCTGTTTTTTAGAATTAACTTTTCTTTTACTATAAAACCAACTGCAAATATTTTCATGTAAAAAATTACAAATTTAAATTTATTTCAACTATTTTTTGTTTTGTATTTTGCTCTTAAATTATTAAAAAACATACTTAAAAATATTTTACAAAAAAAAAAGTCTTTCCATAATGCAACTAAAAATAAGCGCAATTAAATTTAATTTACAAGAATTAAAAGAGAAAAATTAAACATTAAATAAATGAAAATTTTAGCAAGAAAATTACATAATTGAACAAATAAAAATTAAATTATTACAAAAAAAGTAATCAAAATATAAAAAGTTTTTTTTTTTATTATTATCACAAAATACTATTATTAAGTTTATTTTTGTGTGTGGTATTCTCAAAAAACTAGAAATTTTTAAGCTACAAAAAAAAAATTTATCTTGCATTCGAAAAACGATTCTTTCAAAAAATTTTGTCATTTTTCGCTAACATAATTTTACTTTTTCTAAATTATTTTTATTTTTTTGTTTCTTTCTATTTTTTTTAAATCGTTTCTAATTTAAGCTCTTGTTTTAGCACTACTTAATTTTAAACACTCTACAAATTAAAACTAATGTAAAATTCACACTACGTTGTAAATTTAATTTTTACGTAACAATAATATTTCAAAAAAATCAAAAAAATATATATATATATATCGGTGTAGATTGAGCATCCAGCGATTTTGCAGTTTTATTATTGTTTTTTATTGTTCGGTACTCGTAAATACCTGAAATAATGGTTGGTGTGTTGTCCAGCTGTCTAAAGATAAAGCATCATCACTAATTTGACAAGAAGTTTTCATTGAACCGGGTAAATTATTCCATGTATCGTTTCCTTTAATTGATTTTTGTAATTGTTGTGAAATTTGAATTTGTGATGAAGTTGCAGGTGATTGTGATAATAAATAATGAGATGATGATGTTGGTGATGATGATGAATTTATTGATTGTTGTTGTTGAATATGTGATGTTTTCAATTTTGGAGAACCAGTTGCTGAATGTGTTGGTGAAGGATTTGTAGAACCACCAGAACTTAACGAATTTGTAGAATTACCTTCAACAATTGCTTGAAATGCTAATAAATCTTCTGATTCGCTTTCACTTAATGGCAAAGGTGGTAAAATTTGAGTTTGCTGAGCGATTTTATAACTTTGTTGACGTAACATTTGTCGTCGGCTTAAACTACTTTCTAGTGCAACTTGCTTCTGAAAAATTTGTCGTTTTTGTTGAAGTAAACGATGTTGCATTAATTGTTGTTGAAGTGGTGGCTTTTGTAATTGTTGTGCGACTGCGGATGTAGCTTGTGCTATAGACGGATCTTTAAAGTCACGATCATGTTTATTAATATCACTTTTCATATAATTAATAAATGATGAAATGTCATTATTCTTGTTTAATAGATAATCAGCCTGTTTTAAAGTATGATAGAATGTGTTCAAATCTATGGCAGTTTTATTTGGGTTCACATGAAATTGACTGTGTTGAATTTGACGGACAGTCATTTCATCTGGTGTAATATTCGATTGATATTGTGTTTTAAGTTGGGCGGCTTCTTTTTGCAAAACATGCAATTCAAGGACTCCTTTTGCTTTATAAGCTTCGTGCAATCGTTGACTATTGAATGCTACTCCAGAGTTGAGCGGATGCTCAGAATGTGAATGGAGAATTCCTTGAGCAACTAAACCATCACTAGCTCGACGACCCTCTCTACAAAAATAAAATTATATTTTATCCAGATCATTTATTTAGTTGATTCATTGCAAATTATATTTTTTTACCTAAAATCAACTGGTGATCGTGTAATAGCTCTACACCGTTTCGTGCTATGTTGATGATGATTGCCAATGGGATTGTGTCGTGAAAATGAACATGGAGATTTTGCAGACATTGAAACGTATATGCAAGGATGTAATGTTGAAGAGCTTATCGCTGTTGATGAATCAGTATCGGCTGAAACTGTAGCACTTGTTGCACATGATGGAAGACTTCCAGCTAAATCACTACAATCAGACAGATTTAAATCTAAGCTCTCCAACGTTGAAAAATTACTTCGAGAAGAATCACAGCTTAAATTCTGACTTAAACTTTTTGAATGAAAATTCGCAACAACTCCACTTGATGAACTGCTGCTAGCATAAGAGTTGAGACGTTGCATTGGTGCTGGAACTGTGGGAGGTGCTTCGTCCATTTCTGAATATTTTTTTTTATTTTTAAACAAATAAAAAAAGAAAACAAACAAAAGAAAAACGAAAATTTTCTAATGTGTCTTGTTTTACATGTTTTTTTTAAATATTGTATTTTTGTGTTATTTACAGATTTCTTTTTGAAAGGGTGATTTAGAAATGTGCAAAAGTAGGTAGGTATAGAATTTAAATTGTTAAGCAAATTATGAGAATATAAAGTTATTGGAATGTTATGTGTGGTTATTAAATAAAAAAAAAAAAAAAAAAAAAAAAAAAAAAAAAAAAAAAAAAAAAAAAAAAAAAAAAAAAAAAAAAAAAAAAAAGCTACATATGTACATACATATATAAGGACACTTTGCAACAAGAACAGATAATTTCATGAACAAAATCTAATGGCTTTATGACGCAGTATAAATTTCGTTATTAAAAATTTTTTAAGAGAAATAATAAGTATGCTTTATGTAAAAAGCAACGGTGAAACGGTGAAAGAAAGAGAGATAGGTATTAATTAACAGTTAATACTAAAAACGTCAAAAAACAAATTCACCAACTTCCAATATTTTCCATTATTTACTCAAAGTTTCTAGCAACACTTAACTGCAAGAAACTATCATCTGATTTTGATAATGTTTTGATAATGTATGTATGTATTGTTTTTCTTTAAGTAGTTAAAATTTTTTAATACTTTTAATACTGTATCATATAGTGATTTATAATTTTTATACTGAATCAAATTTTATGTTGCATAGTGTGTAAAAATTAGCAAGAATAAAAATTCAATAAACTAAATTAACTGGACAAAAAAATAAATAAAAAATACATTTATAGAAGTTGCATTCACCTTTTAACTCACCTCCATGATCTGTATCACAACCTTCATCTGTACTAGAACTATATTGTTGTGTCATTTGTGAGTATTTTGGATGTAATGTTGGTGAATTGGAATCATTTTCCATATTTTGAAGATAATTATTATATGATGATAAATTACTTATATAATCTTTATAAGGTATTGTTGGATTACGAGAATGATCACTAAAATAAACAAAATTGAATAAAAAGAGGAAGAAAAAAATAAAAATAATACATAATTTTAAAATTTCTTATTTACCTATAATTACTTAATTTATCCTTCATACAGCCACCAACAATATCATTATGTCTTGAATCATTTTGAATTCCATACAAATGTCCTTGATTCACTTGTGAAATGTAACGATTTGAATCTGTTGGCCGAGACTGATGAAGTTTATTAGAAAAAAAAAAAAGAAAAGAAAAGAAAAAGTCTCATATAAGTATTCTAATTCTATTAAAATCAGCATAGTTTTTTTTACTTAATGATAAAAATAGCAAATAAAACACAGCACATAAACACAGTGTAACTCAAATATAATTTTTTTTTCTAAATAATTATTCAACAATTAATTACATCTGTCGTCACCAACGGCAATGGACTCTGTTGTAATGTATAAAATAATTTTGATGCTTCTGCAGACATATGAAATGTTCCCGTTGGATAATTCGTTGATAAATTTGATTTTGAATCAAAACTATTTGATGATGTTAAACTACGTGGTTGTGTTGTTGAACATGAATTTGGAACACCAATATCCATTGGATTAACTGACGTTGATGTAATATGACGATTTGGATCTGATATTGCTGTAGCCTAATGTGAAAGACAAAATATGAAAGAAAAAAAAAGCTCTTAAAAATTTGTTTAAAGCTAATGTGAGTTTTTTTTTAACCTGTTGTAGAAGTCTTCTACAATCTTCGGAACTTTGCTTTAGGATTCGTTGATCAAGACCACAAGTAATTAAACGATTTGATGGTATACGATGTGACATTATTTCACGGGCAAGATATGTTTGTGATTCTCTAAAGTTTTGATGAGATACTGGAGGTGGTATTGTAGGTGGTAATGTTGCTGGTAAATATGGTGAATTGCAATCCCTATCCTTAACAAGAAACGATGATGATGCAATCGATGATAATTTATTGCCACATGAATTACTACAATTACTATTGTTACTACTGTTGTACATTAAGGAACCACGAAAATATTGATTACTGTTGCTAATATCACGCATTTGTGCCGTAGAAGTTTGTTCTCGTATATTTGTATCCCGTAATTGAATTAATGATGGCAGTGGTGTACCAATTAACATACCATGATCATAAGCACTACTACTGATACTTCCTAATCCGCTACAACCACCGCTTCCTCCACCAGACATCATCATAGGACTATTTAAACGATCGTTTACCGTTATCGATGTATGATGACGAGGTGATAATGGTGTATCTCTGCAATGTATAGGCGTTGATGTTGAAATACCAAGTTTACGCATTGCTTGTTCTGCTATTGTACTTGGTCTTCTTCGTTGAGATTCTAATATTGGATGTTTGCCAGACGATGACTGTATCGATGATGTGATACTAGGTGATGTCATAATATTATGACATGATATTAATCCACTACTGTCTTGAGAGAGTGAACGTGTTCGAACTCGTTCATGAAGTAATAAATAAATTGCTGCTATGTGATCATAACTATTCTTTTTTAAACTTTCTCGTGTTTTTTGTGGATCAATACCAACAAATTCAGCCATAATACGAAGTATATCTTCATTTGGTTCAACCATAGACGTACCACCTGGATGACTTGATGATATTTCTGCAACGACTGGTGTTTCCATAACTTCAGCCATCATCCAACGATGACGTTTAATTTGTTCAATTGTATAACGGCGGGTTGGATCTAATACTAACATCTTACGAATTAAATTTTCACAGTCTGTAAAAGTAAAAAAATAACTTTTTAAATAATATGAAAACTTTATCAAGCTAACTTCTTTGAAAGAAAGTATCTTAAAGCCATAAAATTTTCAACAAGAATTTTCATAATTGAAAATTAAAGTATATGAATTCTTTTACGTTATATTATGTTCTGTAATGATTATGATTCAATGTGTTATGAATTTAAAATATTCGAAAAGTTATTTAACACTGCGATCTCCCTTAAATTTTACATATGTACATACGTGCATCAATGTTGGGGAAGTTTTTGTAGACATTTTCGTCCCTTTAAAAAGTCGGCGAGACTTCGTAAATGACAAAGTAAAATAGATAGAATCCAAGTGGGACAACATTTTATGGTCCGATGAGACAAAAATAAATCTGTTCGAGAATGAGCATTCAGGGATATTTTGACTTTTTTTTTCAGTTTTGTTTTTTTTTTCCACATTTTTAATATTAATTTTCATTTTTCGTCAGAACAATGGTGAGCCTTTCCCTAATTTAAAGCACTCTAAATCGAAAATATTTTATAAAATCATTTTTATGACTTTAAAATATAACACATACTTTTCTTAAAACTTTTAATTAAAAATTGAGTAATAATTTTTGAGAAAAAAAATATTTTGAAATGAAATTTTAAAAACTGCTATTATTTCGAACATCTAAAATATGCACTTTCTATTCATTAACTTAAATTAGAATAAGAGATAATTAAAAAGGACATCTGTGCATACATTCAATATTGCAATAAGGAAGAAACTTTACAAATCATATGAATTTCCATACATTGCGGCTTTAAATTATAAGCATTGCTATTTTTTCGGAGGTAGTGTACAAATGTATACTCATTTTTTTTTTAAATGGTCAATTCAAAGAAGATTTTGATATATCAGAACGCGGTTTACGTCATTATTTTGAAATATTTATGACCAGAAATGAATGAATAGATTTTAAAAAGTGTATGACATTTACAAAGTATTAAGACGTATGTACATACTAATACATTCCTGTTAACACAATATATAATCAATACATGGAGATTGTTTTAACACTCCTTTGAATTCTCGACTGTTTTCGTCAAAAATCCGTTTTCAAAGCTAAATATCTCGGGACCCTGTGGTTCGATTGACTTGAAATTTCTGCACAGTGTTAGGCTCGTCATTTTCCCTTTGAAGTTCACATAAAATTAGACCCTTCAAGGAATATCTTGACCAAATTTCAGCTCCCTAGTCCCAAGGGAACATACTTTTATAGGGAGTCAAAATATGTAACATTTTGATACTTAAAATTGATTGGCGTAGGTAAAATTTAAAATTGAAAGGAGTGTTAAAAGGTTCAAAACCCTACAGACACACATTTCCTTCTTTTCTTATTTCCAGCCACATGTTTGAAATTTGACTACTTCAATTGTTAATTTATCACAGAATTTTTTATTTGGATTTTTTTTTAAAAGATGGAATTTAATTTAAAGATGGAAAATAAAATAGAAACCTTACTGTCTACAAACCAAACAAACCTCCTCCATGCATGATTTATATATACATATATGTATGTATATAATAGATATATATATTAATATATATAGATATGTATATTAATTGCACAAAAAGCACCATAAACAACAAAAATAAATACTACCTTTCGTTATTAGTCTTTAGATCTGTAGAGATTAGTAGAAGAACTTATTAATTCAATGCAACACTATTATTATGACTCAATGATCAGGAAAAACAGTAAAACCAAAGACGGATTTGTATGTAATTGTAACTTATTACATGTAAATCAAATAAATTGTAAATTAATCAGTCGTTAAAATAAAGTAAAAGTGAGCGGAAACAAAATTATATTTTTCTTAAAACCAAGAAAAAGTTATGGGCCCAGATTAACAGGTTTGTGGTGTAGTGGCGAATTAACTTTTGTAGATAATTATTATAATATATAAAAAGAGTGCTAGTGAAATATTATTATTAAAATAATAAAAAAAAATCGTTGAAATAAAAAAATGAATTCAGCTAGCTCAGGTTTGTACCAGATAGACAAATTGGATAATGAAAACTACGACACGTGGAAAATCAGTATGAAGTGTATATTAGTGCATGCTGACCTTTGGTCATACATATACAGGGTGTTTCACGGATCGTGTGCCAAACTGAACATGGTGGTAGATCTCGATGGTTTTTGTTTTATTGTATTATCTTTATTCGTTAAAAAGTTATAAACCATAATGTAAAAGCAGTTTCTTCAAAATTCGTTAATTTTGTACTTGTTTTTCATGTTTTATTCATTCACGTCAAAGCGCATGTCCAGAATAAAATAAGGCAAATTTTCGAGATATTCGACCTTAAACATAAAAATGACGAATTTTTTTCAAAATTTTTTGACTTTGAGTTACAATAACTTCTGAACCATTTGACATACAACTTTATAAAAGACATTTTTTGAGAGGCCTGAAGGTTCTCTTTAGAAATAACTTTTATTCAGCTCTGTACATTACGCTAGCGCTGTAATATGTTGCAAAAACTGGAACTGGTTACTTTTCAAAAAAAATTGTCTTTGACCTTGAATATCTCGGTAACCATTGAGAATAGACCCTCCCCCTCCCATACGATTTTTTTCATTTCTCATCGAGATCTACCACCATGTTCAGTTTGGCACACGATCCGTGAAACACCCTGTATAAATGGCACTATTGAAAAGCCAATAAATAATACAGAGATTTCTGAATGGCAAAAGCTAGATGATAAAGCTCAGGCTACAATATCACTATGCAGAGAGAGAGTGTTTTCATCAACCACGTGGACAAGCAAGAAAAGTAACGCTATTCCGGAAACTCCTACAAACTAAACTAATGGAAGAACAAAGTGTTCAAGAATATTTAAAGGAGTTTCCTGTCATTATTGAAGGGCTAATAGAAATTGAATTATCCTTTGACGATGAATTATTAAGTATCATCCTTTTGTCCAGTTTCCCGAAACCATATGAAATTTTTGTAATTGCAATTAAATCAAGAAGGGACACATTACCAGGCTATCCTAAAAACGAAAATTATCGAAGAAGGTCAAAGGCGAGAAAATTTGAATTTTGGTTGTAGTGGTAAATATGAATTATCGTTTTATTCTAAAACAAAAAGACGTTTACGTACGAAACCAAGAAGCTGCTTGGTTAACCATAATGTCTGTCAATAGTAAGTATTAGATCTTATTCACACCGACATTTGTGGGCGATGAAAAATCTCTCTAACAGTGGCGCAAGATACTTTCTGTTATTTATAAATGACTATTCGCGAAAAATGTTTGTGTACTTTATAAAGACGAAAAGAGAAGCTTACGAAAAATTTATGATTTTTAAAGAAGAAGTAGAAAATTATACGGGTAAGCGAATCAAATGTTTAAAAAGTAATAATGGTCGTGAATATTTAAGCAGGGAATTCACGAACTATCTCAAAAGTCACGATATACGTTATCAATTAACCACAGAATACAAGCCACAACAAAACGGCGTGAGCAATAAACACAGCGGTTTATTTACGAAACAAAATTGGTCAGAGAAAAAACCCAAAAAAATTTGGTCAGGAGTAAGACCATCAGTTGCATATCTTAAACCTTTTGGATGCAAGGCAATTGTATTAGAAAAAGGCCCAGGTGATCCAAATTTCAGCCAAAAGGAATAGAATGTATCTTAATGGGATATTGTGACAACACAAAAGCTTATAGGTTGCATGATGTATCAACGAGACAAATACATAAAAGCCGAGATGTTATTTTTATGGAAAATTCAGATAATTCGATACAAACTGAAAATAAAAATGAATATGTACTGTATGTGAATATGTATAAATAATGATACTAAGAAGGAAGAAAATCAACATTAAGACACAGACAACAACAAAAAATTAAGTTAAGATAATGTGCAATGAAATAGAAATAACCTGAAAATGAAATAGATTATAATAACGTCGTAAGTCGGAATAACAATTTAAAATGTGATGAAGATGGAAAGACGCAAGACGAAACTGATGAAGACAAAAAGGAAGTGAACCAGAGAGGCAGACCTATAATATTGAGAACAGGACAACCAGGTAGATCAAAGAAAATTTTTTACCCATACTTAAACTTAATGACAACCAATAAAAATCATAAGAATCCATAGACCGTTAAAGAAGATTTATCCATGTAGCAGTATCTATAAGGCAAGAATACGATTCTTTAATTTCGAAAGATATATGAGAATTGGCTAATCTACCAGAGGGAAAAAAGGCCATTAAATCTAAATGGGTTTTTAATGTTAAAGGAGACAAAGAAGGAAATATTCAAAAGTACAAATCAAGATTTGTAACAAAAGGCTGTAGTCAAAAACTTGTGTATCAAATTGGTGTTATATCTGCCTATTTGAACAGGGAACTTACTGAAGAAATTTATATGGAACAGCCTGAAGGTTGTATTAACAAAAGCGAACCAGGAAAAGTCTGTAATTGAAAAATGTTTTGTACGGCTTAAAACAATCTGGCCGAGAATGGAACAGCAAGCTAGATAAAGTATTAAAATGAATTGGTTTCATTCGAAGCAAGACAGACAATTGTGTTTACATTATGAATTCTGAAAAAACATATAACATCATTGTAGTTTTCGTATACGATTTATTAATTGCATGTTCGGATGAAATTTCTATGGATAATATTAAAGAAGAAATAGGTTAGAATTTTGACATTGTTGATAAGGGTGCAGTTATGTAAAAATATGTTACTATTAAAGATAGTTTCATAGTGTTTCATTGAGGGAAGTTATTGTAGAGATTAGAAGAACTTATTATTTCAATGCAACACTATTATTATGACTCAATGATCAGAAAAAACAGTAAAACCAAAACCGAATTTGTAAATTGTAACTTATTACATGTAAATCAAATAAATTGTAAATTAGTCAGTCGTTAAAATAAAGTCAAAGTGAGTGGAAACAAACATATATGTATGTATATATTATGTATATATATGTCACAAATGTATTTCTTATAGATTCATAAATGGAATGTAAATGTAAATACATACGAGTATATACTTATGTACACTGCGTGCCAATGAAATCGCCGAGTTATGTTAATTTTGGAAATTTCCAATTCTTAGGTAAATAGTTTATAATCCTTTGAACATATGTTGGATATTTCATTTTTAATAACTAGTTTATAACAAATTTGTGTTATAAGGTAATTTATTTTGTTGAGTGAAAGTAAAAATTAAATTATTCTTTAGCCTGGTGTCTAGTGAGTGAGTTATAGAAAAAGTGTGAAAAAAAATGAAAAAGTTATCAAGTGAAGAAAAAGTTTAAATTGTTGCTTTGAAAGGACAAAATATGACAAACACTGAAATTGCAAGAACTCTAGGACTAAATGAGTCCACAATTAGACGATTTTTTAAAACTTTTAAAATAACAAAAAGTATTGGAAAAAAAAGTGGTTCCGGACAAAAAAAAATTACAAGTGAAAGAGAAGATCAACTTCTGAAAAAAATTTCGCTCGAAAATAGATTCATGCCGGCATCTAAAATTCGTGAGGAATTTAGAAAAAAAAAAACAAAAACCGAAATCAGCTTGAGAACAGTTCAGAGAAGGCTCAATGAATTGGGTTTGAAGGCTTGTAAGCCGGCAAAAAAGCCTCTTTTGACTTCAAAAATGAAGAAAGCCAGATTAGAATGGGCAAAATTAAGAAAGAACTGGACTGTCTCTGATTGGGAAAAAGTAATTTTCAGCGACGAATCAAAATTCAATTTGATAGGGCCGGATGGTAACGTCTGAGTGCGGCGGCGTAAAGGTGAGCGATATTCAAGTGAGTGCATCGTTCCTACCGTTAAGCATTCGCCATATTTAATGGTTTGGGGATGCATAACTTCCAAAGGTACTGGTAGGATTTTGTTCTTGGAGACGTATGTGAATGCAGAAAAATATAAAACAATTATTGATGAATGTTATACCCTCACTGTAAGCAGTAACCGAGTTCATTACAGATCCAGTTTTTCAAGCTGATTCGGCTCTCTGTCATAGAGCAAGAACAGTAAGTATTAATGAATTTTATGTTTTGTAAATTGTTTATTTGAGTAAATTGTAGCATCTATAATGTTTTTTCTTATTTTTTTCATCAGATTACAAATTATAAGGAGTCATTAGGATTAAATTCTCTGCCTTGGCCTGCAAACAGTCCCAATTTAAACATAATTGAAAATGTTTGGGCCATAATGGGAAGGAAAATTAGGGAAAATAAATCAAGCAGCACAATTGAATTGAGAAAAATAATCGAAAAAGTGTGGAATGAAGATATAAATTTGGAGCTACTGCAGAATCTTTACCATTCCATGCAAAATAGAGTAGCGGCTGTAATAAAAGCTAGGGGCGGTGCTACAAAATATTAAATTTGAAAAAACAATAGGGAATTAAGAGACTTTGTAATTTATTTTTATTTATTCTGTATAGGTACTATTAAAATTTACATTTACTTTTGTATTCTGTCAATTCTTTTTAAAATAAAAAAAAGTAATAGAATTATAGGTATTATTTTTGTTTCTATTGACAATTTTCCATTTTTTATGAACTACAATTCATAATTGACATCCTATCAGTAGAAACAGGTAGTAAAATAAATCAAAATCATGCACAGGTACTGTAATACATATTTAAAAAAAAAAAAACCCAAAAGATGTTCATAAAAAAATTTTATACCTAATCATCAACGAAATTCAATAAAAAACTAGTTCGGCGATTTCATTGGCACGCAGTGTAAGTAGTACCTACGTAATATAAATTCAAAAATAAATATTCCCATTTCTTATTGGGTTCTTTCAATTTTCCTTCTAATACCTACTTTCAAATTATATACAAAACAATTTACGTAATAAATATATACCTACTACGTGTTTGAGACTATGACGCAAAACTTGTGCAAAAAAATAAAAAACTAAATAAAACTTTTTTCATAAATATACTTATATAAGAACGTACACAGGACATATACATACGTATACATACATATGTATAAGAAAACCATAAACCAGTCATTTTTTTTTTATGCCTACGATTTCAAGATAAACTCTCCCCATTAATATGTGATACAAAAAGTATTGGAACTTTAATGGAATAGATCTAATCACACATAATGAAAATATTTAGAAAAATGAACTAAATAAATAAATAAAATCAGACTGGAAGAGAAAATTCATAATTAAAAGAAAAACAAGTTGCTACTACTACTTATATAACTTTTTCTTCTTTCTTATTTTTCTAGTACCTACTAGCTTTTATTCCATTATTGTCCGTATACATACTTTTTTCGTTCTCTTTTGTACAATATATAATATATATGTATGTATATACTTACATACATATATATACATTTCCAGATTATTGTAGCCTGCTATCAATTATCAGACTTTTCACTCTTTTCAGTCTTCTACATATATGTCGTCCTTTCGTATATAAAATAAAAAATTAAGAATGAGGAAGGTTAATAGCCTCGTGTACATGATAAACATAGAGGAAAAAGAAAATAAACATAAGCAAAAAAAAACCTAAATTTTCCCGGTATTCCTTTAATGTGTTCTGTGTACAAAACAGAAAAGAAGCTTTTGTGGTACACTGAATACATATTTATATATGTATGTACATACATACATTTATGTACATATAACTATATATTATATACTATGAAATTAGTATCTCGTGTAAACTTTGTGCTGCCTACGTCTAAGACAACAGCTGCTTCTCTGCTCTTATAGATTTGTATAATATCACTATATACGAGTACTTAATACACTCGTCTCTATAATAACGTTCACTCCTTATTTTCCGTACAGTGCTAATATAATCCAAAAAATACTGCTTGTTTTGGTATAAAGAGAAGCAGGAGGATATTTTACATACAAAATGATAGGATGACTTTCTTGAATTTTTTGTGTAAAATATGTGAGCCGAAGACGATATACGACGGATACACGTACATATATTAAACAGAAAACAAAACAGCAAAGAATATAAAATCTGGGAAATTTCTGATTTGCAAATGTAAGTGAAGGGTGAGTTGGGTATAAATTTGGTTGTGAAATGTGAATGACGTCAATAAAAATATTATATTCAATTTGGGGTTACCAGGAAAGTGAGTTTCTTTTTTTATTTTGACTATTTTGAGGACTACTTATTGAGAAGTATAAATCGTTCAGTATCTTTAAAAGTTGTGGTATATTTTGTAAATGATATTATCAGCATTTGATATAATAATAAAGTAATTTAATACAAATGTCCAAGTGTAACTACACAGATCCTGAAGGAGGTTGTTTCACCATATTTGTTTTTCGCGCAAAGTAATAATGATTAAATTTCTTTTAATTTTTTTCCCTTATAAAAATAGGTAAATCTCGGTGGCTATTTTAAGAAAATAATCGTTTAATTTTAGAAATTCTAAAGGCATTTAGTTATTAAGCTACCAAATATTTTTTATCTTAAATATCTTATCATTTTTTTTTTTTTTTCAATAATAAAATATGGGAAAATTTATAACTAGAAGAATATGCCATTCATTTTTCATGTAATACAACATACATATACATATGTATACGTAGCTTTATCTTTTAAAATTACATACATATGTACATACATATGTACATTCAACAACAAAAATTTTATTTCTTTATATGTCATAAATTATACCAATGTTTTATTTCACAAAAATAATGATAATTATTAATGGGAAAATTATTAAACCATATTCTGTATTTAAAATTATATCTATGTACATATAATATGTATGTACATATATGATACGATTTAATTTCCTAAAATTCTGAAATTGATGTCTATAAGTCGACAGACAGATTTTCATAGTAAAATTTACGTTTTCGTCCTTTTAAATATTACATATATACTTTCCTATTAAAAAATCCATTCACTTCATATTTTATTAGAAAATCAATAAAATTATAATACATACATACATATATGTATGACCTTTGACACCATTTCATGTACAATTGTTAATAAGTATAGATTTACAAGTATATACATACATATGTACATAGTCAATATATGTACCATATATGTAGGTACTTATGTATATGTTATATTAAGTTTTGTACCGATAACGAAATCTCTATATGTATGTTCGAGAAATTTGTCATTACATCGAATAATCACCTCTATTGTTGATTCCGTTCGAAAGAATATTCACAATATATTGTGTCTTTATCAAATAAATGCTAATAAATGGCATGTAAATCTCATTTAAAATATCTAGTAATCTATGCTTTTTACTGTTTTATTCGATTGCTATGGAAAATTATTTCCGTATCTTTTTTCCGATCGAATAAAATTGTTAAATAAAAATTAAAAATCATAGATTACTAGATATTTTAAATTAAAGTTTAATAACATTTTTTAGCATTTATTTGATAGACACAAAATACTGTGAATACTCTTTCGAACGAAGCAACTTTCGAACGGAATCAACAATAGAGGTGAATATTTAAGATTTACTTAAAATACATGAAATATTTTATTACTAAAGAATGGATATATTGTAACTGAAATAGATACAGAAGTATCAAGTCAAATTCATTTGAAAAAAACAAAAAAACAAAAAATGAATTCAGTTCCCTACTGTCTATTTAATTTCTAACAACTGTAGTCAAATAAATATGAAAATAAAAATATATTTTTTATACAACTATAATTTTATTTAATAAAAATGTAATTTAGTGTTAATACGAGCAAAAACGATATACATACATATGTAATGAAGTTGCGACTTTCAAATTTGTATTTAACTCGTCAATTCCCAGTGTCACCTCTGGGTGACAGAGTTTTGTGATTTTTTTTTACAGGGAACACAACATATATTAAAATCAAATATATTACTACTAAAACGTTAATACTCTGTAGTATTTATGATTTTATTTCGGCTACACTGACATTATCTTATCTGTCAAATTTATTCGATTGTTTTAGGCGGGCTTTTGTGTTTTTACGCACGAGTGTGTTTTGTGATAATTATATTGTTGTAAAAATGGCAAGAGGGTAAGTACTGTTATTATTTTTATTGCAAATTATTGTTCGATAATTAAACTTACAATGAGAGTTTATTTTTGCAAAAAAGAATTTATTTTGTACCTAAAATAACCGCCGAGTTATCAGGTGTCACCCGTGGGTGACACTGGGTATTATTGTAACTAAACTGCTGTTTTAGTTGAGTGTGTAATATCCACTTTATCTTGCTTTAGATTGACGGTTAATGATATACTCGAATTACTAGAAGCTGAAGAGGACCCTGGTGACATTGTCTTGTTCCCTCCTGACGATGGTGACGTCACTGATGAAGAAAGTGGGGACGAAAATGAAGCCAATATTGTTCACCTTCCTAGTCGAATGTTACATTCAGAAGTGGAAGTGCAAGCCAAAACTAATAATGGGAATGATGAAGAAGATGATAGAGAAAAGGAAACAGAGGAAGAACAGGAAGAAACTCAAGAACCGGCTCGAAAGAAAAAAAAGAAAAAAGGATTTACAGTAAAGAAATGGTCGAACACTACATCTATTTTTTCTTCTTGTGGAAAAGGTGATTGTGAGGAAGATATTCTGGGCAACTTTGAAGAAGAACTAAGTGTCACTGAGTGTTTTGAGTTATTATACAGTGAAGACATAGTGAAATTTATAGCAGACATGAGCAACTTATATGCCTTACAGAGGAACCATACCTTGAATGTTACAGTTGAAGAAATTAGGGTGTATATTGCAATATTATTACTTACCGGATATTTGACACCCAAATTTATGAGAATGTTATGGGAAAAAAAGGCGGACACTCACAATGAATTGGTATCTTCCAGTATAAGACGAAACCGTTTCTTTGAAATACAGCAGTATCTACATTTATGTGATAGTACTGCATTACCGCAAAACGATAAATTTGCCAAGGTTCGCAAATATGTTGATCTGCTTATTCATAATTTTACCGCCAATTTCGAAAAAGTGCTATCTTCTCATATTTCGATCGATGAGACTATTGTACCATATTTTAGGAGGCATGGCACAAAGCAACATATTCATGGGAAGCCCATCAGATTTGGTTACAAACTTTGGTCCGCAGCTACACGACATGGGTATCTTGTAAACTGTGAGTTGTTGTATCAAGGTGCAACTGGTCCGACTCTGAAGCTACAATCAGATTATGGTTTAGGCGCTGCTGTAATTTTGGAACTACATTCAAGACTACCTCAGGAACTTACTTCCTACAATCTGTATTTTGACAATTTTTTCACTGGTCTGCCTTTGTTAAAATATTTATATGAAAACAATATTGGAGGAACTGGAACTATTAGGGAAAACCGCCTAGAAAACTGCAGTCTTCTGAACACTAAAGATATAAAAAAGAAGCCCAGGGGTGAGCTGGTTTACAAAGTTTCAAAAGAAATAATTGTAGCTAAATGGCATGACAATAGTGTCGTGAATGTTGCTTCCAACTGTCACGGATTAACGCCAATTACAAAAGTGGATCGGATTGGTGTAATAAACAAGAAACGGACAAAAGTACAAGTCGACTGTCCAGCACTTATCAAAATGTATAATAAGTATATGGGTGGTGTAGACCGTTTTGATGAGAATGTTGATTCCATGAGGGTAGGTTTACGAGGAAAAAAATGGTGGTTTCCACTTTTTGCTTTCGGACTAGATGCTGCTTGCCAAAATGCTTGGCTGATCAAAAGAAAGAGTGGCAGCAACTGGACCTACTGCGATTTTCGCAGAGCTGTCGTGGTATCCTATTTACAGAAATATGGGAAACCCCCAACTAAAGATAGCAATTGCGCAGTGCCTATTGAATCAAGAGTTTCAAATGAAATTAGATTGGGAGGCACTTCAGCTGATCACATAGAGCAGGACTGCTTGCAGCGCCGCTGCGGGCTGTGTCATCAACGCACAAGAAAAATGTGTACAAAGTGCAACATAGGCTTACATATCAAGTGTTGGTACAAATTTCACAAGTAAAAACAAAATTATTGTCTTTAGCTAACTTAGCCAACACCATGTCTTTTAACAATTATAATAAAGTTATGAAAATACAATAATGTGTGTATTCTTTTTATTTTTAATTTTAAAAAAAACTAGGGGATGAATTTTTTTTTTCAATTTTTTTTTCATGTTTTGAATGCATAAATACAATACCTAGCACAAAATCAGAAAGTTTTTTTCATAGATCGTAGCTTGGGAATTGAAGAGTTAAATCCCTTTAATATACTAAATAAAAGGAATTTGTTTTTTAGTCCACAATGCACCACACTAAATTTACAACTTTGCAAAAATTAAATACATATTTTTAAAAGCTGCAGATAACTATAGTTAGATTCTTGAAATTATCATTTCCAAATTTTTAGAAGAAAACTGGTTGTGAGATATGCGCAATGTGTATGTATGTATATATCGTATATGTACATAGATTTAATTGGATATTGCGCCTGGAATTGAAATACGCTAAAATTGTTAAAATGATTTTAAAAATGTTTTTATCATACAAATGACAGTAAATAGAATTTTTTTTAAGTCGCACTTTACAAATATCATAAGTATAAAATTTTCAAGATATATTTTTTTTGTCATTTATGTCCAATTTCTTCAAGTCGAGATTAATCCTGAGAATAAATCTAGAATTTGAGTTTTTTCACTGTCAGATAAGACTTATCATGCAGATAAAATTATCTGGTGATGAAGGTATCAAAAAGATATTTTATCTTCAGCGCTATTGTATTATTTCAATGAAATATAACTATTTCACCTTTTGTCAAATTATTGCTCTACTTTTCTTCTTTTTCCATTTACATTTTGCAAAAATCTTTTCAAATTTCTTTAACAATAATTATTTAAATAAAAAAAATTTGTAATTTACCACGTTCATTGACAACGAAATAATGAATTTCTGAATCTAGTAGGCTAGATTATTTAGTATCCTCATTTAATTTAAAAAAAATACTAAATCGAACTGCACTATCGATATTCCAATAAATAGTTTCCCTACGAAAATATAACGAACGGACAGACAAGAAAGCGAGCTAATAAAAACGTTTTAAAAAAAAAAAAGTTCAGTAATAACGTCAAACTTGAACATTTTGAATCATTCAAAATTAATCATTGAGTTGGCTTCATTTACATTTTCAGGGCTGGAATTAGTATTTCTGTCTGGAAGATAAGTTATCTTAGCGATAGATGAAGAAAACAAATTTAGTTTTTATTCGGTCGGATAACTTTTTCGGAAAGATAAAACCATAAAGAAACTGGGCATTAGGTTACAAATGGAAAATTATTAGGCTACAATATATCGAACACTTATTGGTTCTTGAATACATAGATGCGAAAAAACTTTAAAATTTGTATAAAAAATTTAACAAATTTAAAAAGAATAAAACATAAATTTATTTACGTGAAGATATTAAAATATCTCAAAATGACAGAATTTTCCATTGTAGTAAGCCTACTGATTTTTATAAAACTTCTTTTATAAATTTTTCCCACAGTTGAACTGATCTAAAGATTTATTCGTTTTTTCTCTCTTTGTATGTAATTAATTTTGTTGTCTTCTCTCTCAAACCTTTGAGTAATTCACACTTCATGTATTTTGAAGATGAATTTTTAAATGCAATTTTTTTCACAATTTTGTCCATTTTTTCTTGAAATTTAAGGTGATGTCACATAATCATCACAAAGTATGAAAAATTTGACATGTTATTGCAAAAAAAAAAAAACTATTTAAAAAAAGGCAAACTAGCTGTAAGTACAACATAGAATTAAGAGAAAAAAACTATGCAAACTCTAATTTTGCTAGATTTTTTGTAACTTTAAAATTTATTTTTTGGTAAAATTTGGAATTTTTTCTAAACGTCTACAAGAAAATTTTGAATTACATACATAGGTGAGAAAAAAATAAATCACAGGAAGATAAAATAGTTGAATAGAAAAACTAAGAGTGTAAAGTGAATTTTAAATGAATCGTAATTTATGTTCCTATAGGTTTGTACATACTCGTATATCTTCTGTTCTTGAAGATTTATATTCACAATTAAAGACGGTGATAAATTTAAGAAAGTTAAAATTAAAATTAATTTATAAGAGCACACGTACAAAGACGGTTGATGACTTTTTCGTTATATAATTTACGAATATCAATTATTATGTATATACTTTTTTATTGAGAGAAAAAAAAAAAAATATTTAAAAAAAAAAGATATTTTTTGTTACGCCAATACTCAAGATAATTTCACACTTAATTTATTTCGAAAATTTGCTTTATCATCTTATTTATTTTTCTTTTATATTCATAGGTAATTTATATTACATATATTTATTAGTTTTTTAACTGAAATACAGAGTAAGTTTCACAAGAACGTGCACGCCATAACCTGTTTCTTTGCTGCTCATTATAAGTCAATTATTGCAATTTATTTTCTACAAAATTTGTTTAAAATTTAACAAAAATCAGCTGTGATATTCCGCTCGGTATATAAAGTGAAAAATATAATTTTTAACATATGTACCTATTATTTTAAAAGTTAAACGTTTTTATCAATCCAAATAAAAATTATTTTTTCCATTTTTTACAACTTTAAATAACAAAATATTCATTTCGTATTGTTTGTTTTTTAACTTTTATAAACAAACAGTACAGAAATTTGTTTTTTCTTCAAAATCAAAACACAACAAAGTAAAGTTCGGCAGCAGAAATGTATGTTAAAACATGAAAATTATAATTTGGCCTAGTAATTATTTGTATTTATTATTTAATAAAGTATTATATACTAATTATATTATTTTCATTTCTGCATTAATTCTGAAAGTAAAAAACTAAATTTAAATTATTGTAAATATAAATATCTCATGCTTCTATTAGCATTTGCATTGCTGCTTTTCGTTCTATTAATTACCTCGTTTTCTCTTCTTCGTTATACTTGAAACTTCACATTATTTTTCTTCTACTGTCTCTCAACAATCATTATCAAAGGTTTTCCAATAAATATTTCTTATGTAGACATATGGTGTAATATGAATTATCACAAATTAAATAAATCAAAATCGATTTTTCACTTTTTTCAATCAATTTCAAAATATTAATTGAAAAAAATTACTTTTTTATAACTCTTTCATAGAAGTGTATGGAAGTATGAAGTGAAATTATTTATAAATCTGTAAATATCGTTCTTTTGGTGAAGGAAATAAGATAGAAAGACAAAGCAGTACAAAAAATCTATTACGTACATATCCATATAAATATTTCCAGACACACCGGTAATAACATCAAATTACATTTTCCACTTTTTTTCTCCTATTATGTGAAAATTCAATTTTGTATTCCATAGGAATTTAACTTGTTATTAAATAATTATATCCTACAGCAATAAATATGTATAGTCACAAAGCACATAGTAAATCATTAAAAAAAGAAAAGAAAAAAAAAACACTAAGTTGAATTCAAACAAACCCTTTCTTGTATTTCTCGTAACAGAAAAATATTTCCCTTTTATAGGTATGAAAAATAAATTACAGTAAAGGAAGGAAGTAGAAAATGAAAAATAAATGAATAAATGATGAAAATATAGTTTATGAAGCTGTTAAAAAAATTAAGAAGAAGAAAAATTTGTTATACGATTATTCCAAGGTGTACACTTACCTGAAGACATAAAAAATGGTATCCGAAAACGTCCAGACAGGACACGATCACGCAATGATTGTAATGTGGAACCATCAAAAGGGAGAGCACCACAAACGAGTACATATAAAACGACACCCAGTGACTATACATAGCATATATAATATAATAAATGTTGTCCAAAAGTTCATATATCCATTTCCATCAAAATATCATCATAATTGTCGTCATCATAATTATTTTATATAAGTAAGCCCATTGATATGCGTATTTTTTATTCAAATTTTTTTTGCATGTTCACATTTTATATATGGCGCCATTTTTTATAAGGCGACAGGATTCCACCATACAGGTGACGCCAGGTAAATGCCATGGTCATAACAATTATACGTAACATATTTGTGAATACGATATGATGTAAACAAACAAATATGATTTTTTTTCCAGAATGATGGATATTGGTATTATTAAAATTAGATTTTTTTTTTTCAATTCAATTTACATAAATTTATCCAACGTTTATTTATTTTTGTTGTTGTCGTTGTTGTTGTAGTTGTATTGAAAAAATTTTTCATTATTTGATGATATCATTTTTATTGTATATGCAATGTAAAAGAAAAAAGAAAAAAATACATTCAAATTAAATTGAAACATTTTTGAAATAAAAAATTACATCACAATACACACTATTTTTATTATTTTTTTTCTCATGTCAATAAAAAAACTTTTATTTCAAGAACACATTATACAGAAAGAAATTTGAAAAATGTAAAGGATATTGCATACACCTATGTATACATATGTATGTTCATCTTTTTGTAATTTTTATTTTCTTTTATACTGTCAATTTAATGACATAATGAAATTTAAAGCTTTCTTTATTACTAAAAATAAAAATGAAGTAAAAAACTGTTGCACTTTCCTCGAATTACATAATCCTTCTTTTAACTCTATTACAAGTTTGTGAAATAGAAACATCAGAAATAAAATTTTTAATATTTTTTTCATTAGACATACATACATACATACATATGTATTTGTTTTATACTTTTTTTCTTTTTTTCCAATTTGATTTTGTAGCTCTTAAAATTTTGGGATTTTCTTTTGTTTTTCAATCTCCCTTTTTAAATAAAACAAAAAGGCAAAAAATATTTCCGGAATTTTAATCTGCCACTATTTCATCATAATCATTACTATAAGCGCTACCTATAGCACCACCCACTATTATTCCTACTTCATTTTACTGACGAATGTAAAAAAAAAACATTAAAAAACAAGTTTTTCTGTTTTTAAGTTTACGTAACAATCAAAAAAGTGCACCAGCACTTGTTACGAATATTTTTTATACATACATATGTACATATTTTTTTATTTTATCTTCAATGCGTTAATCACAACAACAAAAAATCCCCATTTTTTCCCCTTCATCGTCCTTAATCACTAACCACACTGAATTTCTCTTCCTTGCATACACGTGAAAACTTAGTATCAAGTTTTTACCAAGTTTTTACTGCTATTACTATTGTGCAATATACGTATATATAGATATATAGATACATACATAATACGAATACATATTATGTATGTACATATTATTATGTACATTCTGTGGCACATATTTTAACCCTAGGATTGCCTGATCGAATACAAATGTATGTATATATAGTACATTCGGACTTTGAGCCTTAATTTAAATATGATCCCCTTGAGCTAGGACCTTGAAACTTCACCAATTTCCCCATTGGAGGGTCCTACCTATACAATCCTAGGGTTAAACTCTGTTATCTTATTTTTTTTAAACTTTATGTTCGTGGTTTTTACTTTCTAGAATGTATCTGTTTCATATTTAGAAAAAAAGTGGTTTGTCTTTCACATTTTCTTCATTTAAAACAATATTTAACCTCCATAAAAAAATTTTTTTTTTCTTTAATCGTTATACAAACATTTTTTTGAGTAGACATAAAGAAATCACTCAAACGGATATTTTATATTGGAAACTGTTTTCCAAATGTTTTTTTTTTTAATTTTTTTTATCAAGAGTGTGGTCTTTTTTCTACTTTTGCTATTTCATGTTTTAAAATTAATATATTTAGGGCGGTATTCACCAAAGTTATTTATCTTAAAATTATTGTAAAGTTTAGTTTCGATTTTTAAATCGAGTTTTAAGTTACGACAGGATAACACCTGTCTCAAGTTAAATTTTGATAAAAAATATTAGCGTAGCCATACGAAAAAAATAATAATTAAATTGCTCTGGTAAGTAGAGATTTTTGAAGTTCATTTAAACTCGTTTTAGATTTAATCGTAGTTTTTTGATTTCTAAGTTTGTAGTGGCAAACATTTATGTATGTATGTATTTTGACCCAAGAAAAAATCCACTTTAGGCACTTTATGCTTTATGAGTTCCAACTTGGGCATAACGACACGAAAACAAATAGAAATTTATATTCTGTCTTTGGGTCATCTAAAGTTGAAGTTCGAACTCTCTAAAAATGGTTTGCAAGGTTCAGGTCAGGTAGCTTGAGTCCTACAGATATTCAAACAAGCGTGGTTTTGTTTACAAGTTGTGTCGATGGATACGCCGTAAATCAAACAAAAAAAATCTTGCACATAGAATTTCAGTTGCTTCTTTTTTGCTTCCTCGACATCAATATGAACCTTTCTTGAGTTTTCTGAATACTATGGTGACAAGAAGTGGATTGTGTATAACAATCTAGTGTGAAAAAGAGCCAAGGTAATGCCAGGAAGTCTGCCTCCTATACTTGCGACAGCCAACTTGCACCTCTTCCATATTTTAAATATGGAATTTAGTACAAATTTGTATCTACCTTTTTTTTCACTTATACATAATCTTTTTCCTGACATTTCAAGATATTAAAAATCTTCAACTAGTAACAAGAGCTAAAAAAATAGTTGAAATTAAACATTTTTTAAAAGAAAGCAGGAAAAAAAGATAAATTATCACGACTAGGATGATAAATAATTATTCATGCTGTACTTCAACTTTTTTCCGCACGATATACGAGTACATTTTTCACAAAAAATATTGCTTAAAAAATCTTCAAAATCGTTAAAAACGAAACAATATACCTAATACACATCACTATAGCACCAATTGGAAAATTATTGGAAGAAAAAAAATCATTTAAAAAAAAAAATGTATAAATTTTTAACATAAAAAACAACCTTTGTCAAGGAAAGCAAAGCAAGTGCCTTAACTAAAATGGCACATTTAGGAAACAATGTTGAAACAAAGAACATTTTAAAACTAAGCTATAAATTAACAAGGAAAATAATACATATGTACTATATGTATGTATGTATATACTGTGTACATATGTATGTATGCTATAGGATACTTCATGATTGTTCGTATTCTTTGGCGTCATCATCCCACACAAAATACACATGAGTAAACTTTTCATGAAAATATAACTCAAGGCTAATAAAATATTTTGTTTTGTTTTTTTTTTTTCTGTTTTGTAAATACAGCAAAATGATATACATAAACGTCATGTAAAAATAACAAAAATCAAATTTTCTTTATACATATATTATAATCTTTAGACCTTCATCAACATCCTTATACTTAACCTTGACCATTTTTAGTCAAGTTGAGAAATAGTTAAAACATGAAATTTATAGTCGTCTATATGACAACTTTTTCTAAGAAAATTTTTCATTGTGCATCCTTAAATGTTGAATGGTACCTAATCAAAAATATATTGAAGAATCTTTACGAAAACACTTTTTCCTTATAAATAATACGTTTTCATGCTGATAAGAATAAATTACGAAATTAATCTGTATTTTTTTCTCTCTTTTTTTATGTTTTGTTTATTTTAAGAGTTTAATATTTATGCAGTTTCAGTACACAAAAATCTAAACAATAAATGGGATCCATCAATGATGTTTGAAAAAAAAAAAAAAATAATCAAAAATAACGAAATAATATCTAAAGTCTTTTGCTCATTATCCTTTTTTGTTTTTCAAACTTTTTTTGAATCAGTAAGTGTATATTAACGATTTTTTTTGTCTTTTAAGGACTTTTATAGATTAACGAACACGTATCAGATAAGATATGTACGTATTTTTCGATTTTGTTATTCTTATAGCCTGTTGTATTTTATTTATTTATATTTTATTTTATTTTTCAAAACACTTTTTATGACGAAATACTAATTTTTTTTGAAGATTGAAGATAAACTTTCTTTATATTAAATTATAAATTTGGAAAACTAGAAAACTTTATGGAATCCTCAAATAAATAATTATATCAATGTATATTATTGTAGCTTAAAAATGAAAAAAATAAGATTAAGTTGTAGAAAGAAATTTTTTTTTATAAAAAGCAAATCGAGAAAAGCTTTTTCTTTTTATATGTAAATTAAAAGTAAATTATTGTTGTCATATGTTTCCGTATGTTACATATATACAATTATTTTCAGGATTCCGTTGAAATATGAACAAAATTTTGTTGCTATTTATTTTAATGTTTTTATAAGCTTGATTGGATAACTCATTTTGTTTTCAAATTAATAAAGCTAAAAAACAACTTGAATATGAAAATTAGTAAATTGTTACAGAATTTATCACAAAAATTTAAAAAATCGACTTACTTAATTACATAATTACATAATTACTTGAGTTCTTTTCAAGTGAAAAAAAAAAGCTCTGAACATGAACAAGACAAAAACTTGAAAACGACAAGAAAGGCTTTTGATATGAAGCCAAAAAATTGAGAAGTGTGGGCCTATCGTAATCAGGTGTTATGAGATACTTAAAGTTGTTTCTGGGGTAAAATCTCTGAGATGTAGCAAAATCGAAAATTGAATTGCAACTAACAATTAGCAAATATTTAATATGGCGAAAATGTAATATCTGTTCATTCAATACCTGTCTGAATTCAGTTTGAAATTAATAAAATCTTAGATTTTATACCTTAATTTTTCAAGTTATACGAGATTGAAAAATAACTTCAGTAGTATTCACCAGACCGCAAATGTAATGTCTGCGTGTAGGCTTAAATTTGAAATTTTTTTATTTAGTATATTTTCCACTATAAAATTGGCATTACTGATACCTCAGACGCAAAATTCAAAACATTTAAAACCTGGGCCTAAGATGGCCAAGGTTCCCAAGTGGAAGAAAAGCAACAAAAGCACTTTGGAGCTGCTAATCTTTGAAACGACTATACAAATATGAAGTTTTGTAAGGGCATTTTAAAAAGAGAAAAAGGTTTTAAATTACTTTTTTTTAAATATCTTCGGGCAACTAGAAAAATGCTACTTTTTTATTCTTGAAAATGTGATATTTTGACGTTCAGTTACAAAAAAAATTTTTTATTTTTGTACAACACGAATATTACATACAATTGAATCGATAAGTTTTTAATAAAATTTTGAATGATAAAATTATGCTAGAAACTTTTTTTTTCGCAAGCTAAAATTTGCATTTGAAATTTATTCATTTTTAAAGAAAAAGAACTCTCTAAAAAACTTTTAACAAAGTTTCGAAAACTTTGAGTAAAGTACATACATATATTGAAAATAGTATAATTTAAAACTTATTAAAATTGAAAATGTTTAAACGACATTTTTTTTTTGTAATTGTAATTAAGTTAAGATACAAAAAAGCAGTTCATTTTTTTTTTTTTGGTTTGTTTGTCGTTCTTAATGATCATTTTTTCTTTTATTTATTTTATAAGAACATTGAAAAATACAATCAATAAAATTATTCTGATTGTTTATTGACAAATCATTTCTATTGTTATAAAATTATTTTAATTATTTCTTTATAATTATAACGTATGTATTTACAGACGACAATAATATTTAATATATCATACATATTATGTATTTGTGAATACATAAACATAAAATTTACTGAAAACTTATTTTATTCAAAAGTTTAATTACTTATGTCAATATTCTTTTATATAAAATATTGTAAAGTAGCATTGAATATTCAAAATAGGATAAAATAAATAGTTTTAGCGAAAATATATTTTCATTTTATTGTTACATGAAAATTATTTGCATTTTTGTTTGTTTAAAGAGAACACTTTAATAAATGTTCTAGTATAAAAAAATTAGTTTTCAGTCTCCAAGATGCTGAGATAAAGATTTTTGAGTTTGAAATCTAAGTCAAATATATGTATGTTTGGACTTGTAAATATGTACATATGTATATAAAAATTTACGTCTCTTTACCTTGTTTTGCACTTTATCTGAAAAAATAAAAATAGTACAAGTACAATCAAAAAGGAAACTTTAACAAATATTTGGGTCAAAGAGGTACGGTTTTTGGCTCATGGGATGCTGAGATATAACTTTTCAAGAAAAAAAGTTCAAAATTTCTATATAAAATATACGGTATACATTTGTATAAGCACCACCAGTTTTTGAACAAAGATCCTAGGGTTAATTATGTTTTTTTTTTTTTTTGCTTAATTAATTATAATTCATTAATTTAAACAACTAAAGTGTAAGAAAAAAAATTAAAGGCACTAAAACACGAATGAGTATTGTAACATTGAGAAAAACAATTTCTATGTTCTGAAATTAATAATTTTTTTTTTTTTTTGAAACCAATGACATAAAAATATTATAATAAAAGACTTATAAACTCGCGTCATATCTGTAATGACGCTAATAGTGATTACATGCGGTTTTATTGTGTAAAGATAAAAACGATAAACTCAAAAATAAAAATAAACAAAGAATGTAAAAATATAATAAAAAGAAAAGAATAATAAAATAGAATTGAAGAAAAGCCATAATATAAAGAATTTTTTAATATTTTATTTTAAAGGCTGACGTATAAACATTCCTAATAAAATTTATTTTATTTCACAATGACGTCATCAGTCACTTTATTTTTACCTAAAACACAAATATTAAATTGATGAACCGACTGAGATAAGTGAAATTTTATGTTCTTTTTTTCCGTTGTTCTTTTTTCTTCAAATTTTTCTACTTTTGAATAATTTAATTTCTTTATTTTAATTTTTGTCTTGTTTTCAAAAAAAAGTGTGTGTACATCAACAATACATATTTATGTTTTGACGACAAAAGAAAAAGTGAAAAAAAAAAAAATCAGAAAAAATGAAAAACTGATTTGCAAATTAAAACTTTCATTTTATTACATACATATGTACATATATTGATATATGGAAATTTTATTTTTTCTAAGTTGACGTCATCTTTTCTTGATTAGAAAAAAAGAAAATTTTTATTTTTTTAGATGTACATATGTAGATACACTGCGCGACACATGATTGACCGCACCTACCCTTTGAGAGGTCCTAATACTCCTTGAAATCCCTGCACTCTGGCCCCCTATGGAAAAAAATTCTAAGGATTTTTTTGAGTTCCCACACTATGGTTATCATTTTTGTACGTCCTTTTTAATTTTTTTTTCGATGGTTCTCTGGGGTCATGAAAAATTATTTATCACTCTAGCACTTCTATTGATTCTTCTTCCAATTTGTTAATTGGAATATTCTTTTTCTTTTAGAACTTTTTTTTTTCAATTTTTTCACTTGTTAATCGTTTGCCACTACCCGATTTTTTTTAGTAATTTATTGAAAACATTTCAAAAACACTAAAAACAACTGAATTTGCTATAGTTCACTAATATTTACACTCTCTAAACTGTTTCATAAATAGTGAGGTCAGTCAAGTGTCGCGTTCTATTTAGCAATTTCTAGGTAAAGAGTCCTTAAATTTAAAAAAAAAAAACACTACGATATTCTACTGGTTCTATGTGTAGTAATCTGAAAATCCCTATATCATTTAACTAAGGCAGTCGTTGTCCTTTTATTACTACTCTTTCGAAGAAATATCAAATATTCATAGGCCAATCATGTGTCGCACAACGTATATTTGTAGATTCTAAGAAATTGAAAAAAATAAATAAATAACAACAAAAACTTTTGAGTGAAAGAACATTTTTGTTCTTAAGTTTTCAATGAGAAATTGTGTAAAATAAGAAAGTTTGATGAAAGTCATTAGATCTTGTTAGTGACATTTAATTATTATTCTCTTGTGTGTATATACTAATAATTTATAAGAATAATGTTTCTTGTTTTTTTTTCACTCTTATTTCAAAATAAAGAATTTTAAATTATGTTTTCAATTTCTTGAACTTACCCAAACGTCAATCTCTGGGCCTGTATATTTTTTTCCTTCAAATACTTCTGGTGCAGCATACGGTGGTGAACCACACCATGTTGCCAACAATTCACCACGTTTATACATATTTGAAAATCCAAAATCAGCTATTTTTATATTCATATTTGAATCAAGTAAAAGATTTTCAGCCTGAAAGAAAATCATTTTAAAACCATCAATAAATTATACCTTTTTTATTTGAGGTTTCAATTATTTATTATATGAATAATTTAAAAACTTTAGAAAATTAAAATTAATTAAATTGATAAAATTTTTTTTTTAATTTAGCTTATTAATTATTAATTACAAATTTTTTGCACTGTTTTATTTTTATGCTCATTGAATTTGGGAAAAATGCACTAGAAAGAGCAAAAAACAATTTTTATACAGATGTTTGAACGTTTACGCCAATTTGATAATGATAATAAAATTTTATTTGGTAATATTAAGGGATCCTCAAGTATTTTCTTTTAATAAAATAAGAGGGAAACGAAAAACTACAATGAATGTTTATCTAAAAAAAAGAGAAAGTTTGATTCTGATTTCAATGCTTAAGTTTAACTATATTTCAATAGAAACATTTTTTAAAAGGTTTATTCATACATTTTTGGCCCAGCAGTTCTAGATGCCTATAGGCATCAAGAGATTCAAAATATAAAGCCTCAAAAATGTTTTTTTCCTAGGAATACCCTATGTTTAAAAAAATCATAAATTCTATCAGAAGCTAAAACTAAAACACAAGAAGAAAGATGTCAGAGGGATGGGTGGGAGAGGCGTAGAGAAGAGAGGAAGGAACATAAATGTCGATGAATATCCAATTTGAACTTCTGTAGATTATAATTTTAAATAATATAAAAATTCTGAATTAAATTTCACACATCATACATAAAATTGTATCATGAGAGGTGTAATGTGAAAATCCTTCAATTGTAAATTATACAAGTTTGTAGATTTGTGTTTATTTTATGCTTTATGATATTTTGTAAAGAAGTCATCATAGCAATTTTTTCTTTCTTTATACAATAGAAAACATAAGGAAAAACACTATAAGGATAAGGTGCATATTTTTATATACATACATACATACATACGAGTATATACATAAATGTATTCACTACGTGTAAATGCACATAATAAAAAAAATTTTATGCTGTTCATTTTATTATATTAATGTACATACATGGTTTGAGTGCAGAATCAGGTTCTTTTATCAATTATAATAACACTGTTGATGATGATAATGATGATAACGATGATAAAGTCACAAAAGGAAAAATTGAAGAAAAAAAATGAGGAAGTATTCCCATTGACTGTAAGGTGAACACCCCAATAAGAATCTTTATTCCTGTCACGTCAGATAAACTTTATAAAATGTATAAAAGTATGAGTATGAATAAATTGTGTGCTTATCTTTTCTATTATAATTTGCATGTGTTTTTTTTTTGAAGTGTCATCAAAATTTAATAATTTTTTCGTTGAATAGGATAATACTTTTATGATGTGTGAAAATTAAAACCTGAATGCTAAAAGTGAAGTATAAACAGATATGATATAGGAAAATTAAATTCTGAATATTTATTAGAATATTAAATGAAATTGAGATTAAAATTTATTTCCCTCATTTACATACATTTTCCTATTTTCTGGAACCCAATTTATCGTTTCTGACGAAAAACAGTTTATTTTGGATGGAGCAGACTTTAATCAGTCCTACGTGATCCAAAAGAAATTAAAATGAACATGAATTATAATAGGGAGTAGTGAAAAAAATTAACGCAGGGTAAATAATGACAGAAGTTGTTGTAATTCGTACTGGATGAATTCAGCGATAGTGTAGGTTTCAGCACACTACGTCTGTTTATAGCACAAAAGTTTTAAAAACGAGTGACCTTAAAGTACAGGCACTGCAGCTCATGTTGTCCTAACTTTAATCCTAAAGAGAATCTTTTAGCAACATTATTAGACAATATAAAAACTCTGAGAAGTTTAAAAATTAGAACGTGATACAGTAAATTTTCAATTCATTTAATAAATAAAAAGTATTTAAATATGTACATATATAAAAAAGTTTGTTGCATTTAAGATTGTGTGCGTGCGTTATGTATAAAAATGAATTCAAAAGTTTAAATAAAATTACTAAAGTAAGTGAAAAATAAACAATGTGTTTTATGTTTCTTTTTTGGTAGAAACAAAGTAATAAAAATAATACAAAAAAAAATAGAAAAGAATTAACAAAACAACAACGTTATACAAAAAGAAAAACATAAATTTTATTCCCTTGATTATATGTATTTTATTTTCAATTTATTACTTCTTTAAAATTACATGACTTTAATATATTCAAAAATTAATAGTCTTTTCTACAAATTTTCCCAACTTAATCGTTGATATAACATTATAAATTAACCCAATAAAATTATCCTCATTTATACAATCAAAATATCATATTTATAATTTTATTTTATGAAAATAAGAATTAATCAATCATGTTGAAGAAATTTTATTGAATTTTCTTTTGTTGTTATTATTATTATTACATACGAGTATATACGTATATAAATACAAGCGATTCCATGAAAACGTCATCCTGACCTGACCTTGTTTGTAACTTTTTTATTTTACTACTTTATTACTTCGTCTTTCTTTTTTTAAGTTTTTCTTGTGCATTATTTATTTGAAATAGTTTATAGAAAATTTTTATTCCATCGATATTATTATAAATTGTTTTTATCTACAATACGACATAATATGAGCGAAAAGAAATGTCAGTAAGTGACGATGAAATTCTCTGTAAATGGTCAATTCTCTGGTAACGAAGAGGAATTTTTCTGATGGTTTTTGATAAAAATTTTAAAGTATTTTAAAATGTACATAATTGATACTTTGATATTCTGTACAAAATGGATAATTCTTTAAAAATTATAACAGATGTTGCTAGTTATTTCAGTTGGTTTTTAAAATATGTATGAAAAGAAGGTGATAACGAAGAAGAATCGCACAATACCCTAATATTAGAACACAAAAATGTTTCTTAAAAATTCTGCAAAGTGTTAGGTAATTTTAAAGTGCCGCTTTTATAGTTTT
Organism: Bombylius discolor; assembly: GCA_939192795.1. NCBI lineage: Eukaryota > Metazoa > Arthropoda > Insecta > Diptera > Bombyliidae > Bombylius > Bombylius discolor. The sequence continues at coordinate 13,248,588 of OW584240.1, read as the reverse complement.
ATTACATCATATTTCTACATTAAAAATGTTGATGGAAAAACCTATGATAATGATTGTTGAAAAAAGGTAGGAGAAAAATAATGTGGAAGTCCAGGTAACGAAGAAGAAAATTAGTACATATTTATAGGTCTTCTTTTATGTGGATGCATGCGTAAGGTTGTTGATGAGCAGAGGAATTACGATAGATAACAAAAAATATTAGTATTTATTGAATAAATGCTACTTTTAGTTTTTCGGTTTTGATTTCACTTTTCAGAGAATCACCCAAATATAATTTCTGTTAGGAGTTAAGCGAAGAAACTTTGTAGGGGCATTACATGATCCCTTTTCTTATTGTACTTGTTTTCTTTTTATATTTTTTGGCTAAATTTTCAGAAAATTTTTGGCGCAACAAGAGGTTGCTTTTTTATCGGTCAGTGACGCCAATTTCGTAAATATACTATGTCGTGAAAAATTCATAATTGGTTAACGTGGTGATTTTTGGAAACTACCAAAAATTTAATTAGCACTAAGTATGCCTCGCGGGACGTGTCTTAGGATATTTTGGGTAGGATACCTACAATCATCCTGTTTCATTCAGAAATCACACTGTATTCCCAACCCTGACATTTACGATGTCGTTTACTATAGGTCCTTGAATAGGGAACTTCCCATTGTTCGGTTTTTAGTTCTGGCTAGTGCTAGACAGCTACAGAGATAGTGAAAGAGAGTTTCTCTGCATGCAGCTACAGCAATTAGCAATTAATTAAAGGCAGTTTCTCCGCGTGATCCCATATTGGCCAGTGTGGATTTAATAATTACAAAAAATAATAAATTTTTATAAATCATACGCCAAATTTCGTTAAAAATAAAATCACACAAAAAAATCTTCCGAAATGTCAGTCAGTGACGCATGGAATTGGTCATAGTATATGTACTACATATATACATATATCATATTTAAAAATAATTTTTTTTTTTTTTTCAAGTTTATGTCTACATATTTCAACTTCATTTCATTATCTACGTCTGCAAGTATTTAATTTCATGGGTCATGGTAATTTCACTATCCATTGTTTTTTTTTCTTTTTTTTTTTTAATTTTTCCGGCATATATGTATGTATGTATGGTGTGTAGAATGTCTAGAATACTAGGTCATTCAGAAAGTTCGCGGCCTAACAATGAAACAACATGAATTAATAAGTTAATATACATTTATTCTTCAGTATATTCTCCTTTAAGCTCAATACATTTTTTTCATCGATTTTCTAATTCATTAACCTCATCTCTGAAGTGATTTTCTTCAAGCCCTCTAAAGTACTCATTCACGGCTGCTATAGCTTCTTCATTTGATGAAAAACGCTTCCCACGAAGGAATCTTTTGAGGTTTGGGAACAGATGAAAGTCAGAGAGGGCCAGATCTAGTGAATACGATGGATGTTCCAATAACTGGAATTGTAATTTCTTCAATTTTGACGTTGCAAAGACACCTTTGTGAGCTGGTGCATTGTCTTGGTGAAAGATGATTTTTTTTTCGCCAAGCCAGGTCTTTTCTCTGTAATTATTTTATCCAATGGATCCAAAGGATTCGAGTAATACTCTCCTGTTATTGTTTTACCTGTTTGAAGGTAATCAATCAACAAAATTCCTTTTGCATCCCAAAAAACTGACGCCATCACCTTTTTTGATGATTTTGACCACTTTGGCTGCTTTGGAGCTGAACATCCGGGCTCAGTCCACTCTGCGGTTTGTTGTCGCAACTCAGGATCATAGTGGTAAACTCAAGTCTCATCCATAGTTACAAATCGACGCACAAAGTCAGTTTTATTCTTTTGAAAACGATCCAAATGTTGTTGAGAAAGTTTCATTCGAATGCGTTTTTGATCCGAATTTAACAAATGCGGCACCCATCTTGTCAATAGCTTTCTCATACCTAATTCATTAATTAAGATCTCATGTATTGACCCAGTTGAGATGCTTGTGGCCTCAGCTAAATCAGTTAATCGGCGGTCTTCCAAAACCAAATCATGGACACAATCAATCATTTCTGGAGTTGTTGCAGTTCTTGGACGTCCTGAACGTGGATCATTATTAATGTCCGTACGGCCATGTTTGAATAGAGCAATCCATTTTTTTATTATTGTATATGATGGAGCACTGTCTCCTAACACATTCACCATATCATCAAAAATTTCCTTCCCGTTTAATCCTTTTTTAAATAAATATTCAATCACTGCACGAGTTTTTAAGTTTTCCATTTTTTGAAACAAAGTAAACACGTCAAATTTAATCAGCTAACAAAACAAAAGTATTTGACAGATCGATTTGAAATTTATGGCGTGTTCATGTGAAGAACGGAAATTTCCAACAACGATATCGTTTTGCTTCTAGCAGCGCTATCTATATGTTAGGCCGCGAACTTTCTGAATGACCTAGTATATGTATATTATTTACGTTTTTTTAATGATTATTTTTACACTTGAAAAAAACAAAAAAAAAAAACTTATGAATAAAACTTCAATTTTCCATGCAATCATTCTGTTGCTATTTTTTTCTTTATTTTTATTTTTAACTTTGCTTCAGGCGCCAGACTAGAAAATTTTCTTTTTCTCTATTTATTCTTTAAAAAAAAAAAAAAAAATATGGAAAAAGTGTAAGACAAGAGTAATTGTTTTTTACAAATGAAATAGGTTTTTTTCTGGTTTTTCAAGGGTGTTTTCATACAAATTCCACTGCATGAAAATGTTCCAGAAAAAAAAAACGATAGAAATGAATTTGTGGAAATATTTAGAAAATTTCGAACCAATTAAGAATTATTTTCATTCGTTGTCATTCTGTAAAAACTTTCTATCAAACACCATCCAATCGAAATGAAGTTATTTATGATGCTATAGTTTAAAAATTTTAATTTTTTTCTGTCCTTTAAATGAAATGCATGTTTTTGGATTCAGTTATAATAACTAAACGCAAATATATTTTTGTTTTGTTTCTACTACGTCACATTTATTTTGCAGCCGCTTCACATAAAATTAAGGTTAGTGAAAAATTTGTCAAGGCTTTAAACAAAACTAGTACCGTCTTTCAAGATTTATGCAGTGGTTTTTTGGTCTTTCTGAGGCGAACGTTCAAGAAGGTATATTCATCGTATTATAAATTAAAAAAGTGTTGAAGGATGAGAAGTTTAAAAACTGTCTTTCGAATATTGAAAAAAGTGGTTGGAATTCTTTGCGACTTATCATCCAAGAGTTTCTAGGGAACACAAAGCTAATTATTAACAATTAATTGCTAATTTATTGCATAACTTTCACCAGATGGGTGTGAACATGTCCCTGAAAATTCATTTGTTACATCGCACCTTGACTTATTTATTTCCTGAAAACCTCGGAAACGTGAGCGACGAGCATAATGAGCGTTTTCCTCAGGACTTAAAAAGTTTTGAACAAAATTATCAGGGATATTGGGATCAAAACATGTTATAGATGGCTACTGTTGTTCTAATATAATAGACACAGATACAAAAAATTATAGGAGAAAAGTTAAAATAGTCCGTTTTAAATTTTTATTCTTCTCTTTGTGCCTATTTTTCCTTATAACAAAAATAACAAATATTTTTTAAAAGGGACGCGTTGGGTTTTTTCATTTTAAAAAATCTCAATCATTAAGAAAAAATATTTTTCTTTCAAGGAGAAGTCCTTCCAAACTAGTGTGATTTTTCAACAATCTTTCTTTTACAGCTAATTAATATTTTAAATTTAACAAAATTAATTTTCTTTTTTTTTTTACTTCTCCGCAAAACTTTTAAATTTTGACGTAAAATAATTATTAAGTTCGACGCTCTAAAAAAAACATGCTTTTTCTTCATACTTCATTTCTTTTAATTTATCTTAATTTTTTTTTTTTCAATTTTGTTTTTGCTTTGAATGTTTTTGTCTTTTCGGATACCATTTTTATTTTATTACAAACATAAACGCCGTTTTTATTTATATATTTTTTAAATTGTTTATTTAGTTTTTAAAAAAAATTTATTAAATTATTGATAAAAGAATATCTATTGAGTGTAACGTAATTGTCATTAAAACTTATGTATGTATGCATGTAGAAAAATATAGAAAATTTTTAAAGTTAACTATGTATATCAAGTAATAAAATTATAGTCACGTTCCACAGATAATAAAGTTATATGCTTGTAATTAGATTCAAGTCAATGTTAAAAAAAAAATAAAGAAGATAAATAATATTTAGAAAAATAAAAACAGCAATTAAACGTTAAAAAAATATAAGTAAATCCTTTTTATTTTTGTTAATAATACAATATATACAAAAATTTATTATACATTTCATATTTTTCTTATTACTTTAACACGAATTCCACACAATTAAAAATAAATATAGGTACATTCAATTTATTTAACGTGTTCATGGAAAATTTTTAATTCTGTAGCAACAACACGTTTTGGCAATGATTTTTGTTAAGAGAACACATATGTATGTATTTAAATAAATCATTTACAGACATTAAAATATTTGTTTTTTGTCTTTTATTTGAAAAAGTTTAACACAAAATGAAGATTTTGAATATTATTTCACTCTTGGGTAAAGCTTTTATTATTTGTTTTTATTAATTTATAAGATTTTTCTTTCTTTTTTCATTCCAAAATATTAATTTTTTTATTATTTACAGAATGTTTTTTAATTTTTAAAATAAATAATTCATACGGGTATCATATAAATGAACTAGTGGACCTTCATTCTGTTTTTAAAAAGTAATAAAAAAAATATGAATACTTTTATTAAATTTTTACTCATATGAATTCATTAAAATTTAATTAATAAATAATTTTACAGTGGAAAAGTTTTAGCGGAAGTGAAAACAACTGAAATTACGAAAAGAATTTATGTTGATGAATGGAAAGAATCATTATTTGAATCTGTATGGAAAAAGTTAATTGATTTAACGGATGTATCAGATTCAAGTCATGAATAATATACGCATGTGGTATACATACATTTATATACATAGCTATATATATTTCTTTTTTCAATAATTATATATATAATTATACAACTTACCTTTAAATCTCTATGAACGATTCCTCGATTATGACAATATTCAACTGCAGAAAGTATTTGCCAAAATTTAAAACGTGCTGCACGTTCTGACATTCGACCACATTTTGCAATATAATCTGAAATTAAATGAAAATTAATTTAAAAATTTAAAAAAAAAAACAAATTTTTTAATATCAGCTCATTTACTTTTGTGAAAAAATTAAAAAAGAATAAGTTTGCAAAAAAAAAAAATAAAATAAAATAAAAATAATACTTAAATAATGAATTTTTAATTTTAACAAAACAATTTTTTCAATGCAATTTAAATATACCTGAACAATCGAAATATTTTATTTACTCAATTTTTGTTTTTGTTTTTTTTTTTTTTTTGTAATATTCAAAATCACTCACCAAAAATTTCTCCTTGACTAGCATACTCAGACACAATATAAATCATATTTTTGGTTTCCATTACCTGCAAAATAAAATAAATAAACGTGAAATTTTTAATTTAAATTCAATTCAAAAATATAAATTTGTTTATAAATATTTAAAAAAAAAAAAGAATTACTTATGTATATGTATTATATTTTTTTCACACCAAAATATAATTTTTAATTTTTATTTTTGTCTATAAAATCATTAAAAATCCTTTTCAATTTAAAACGAAGAATCCTAAAATTTTTACAAGTTTTGTGATAAAAATAAAATTATTTTCACTTAGTTTCAAGAGTTTTTAATATATTGTAAAGAACCCTTTCAAATAAATAAAAATGAGACATATTGTACTCGTGTACTACATATAACTCTATGGTCCCTTTTGTGTAAAATTCATGAGATTTTACAAATGTTGTTATTTTTTTTTCTTGTGTGAAAAATAAGTTTTAAAATTTTCCAAAAGTTATTACGGTCAAAATTCATGATTTATTTATTTATTTTTTTTTAAGGTTTCCTTACAAAGTGTATAATGTTTATTTAGTGTAACAATAAAATTTTAATGAATGAAATTAATAAATGATAGATTTTCAAATTTAGTAGAAAACAAAGAAACATAAAACATTAATAGATTTTTTTTTATGTCCACATTGAAATTGATAGTTATTAGAAGTTTAAAAGAATCTGAAAATTAAAAAAAGTCGATAAAAAACGAAAAAAATATTGCACAAAAGCTAAGTTAAGCCTTTGATGAGCATAAGATGTTCCGAAATTTATGAAGTTGAAAATTTACACACAATGTGGTACGTTTTCTTCTAAAAACTCGAGATATCTTGATGATTATCTTATCCTGAGAGTAAATCAAAAGTTTGAGTTTCTTCATTGTCAGATAAGACTTATCATGAGGATGAAGTTATGTGAAGGTGTCAGATATCTTTGACAGTAAAAGATTTTTTGACTGCACCGATATTGTAAGATTTCAATGAATTTGAGAGAAATAATTTTTTTAACAAGGATTCATATGTATGTATCTACATATATATTAATAACTTTTTCACTCTTTGTGAAATTATTGCTCTTTTTTTTCTCCTTTTTCCATTTACATTTTGCATAAATCTTTCCAAATTTCTTTAACAAAAAAAAAAAAAAAAAAAAAAAAAAAACAGTTCAGTAATAACGTCAAACTTGAACATTTTGAATCATTCAAAATTAATCATTGAGTTGGCTTCATTTACATTTTCAGGGCTGGAATTAGTATTTCTGTCTGGAAGATAAGTTATCTTAGCGATAGATGAAGAAAACTAATTTAGTACTTATCTCTGACCTTGTCTGTTGAAGATAGCACCTTCTTGTCTAAATGGTTCTGCAGACTTCGAAATAGGTGGTAATCTGATGGCGCTATATCTGGGGAATATGGAGGGTGAGGCATGATTTCCCTACCAAAGTCCTCCAGTTTTTGGAGGGTCTCTCTCACATTATGTGGTATGGCGTTATCATTATGAAAGAAGATTTCACGTCTATTAACAAGAGCTGGGGCGTTTTTCTTCCAGGGCTTCCTTCAAACGTTTTTTTAGGTGACGATGGATGGTGGAATGGGTAGATTCGAGCGTCCCCGCTAATTCCTCAACTTTTGACCAAAGTAAGTCTTTATCAAACTCAACTGGTCTTCCATAACGTGGCTCATCTATGAGGCTAAAATTCCCTAAACTAAATTTCTGGAACCATCTTTGCATTTGACTTTAACTTATGGTGGACTGACCATACACATCACAAATAATTTTAGCCGCTCTTGTTGCGTTGTTGCCTTTTTGAAATTCTCTTTGGCACTTCCATTTCATACTGTAAAATTTATTTTTCTAACTCACACTATACACTTGAAAAATTAGAATAAGAATGAGGATATACTAGATAATCCTTCGCTATTTATAGATATTGGCGGAAAAACCCTGTCAAATAGTTATTTGTACCTGAATATGACTTTATAGAAAAACCCGCATTATTCATGGGATAACCCAATACATATGTATACATACATATACACTGAAAAGTAATACATATAATGCTATAATATTTTATAATGTAAATTGATAGAATATTTCAAATTTATAACTAACAAATTTTTTTTTTTTTCATAAAGATTTTTTTTTACCGTTCTGACTACACGTTATTTAAAATTTCCAATTTCATCACTGTCAGTATGGTAACGGCAAATGTATGGGAAAATGATTGTTGTACATACGAGTATTTACGTAAATAAAAGATCTTTTATGTTATAAAAAATTTAGGTTATTTTTGGTACTATAGAAAAATGTGAAAATTTTGGGTTTTTTATTAGTGGTAGCTGAAACATTGTTTATTTTTCTGAATTTCTTCTGTTTTTTTTTCTTCGGATATTGTCTTGGTATATTTTTTAAATAAACATTTTTGAATTATAAATTTAAATAAGCGTGTGCTAGAACAATTTCGGAGCATTTTCCTATCGAAATGATTCGAAATTCAACAAATTTTAACAGTTGTATAAGTATGGAAATAAGTGGTAGGTAACCCTTCTTCGGAAAATTATTGCTTTCAAGCTAACAACATTTACTTTTGCATAAACATAGACAGATATCAATTACGCATGAAAAATAAATATAGGTTTAATTCAAACTAATTGAAATTATCGATAAAAATATTAAATAACGGCCTTTGAAGGCGATAAAAGTTCAAAAACTTATGCAAAAATGATGAGTTATTTCAATTAAAAAACTAAAAATAGAACTTTTTTATTCGAATATTTTACTGAAATGTCAGTTAACAATTATCTTATAAAATTGTTTAATAATAAAACGTTTTAGTTCTAATGATTACGAATATCTTTTGTTTTAAATTAATTGATTTTTTTAAATTTGTTTATAAAGTATGTGTATTTTTCTATTCTTACTTATCAATTGGTAGCGCGATTGCTATGTATACATTATACATACATATATAGTATACATTCATATTGTATAATTGTTTCTAAAGAAAACAAAAAAACATAATAAAGTTTATTTAACATGATAAAGTCACGCAAATTTTGCATGATGAATCTGAGACAATTAAAAAAAATCGTGGTTAATACGAAATTAAATTTTATTTGAATTTAAATTTTTGTTTTTTTCAATTATAGCTACTTATTATAAAATTTTCACGTTTTTTGACACATTTTTTTACTTCAAAAACTCGGTGTAATTATAAGACATAGTATTCTATACTTCAAATTTAAATGTTATCATTTTGCTATTACCACTTTAAAAATCCATTTCTAGATAATCAATATTATTTCTAACTTTTGTTAGACTATTATCACCATTTTAATTTTTTTTTAAAGTCATTTTCATTCGAATTTAAAAACAGTTCTTATCATTTAATTGATCTAACAGAGGGAGTATTTATCAGTTGTTAATCATATGAAAATTGTTGGAATTTTTGTTTTTAATTTAGGTTGTCAACTTTAGATATGATTTTTTGAATAATGAAAAATTTTTACATATTAGGAAATAAATGGTATTCTTCGACATTTTGAACACATGAAAACCATAACATACATACATAATAAGAAAAATGGGACTTCTGAACTTTGGGCTTTTATACATATTTCGGGCTCTATTGCACCGATTTGAGTCAAATAAGAAGCAACAGAACAGAGAACACTTCAATTTAATCAAAATGAGAATTTTTCAAGATAAGTGCAAAAATAATTTTTTTTCTTAAAATGACGTTTTTGTGCATTTTACCCTATAACACCCTAGTCGACGGATTTCTTTTGTTTAAAGTTTGTTTGAAAAAAAAAAACCCCTTCAAGAAACATCTTGACCAAATTTTAACTTCCTACTCTCCTCGGAACATACTTTTTTAAAGTGACGAAAAGGTCTACAAAAATTTCCTTAACAATGGGCATATGTAAAAATTAACATAGAGCGTATGTAAAATTTACCATATGTAGATCGGAATGTTAAAATAAGGCTCAAAATTATAGTGTACATGTTTGTAAAGATGAGTTCATTCGAAGGTTAATTTGATGTTAAAATGACGTTTTCTTTTCAATAAAAATTGTTTAGAAAAATTATTATGTGCTTATGAATAATATTCAATTAGAAAACGAATGAACATTGCAATAACAAAAATCATTCAGCATTTCGTTATATCAGAGAGTTCCCCCTTCTGTGGTTAACAGAAACGCACTATACTAATCAATCAGTAATTTTATTTTTGTTTTCATATTTAATAAATTTAAAAATAATAATAAAATTAATTTTCAAAGAAGAACAAACTGAATTTCAATTACATCTTGTACTTCACACTTTATTAAGGAAAATAAAAAATCTTGAAATAATTCAATAAATCAATACCAATAAGCATATTAGAAGATATTGTGTGTAAAAAAATCTATGCATATTTACATGTATGCATATAATTTTTCTAAAGTTTATTGTTATTGTGAAATTCATTGAGTTGCAATTTATAAATATTAATAACCTTGGTAATTGTAGCCTAATGACGTGAAACCACTTACATTGTCTTCTGTGATGTAATCGAAACGTAATCTTCCTTTAATAATATATGCAATCTCAGCGTTTATAATGACAATGTAACACCACATGTAACAATGTTTTAGTTACGTATGTACAGGTTTTTTGTATACAATCATTCATTTTATACATACATATGTATGTACATTGATAGATAAGGATGTAATAATAATATTTTGTTGTTATAATGTCATCGTCAAATGGAATAAAATATTGTGGAATTGCTGTGGCATAAATTACGTTACGCTTGATGTCTAGTAGTGGGATTATTCAGTTTTGTGATGCATGATTTATATTGACGTCATATAGAATAATTATCATATTTAATCATTTTAAACGTGTGTAAATTTGTGCTAACATACGAGACATTGTAATCATAATAATTTAATACAACTTTTTGTAAATATATTACAGGATGATCATGTAAATTAATAATTTAAAAGAATGTTTTATTATACTATTAGCCTAACATACAAGGCCGTTAAGAAATTCTCTTGAGCAAAATACGTTTTGCACACACACACACAAATTTTTATTCTTAGAATAAGCAAAAAAGAACAAAGTTGTGTCGAGGCTAGACTGAGGACCAACAAAGTCTATACGTAATGTGGGTCCCAGATTCCCTATCCAAAAAAGATGCCAACTCCAAGCCGTTTGGACCAGAACTCTTTTGCTTCCTGCCTAGAAGCCACGCAAAAAACAATATAAAAGAATTGGAAATGAAGGAATGCATTTCCAGGAAACAACTCAACATCAACAAGAACGATTTAAGGACCATCACGACCCTTCTCACTGGGCACTGCCCACTCAACTATCGCATGGTTAAGATAGAGCTAAGAAAGGATGACAAATGTATATTCTATAAAAAAGCCAAAGAAATAAATTGTCTTCTTTATTTTTAATTTCTTTAACCATATCGGAGAAATGTTGTACATTGAAGCCGTAGGTGTACATGATAGACAGTAGTTTTAAGAAAAAATCTTCCATAAAATTATCAGATTTCCTAAAAATGTGTTAAAAAATTTCATAATTTTGGTCATTTTTGATGAATTAATTTAAAAAATCTAAATATTCATATGAACACCTTATACGATATTTCCTCAGATATCTAACAATACCAATCATGTTAGTCAGTAAGGCAAAATAATTAATTAATCACTCAAAAAAAATAAAATAATAATAATAATAATAATGGGATTGTTTTCTTCAGATGTTTGTAAATTATACATACACATATGTATGTTTTACAACATATTGTCATGCATAAAATAAAAAATACATACTTTTTTTTACATAATCATATTGGTTTTTATTTTTATTTTATTTTTTGCTAGAAATTGCATTAAATTGTTTTTCATAACTTTCTTTTGTTATTTTGTCACTTCTTTGTAACATGTATATAGGCATGTACATTTTAAATTATGAATTTTTGTATAAACTTATTATAAACTTATGTACTTTAAAATTAAGCAATTTCCAGTCGTATTGTATAAAAATTGAAATATTTTCCCGTTTAAATAGGAATAAATAAAGTTTGTGTGGTGGTGCTCTTGTAAAAGTTAAAAGAAAATTTTGAAAAACAAAACAAATGGTTTTAAAAAAAAATCTGGAGAAAACTCTTTGCTGCTTCGTGCCAGTTTCGCAAGTGAAAAAATTAGGACATTTTTACAATTATATTCATACATTGTTTATGTAATATGTATATATGTATGTGTATAAGATGAAGTTTTACTATCTGATTTTTTTTTTTAACATTAAATTTGTTTTTCTTTTTTGCCGCATTTTATACTATATAAGGTTTTTAAATATGTATTCATTTTTTCTTCTTTATTTTTTTTATATTCTCATTTTTAAAACATTCATAATTTGCATTATGAAAATATTCATTTTATCACTTGTCTTCCATTTTGAAATTTGTACATGGTTGTATATGTACGAATTTGTAAAATACAAGGAAAAAATGAAGAAAAGAACCTCGACAACATTCTAAGAAGGTATAGAAAAACAGTCCTTATGAGCGAATATGATGTATGAAAAAAAAATTGCTGTGTTTTAATGGAACTGAGGAAGTGAGAACTCTGAATTCTCATGATAAGAGCGGTTTTTTCGCACTGATTTTTCTGAGTCGCCAATAGAGATCGGCAAGGTACATATGTATGTATTATATAGACAAATATGTATAAGGTATGATCAAGCGTAAATGGAAATAAATTTCTCTTTTCGTTTGGTTGAAATTTTGTTATTTTCTGGTATTTTAGAGTTATTTTGTGATAATAAAAGAAAATTTATATCTTATTCTAAATAAAATTATTTCTAAAAATAATAAAAATATCAATGCTCACGTTGGCCAGCAAAATATAAAAAAAAATATTTTTGAATGTTTGAGATTTTTCTACATACATTTGTACATATGTATGTGTACATATGGTTTGAAATCCTTTTATTGAACATGAGAAAAAGTATTAAATTTTATAGGTATACAACTTTGTTCTAATTCAAAAAAAACTAGACGACAACTGACGACTCAACTTTGTGTATTAATACCACTAGTATCTATGTGTTTCTGATGGATTTTCCCTATATCAAAATATATGTATTCCAAATTTTATAAATTCTTCTGAAATAAAATTTTTAAAGAGGACTAAGATGGTAACGCAAACCCTAAATTATCGCGCATGAATTGATACGTTGAACTCGATTTGCTGAGTCCATTCTTTAGTTGTACATTTTTCTCTTAACATTTTGCAAAATTTTTTAGAATTTTCATTCAAATAGTTCAAATCATCCAAGTTTTTTTTAATAGTATTTGCATTTGTCTTTATAGTTTTTTTTAATTTACATTAGTAGCTCATGATTTTCTTTTTCTAATTTTTTATTTATTGTCAACAACTTTACATTCTTCTTTCTATAGAAATAAAGGTTTTTTTCTTTGTTGTGACATCAAGAACAAACAAAATTATCATTTAGTTCGATATTTCCTGTTGAACGTTTTTCTGGTACCGATAAATTTTCTAAATCATTTATGTTTAAATCGCTACTATTGTCATTAAAAGCATTTAGATATCTTCTTCTGTTTAATGGAAAATAAGTTTCTGAAAAGTCATAGACGGTAGTTGTTGGATTTTTTTCAAAAATAGTAGAAAGGCACTGCTATTTTTCAAAAAATAAAGTTGGAGCAGCAATTGCCAATAGTTTTCTTTTGTCTAAGCATTTTTTTTTTTTTTTTCAAAATGCTTTGAACAAACAAATTTGCCTCTGCTATGGTTTCTAATTTTTGAAAACAGATTCTCAATGAGCCTTTAATTCTTTATTTTTTGAAAATTTAAATAAATTTTTATTAAAATTTGTGGTATTACATGCTTCAATGCAATAACGTCCTAATTTTTTAATTTTTTTTTAGTTGATTCCTTGTTACTACTTTCTATCGTGATCTCTGTTTGTAAAAATAATGAAGAAATCATGAATAATTTGCAACTTGTAATAGATACCCATTACAATCTTCAATGCTTCCCCCATTATCTTGGGATCTAATGTCAAAGCTCTTTTTTCAACATTCAGAATTTGAGACTTCTTATACATATATTTATTCTACTTTCCTTGCAAATCACAAAGCTTTTTTTTTTTAAATTAAAGAAAGTTATTTTCGAAGTCTTACTAAATATTAAGTAAGTAAATACATGCTTTTATGAGTGCATTCATCCTAAGATTAATTCAAACATTAAAAAATATAAAAACGAAGAACAATTTTCAATCGTTATCACTTCTCTTGTATATTAATAAAATTTAAATAAATATGTACATACATATTTATATATTTGTAAAATCTTTTCTAATCTTTAAAATTATTCACCGATAACAAAAGAAACTCATTTTAAAAATTGAATTTAAAAAATCATTTTTTTTGTCTATTAAACCCCATTTTTTTTTTTTTTTTTTTTTGAATAAATATACACAAAGTACATTGAACCCAGGTATTTTTTTTATTATTCTTTTTTTGCTCGTGATTGTTCGTTTGTTTTTTTGTTGAAAAGTGTTGAAGTGTTTTGAAAGTTTTGAGCTTTTAAATAAGAAAGTAATTAATAAAATCACAAAATAAAGAGCTTTTGTAATCGTTTGAAGAAAAAAACAACATTGTTTTGGACTATCTCTTTCGAATTAATCAAAAAAGAAAACATTATCATTAAAGGAACGTACTTTATATGTATGTAACATTATTGAAATACGGATCTATTGAACGTGAACGGCTACACCTGTATTTATTTATGAATAATTGTCTTATAGACTTTGCAAACTTACTTGCATCACCTATGTTTTTTTAATAAGCTACTTTCAACTAACTTTAATTTGTTCTCATTTTCAAGAAAGAATGAAAATATTTGAAGAAAAATAAATAAAAAATGTTTTATCAAAATTAAATTTAAACAGTAAAACGATTAGGATTACATGTCAGTTCAGAAGGTGTGATATTTATGATTTACACTGTAAACGATACAGGACCAAAGGAAGCCTAGTCAGGCAAAATATTCAAAAAGAACTATAAGAATATCCCTAGAAAGAACTTTCAAAACGTGTGAAAACTAATGTAATAACTTTTAAAGCGTTTATTTTTCCATATTTGTATTGTATAAAATTATTGTTACATCAAATTATTGTCATAGAATAATTGACAAAAAATTTGTCATACTTGAACAAAAATTTATTATTTACATATGAGGTTTGTATGTATGTATGTTTTTTATACATTCATTGATTTATTCGATTTCTTAGAAAAATAGAAGAAATATTCAAATATGATATTTGAAATACTTGCAACGAATGAAATCTATTATTCCATAGAATGATTCTTTTCTATTCAATTTTTTTTTAAATTTTTAATTTAAAAATTTCTAATTTTTTATGAGGTTTAGAAGAAGAGAGTTTTTTCAAAAAATTTTCAGGAACAAATTTAGCATTCTTTACCTTCAATTTTTGACTAAATTTTAATTTTAAACATTATTATGTAATTTCTTAGTCACTGTAGTTATCTGTCTGGTATTGTAAGCTAAGTATTCGTACGTAGATTAAAAATTCATAAAAAATTTCAAAATGTTTTTTCCTAAATTATGGTGTGGTACTATACATTGCGTACAAAGAGCAAAACATGAAACATATATATATGTAGTCTCTTTCACAGTTATACTAGTCTTATAAACATCTATTTTGTTTTCATTCAATACCTACAGTATCGTTCGAAAAAATAGCAGTGCTTAGTGAAAAATATTTACCTCATGGAAGTATCATATAGATATAATCCATATTGAAGTGAGGAAGAAATTTTACAAATCATGTGAATTTCCATAAAGTAGAGCTTTAAATTATATGACATTTTCATGAGGTAATTATTTTTTACTAAGCACTGCTATTTTTTCGAACGGCATTGTATATATAGCAATACAGATCATCCTTTATAAATACACAAGTATATTTATTCATTTTCACTTAATTTTATTACAAAAATCAAACATAAAAAATGCCTATTATAAGCATGTAAAAATCAATTGACTTTTAACCACGACGTGATAATAACGTGTTATTTTATCGATATACATTATGTTTGTCTACAAATAATAATAATGCAGGTGCGAAACATTGATACACAGTTACAAGTAGTAAATAGTTTCCAAGGTGGCAAGGCCGATATACTAATACCAAATATTTCTTATTTAATACAAAAAAAAACAATAATAAAGATAATTGTTATTATATAATAAACGAGGTAAAAAAAAAAAAAGAAGTACATATAGATGAGTTTATTTTATTGACATAAAAATAAAGTGTTTATCTACCGCTCATGTAGCACATTAAAAATATGTATACAATAATTTTCATTTACTAATTCAATATGTGATCAAAATTATTGTTGGCACACAGAACGAAAATAAAATTTTGAAGAAAGTACCCACTCAATAATATACATATTTTATTCACATGAAATTCTTTGCACATGTTATAAATGATTACATCAACAGTGTTATCTTTTACGTACATATATGCAACAATTATTGAAAGGTGAAAATTATTATAACGTCATTACTGCTTTTTTTTTCAATTTCTGTTTCTATGCCTCAAAAATAAAAATGATGATTAGAATGACGTTAAAACTTGAGTAAAAAAAAGATTGTTATTGATGTTGCTGTAATAACAACACAAAGTGTACACGGTAATAGATTAGAAATTGTCGCATTATATACACTTTATTGATTAAACTAAAAAAAAAAAAAAGAAACTATTTAGGTACACGTGTTTTAATATACAGAAATTACACAATTCAAGTCACAATACCGCGAGAATTGAAATGAAGCAAAAATTAGTTCAGTATTTTATGAATTTTTTATATCAAATTAATGTGGATAACTTGAAGTTCTTGGTATTCTATATTACAATATTTGATTTAACACAGCTTCGTTATAAATCAATATTTTCATTAAAATTATTTTGAGAAATTAAATATTGCATGTATGTTTAAATATTTTTAATGCATCAAAAATAGTGAGTTGAGATTTAGAAAACAAAAAAAGGGTGTTTTTTAACCGCGATAGAGCTTATGATCAAGTTACTGTAAAATCGTAACATTATCAATGAATTTCAGTGTAAACACATTAAGATGTAATTTGAGCAGTTGTAAAAACAGGTATCAAAATTTGGTGATAAGTTGATTTAGAGAAATAAACTTATCAACTGAACTTCAAAAGATCATGCAATTTAACACGTCTTGATTTTTTTTACTGTGGGGCCACCAGCAACCAGCAACAATTGCCACCAACAATGTTCAAAGTATTCGTGAGATACGACCAGCAACACTAAGAGTTATATGATGTGAAGCTGAAATACCTAAATATGTATTAGCATTTTCTTAACTTCATGAGGTTTGATTTTTTTGGTTTATGATTAATTAACACCTAGAACGGAAATAAGCAATAACTTTCATTTTTTAGAGTAATCAAGCACGTGTCACTTTAATAAATAAAAACATTCGTTTTATTTGTAGTAAAACAAAAGTACAATCAATAAATAGTTTATAGAATAAAAAATCATTTTAAAAAATTAATTTTTTTTTTACTTGAAAATTATCAATAAAATCATTGCTAAAATTCATACATAAATATAACTCACACATTCATATTGTTTTTGAAATAAATACAATATACTTATGTATTGCATGTATATATGTATAAAAATTATTGTTGCGAAAGTAATGTTATTTGAACTCGTTTTAATTATGTCGAAACAACCAACAGTTCGAGAATTCAGACATAATATTTTGTAGAGAATTTAGAACACTAGACATATTTTTTTTTAAGAAATAATTACGATAATTTTTATTTTATTTTTAATTTACGAAGTAATAAATTGATAACAAAATTGGCTTATGAAATGATAAGAAAATGTTATGCTGAATGAAAAAAAAAATAACGACTGACAACAACAAAGATTTAAAAATGTAAAACTGAAGAAAATAACGGACCCTCATAATATATGAATCGCTAACTGCAGAAAGGGGATATGTCCAGTTTTCTAAAAAAAAAATGACATTTTTGCATATTTGTACTCTAGATGGATAAAAGCATTATTTTACTCCAAAAATGAGGCATGTTTCAATATTAAACTTGGTTCTAATTTATAAATGAATTACAAAGTTACTGAAGAAATGGGATATGTTATGGAGATACCCCTTTTCTGCTATAAAAGCAGGTAATGCAACAATTTATACACTACTACATATGTATTGTATTATGCTGAACCATTTCACACGCATAAAAAGTTCTGTTATAAAACACATGTTTGAATTGTGATTGTTGAAAAAAGTTACTGGGGGGCAATTCTGTATCTATGATAATGTAGAAACATAAAGTGTTTACACGCTTACACCGACTTTGAGATTCTTCAACTATGTAACGATGACGTGTTACGTATACCATGAAGGAGAAGCAGAAAAAGGGGCTAATGACGTATGCTCTTTTCTAAAACACTATTTTGATCACCATGTTACACAAGATTCCTAAACTGCCTCGTAACTGATACATTCATATTGCGAAATTTCATTAAAAATTTAACTCTTTCTACAAAAAAGGAATGCTTATGCAGAAAAAGATTCCTATAAGCAAAAAAAAAAAAATGCATAATAATGAGTATACAGCAATATATTCCTAAGGATTATTCAGCATTTTGGCGAGAAATTACATGCTTGGCCAACTGAAGACCAGGAGTGTAATGCCTAATAATAATTTCAATTAGTATACATACATATGTATGTACGTTTAATTGTAACTAACATGAAAAAATAAAACATTTTCTAAGAATTTCTATTTGTATTTTTTCATTAACTGTAAAAAGGTGACATCTACATATATCAAATTAAGCAAACTGTGCAGGTAGGAACAAAAAATCCAAATTTTTCGTGTACTGGTAGATATCAAGAATATACAGTTGAGAATTTGGGAAAAAACATCCGTTATTTTTGAAAAAAAAAGTATTTTAACCTTCATTCATATGTACCTGTTTTATTACGTACAGGGTAGTACAAAAATGAAAATTTACCAATTAGTTGGCTTTCTAAAGTCTTTTTGATAAGCGATTAAGTATATACATATGTATGTACCAGTTTTTTTTGTCCTATTATTGATTTAATACCTATAATTCCAATATAAACTTCAAGTTTTAAGAAATTATACTGATATTTGCACACACATTTTTGAGCTATTTCATTTCAGATATTTTAAAAAAAAAAATTGTTTTTATTATGAATACGGAATTTACGGATTTTGGAAAAACTTTTTGTTAGAGGGCGTGAGCTGTTGGAAAAGAACTTTTTTCCAACGGTACTTTCATATGATACCAAACACCATTTGTGTCCTCTTTCAAGTTTCAGAAATATACCGTCATCGAAAGAAGTTGAAAAATCGATTTTTAAAAAACAAACAGTTTTGACTTAGAGTCTCTGTATTTCAAGAACCATTAATGTCAATTTTATCACAAAACTTTTAACGGTACTTTTCGGCTATAAAATGGAACACGTTAAAAATGGCATTCCAAAGTTTTTATATCAAAAAATCTCACACCTACTAATCGGAAGTTTGGACCAGTTTTTTCTATAATTTGCTTTTATGAGCATTATATAGTTATGCAGCATATTTTCCCATCACATATAAATGATTCATGAAAGATGATTTACCTATATCAAATTACATTTTCAATAAGTGAAAATGTTTTATTTACATGAATGTATAAAAGAAATCTAAAAAAGAAAAAAAAAACTGGAACATTTACATTATTTTCTTCGTAATAACTATTTATGAAAAAACAATTATTTTGTTAAAAATGACCTCACACAAAGGCTAAACAAAATTATTCGTCTATTGTCAATCATTCATTTACATTTTCCAATGGAACACATGTCAAGAGAATGTAAGTTACAAAAAAAAAAAAAAAAAAAAAACATATAAATATTTTTTCCACTTAAAATTATGTACTATGAAGTACATACATACATACCTAAGTAGTTGATTTTTAATACTTAAATAATTACATAATTTTATTTCACTTACCTGGTATAATTTTATTATATGAGGATGATCTAAACGTTTCATAATATCTACTTCACGGTATACTTTCTGTAAATTACCAGAATCTAATTGAGACTTATCAATAATTTTAATTGCAACCTGGAATTAAAATAACAAAAAAAAAATGTAATTAAATAATGTTGAGTTTTAATCAAGAAGCGTTAATGGAAGCGTTAGCAAATTCCCGAATTTTGTGATGACAACATCTACCAAGTGAAAATTATTTTAAAGGTAAAGTGTAAAAGCAAAATATAAAGTAAGTACTAGTCGAAATAAAAAAAAAACAATTCTTTCAAATTCCAAACCTCTAAAACTCTTTAAGAGCACATTCGAAAATTCATCATGATAGTTACCATAAGAGAAATTTGGAAATCCACTGTAGATAATCACCACTTCGGTTCAACAAAACAGTTTTTCAACATACATACATACTATGTACATATTGGTAATTAAAAGCTTAAATGGTTTTTTTCAATAATTTCCTCCATATAGCATCAGAAAGAATTCAAGAAAGAAGAAAAAAGAAAGTGGTGTAACAATTTGTGTCGAAGTTTTAAAAATAAAATACTGTATTATTGTTTAGTTTAAAAAAATAACCTTTAGTTTTTGAAAAAGCATAAATTTTTTATTTTTATTTCGAAAAGTCTTGGGACAAACTTTTGCGCCACTTAATCTGTATAATGTATAATGATGACAAATAAAAAAGTCCTTTTTGCTATTCATCAAAAGACAAATTTAAAATACCTATGTAGCCTCTATATATATCATAACCTCAATTCGAAGACAAATATCAAAATCAGAAAATATAAAATAAAGCTTTATAAAATAAATCAGGGTAAATAAGTATATTATGTATATTTTTACAATAGAAGAAAAAAAGTCACTTCCAGTGCAGTTCTCTTTTCTAAGAAATCTTTTATGAGACGATGGTCAAAAGATGAATAGGCATGAAAAAAATATTTTTATAAAAATTACAAAAGAAGGATGATGATAATAATAGTAAAATTTCAAGATATACTCCTATTACATAAATAGAAAAATATATATCTTCTAGCGAACTTGTCTTCCAGGTCGTTACACTTCTTTTTGTCTATCTAATAATTGACGTCATTCATTATTATTATGTTTGTTCAAATATATTTAAATATATAAATTTTAAAAAGTAATAACACTGAAAGATGTGTCTGTATGTGAATTGAAAAACTTAAAAAAGTCATTGACTTTTCTTTTATTGCATATATCATGATTCTTTATTATATACTTTTTTTTAATAAAATGTCATCCTCGTTATATTTATTTATACGTGAACATTATTTATAAGTAGATCATGAAAAAGATAATGAGAATAAGCCAGAACAAGTAGGATTTACGTTGACGATGTCACATCGAGTTAATTTTATATTTTTGTTGAAAATAATATGTTGATAATTATGTGTACATACATATGTATAAGGATGTTGTGACAATAAAGACTTTGTTTTTTTTTTTAAATTTTAAAAATACATACAAAATAATAATTTTGAGATGTTGAAAATTTATTAAAAACTTGACTGCATATTTGAAACTATGGAAAAAATGTCTACAAAGGTTGTCACAATAAAAAAATTTAGAAAAAGGAACACTTGCAAATTTTATAGGCCGTTTTCAAAAATTCAAGCTTGTCATAAGATAAGGCTTCTTAAGATCAATCTTGCAAAATTAAAGACTTCATATAATCAATATTGTAAGAAAATCTTGCGCCAGACCTGCAAGCATTTTAAAACACTTGCATTGTAAATTTTGAAAACGAGAAAAAAGAATGTTACCGTGTGAGTGTTAAGAGTTAAGAATTTTTATTATAAACAATGTTTAAGCGGCAGCACTACCTTCCTGTCGAAAATTTGAAAAATGGCGAAAAGGAGGTGAAGGAGGACAGAAAAAGCCGGAAGAACGTGAGGGCACGAAAGTCCTCACAAAACCGGCCGCTTCATCCTCCAAAGCTTCTTCGGGAAAGACTAAAATAGCAGCAAAAATGCTAAGCATCAAGGTAAACCCAAGAAACAGGCGAAGGACGAAAGTCCTAACTTCGATCAAGGCAAACCTAAGATGTCTACCAACTTCAAATGCCTACCAGATAAACCTTCACCATTCCAAAGCTGCATCAGATGTGCTTTGCCGAAGGTTTATAAAGGACAACATGGACATGGGACTAATACAAGAACCATGGACATTGAAAGGACAAATTAAAGGACTCAACAAATCAAATTGTAAGTTAATTTACGATAATAAATCCAACAGGTCCAGAACATCCCAGAACAAAATAAACTTTTCTCCAATTCCAGGATTTATTTCACAAGACCTGGTTGCAGTACTGTTGGAGGTGCCTACACAGTCGGGTAAGCAAAAGGCTATAATATTCAATAAAGCTCAACGTACTGAAGAGTGGTCAGAGTTATACAACAAAGAATTAAGAAAATCCAAAAGAATAACTTGGAGAAGCTTCTGTGAGAGTCTTACAGAGTTACCTCAAACAACAAGACTTCACAAAATCCTCTCAAAAGTACACTTCAATGGAAGTCTATGAGAAGCAAGGGCGGCACAAAAGATCTTGTTAGGTAGAGGTGAACAACAAGCCCAGATGATCTATCTATCTACATATCTATGTATTGAAAGACATGGCGAAGACATGTTATTATGTTAAATTACATACTGACAATAATGTAAAAAATAATAAGACTTTTTGTCATTGAAAACCATGTTTTCGTTTGACTCTTGATGCATTTTGCACCAAAAAGTGAAGAGATGACTACATTTTACGTGCTGTAGCTTCTGAACCGAGGTAGATAAAGTCATAGCGTAAAAAGCTAATTTGTAGAGGAAGAATTATTCTTCTTATTTGTTGTAAAAAAAACTGCATGTTAATAATAGGTTTTTTCGAGAAATCACTGGGTTTTTTCAAAAATTTAGGTAAACAACTGCAAATTTTGATCGCTAATAACTTTAGTAGTAAGGGGGATGAAAAAATGGTGCCTATGTTAGTTGAAAGGACAAAGAGTTCCCTTTTGTTAGATATTTGCATATGATTTCTATACAATAAACGAGAACGAAAATATAGAGTGTTTTATAAAAAAAAGTCGCAAAAATATTTAACCCTCCATACCCCGGAAACCCTTGAGATTGCACCCCACCCTTTCCCATACAGTCTTTTGTTTGTCTCGACAAAACCTACCACCATCTTATTATACCATCAGATCTGAAACACCCAGTATAGTACAACGAGCTGAACGGTGAAAAAGCAAAACTAAAAAAATTGAAAACAAGTTCTCCATAGGTGCTTTAAAATATCGCAAACAGCTTTTACAAATCCAAAAAAATACGAATAAATAAGGGGTCGAAGAAAAAATAGGTCAGAAGTCCAGGAAGAACTCCCCTAATTTTCACAGAGTCGTTATCTAGAATGAATTTGGTTTAGATACGTTGTACAGATACCAATAAATGTCAAGGGAAAGAAAAAAACTATTTTATGTAGAAGAGAAGTCAGCACATTGAAGTATGTTTTCAGAAAAACTAGTAAGAAAACAATGAGTTTTTTTATGTTTCATTTCCTAAAACGGAAGTTGTGTTCTTAGATTTAAATTTTTCTTTTGACATATGCCTAAAAACTCTTCTCCTATTTGGACGTACAAAAATTAGTTCTTTTTGATCACTCTAAAAGACTACCCTTGGTTAATCGTATTACTCTAATGAGCCTCTATGAAACTATAATACATATTATAATTAAATGAAATTAAATTTAAAAAATAAGTACAGATATATGTAAGTATCTATTTAGTACATATTAAAAAAGATATTTGTTTTTCCTAAATTGTCATTCTTAGTGAAATTTGTTAATGGTGAAAATTTCACATTTATTTTACTTGTATCCAAGTACTATAAATTTAAGTATCATAATTCATACAGAAAATATTTCGCGTTAAACAGTAAACGAACCTAATTCGTGACATGAGAAATTTATATTATATTACAAACACAATTATGTATGTTTAATACAAAAAAACATTTTTCCTTTAATAATTTATTTTTTAAAAATAAAAGAGTAAAAGAATATTAAATTTATTTTTATATAACAGAAAAATATCTACCAAGTACGGTGTCTGTAACTTCAATATAATTTGTTTAAAATATTCTAAATTAAGTTCTTCACATAGCTCGTGTCATTCCAACATATGTACAAGTGGAAATCGCATAAATGTACCTATATGTTGTAACATGAATCACTGGTATATGATTTTTTAAAAATTTCAGTCATGAATTATATTTATTACAAACTTAAACTGAATAAAAAATTAAAAAATTATTTTAAAGAGAGAGAAAAATCATTTTTTATCTGAAAATACGAACATAAAATTTATTCGCATAAGATTTCTTATCGGAAAATATTTTTTAAACTAGTCTACTATTAAATGTGGAAGACTAATTCTTTATTCAATGACAATGTGAAATTTACTCTTCAACTTATTTTCGCAAAGGTGTTAACAATAAATTGAAGAAAAAAAATAATTTAAATGACAAAAAGTTATTGATTTAATTATGTTTAGAGATATAATCAATCTAGACAAAATAAGATAAATTGTAGGTGGTTCCCATTTTCATTCATTTTTCACACAAATTTAATCAAAAAATCCCACGGTTTTCCCACACATAAAAGACCTTTAAAAATAATTAAAACTAGTATTTTTATAAAGATACATCCATTTGTATTTTATAAAAATAAAATATATAAAATTTAACAATTAGTTTTACGAAAAAAAATAAATTGTAAAAAATAAAATTCTTCTCTTAAAAACTTAACAAAAAGAACAAACAAAAAAAGATTAAAAAAAATATTAACAAAAAAGTCTTAAATATTCAGGTATTTTATATAATTTTTTAGAATTTTTACCTCTCGCGATTTTTCCACGATTTTGTTTTAGGAGACACAATTTTTCCCTTTTTTCTTTTTTAACTTTTCAATCTAACAACCTCCGGGCGCTTTTTTCTACTAAAATGGTATTGTTCTAAATTATACATCTATGAGAAAAAAATTCGCTAACAATTTATGTACATCATAGAAGCTTTTAAGTACTACAAACTAGGTAAATAGTTTTGCACTTTTTCTGACGATTTAGAACTATGCGAAGAGAACTATAAATAATGAAGAACAATATGGATACATACATATATAGGTATATATATTAAAAAAGTATGTACTTATTCAACGTTGTAATATGTTAAGTTATATTATTTCTTTATTTAGTAAAGAAATTTTCAAGTCGAAACTATTTTAGTTTTAAAACTAAAAAATGTCTATAAATAAAGCTCAATGTGAATAAAGAAACGACGGCTTCGGGTTATCTGTCGGAAGCTTAAGTAATCAATGAGAATAGCAAATTTCATCAACGCCGGAAGTTCCAGAAGATTATCACATATGTACCATATGTAAATATGCACATATGTCCGTAGGTGATATATGTACATTGTATGTATAATACATATACATATTAAGAAATTATATTTTCGTCGTTTAATTTTTTTTAAATTCACTTTAAAACTTATGTAGTTTAATATTTATGTATCTTTTTCATGAAGTTGAAAAGAAAAAAACATAAATGACGACTTTCTATTATATATAAGTCGATTAAATTGCAATTTTTGTTCTTTAGAAATTTTCCAAAAGCTTGAATTGCATAATTGCAACATTATTTTTCCTACCCACCCACTTCAATTATAATTCAAGTGTTTTGTTTATATCAATTTTTTCTTTTTAAATGACACATAATAATACCATTTATAAAGTGTACACATAATACTTTTAATAAATAATAAAACTCTTATCTGTAAATACGGAATGTGTGTGTATATTATTAATTTTGAGAATACTATACTATTCTCTGATATATTTTATACACACTTTGTTTTTATCACAATTAAGACTATCATCCTTGTTTCATTGTCATTGCTATACTGCTATTATTACAATTATCGTCATAACATCATCATCATTTTTATCATCAATGACTGTCGCCAGTTTTATAATATTGTCATTCCTTGTATAACCTTGAAAAAAGAAAAAGACGAGAACATAAAAACATCAGAACATAACAGAAAATTTTATGACATCAATTCTCAAAGAAAGAATAAATAACATTTTTCATAGTTATATCATCAAATCATCATCATCATTATCATCGTATCATTGTCGCATCATTAACATTATAAAATTATGTAAAATACATGAAATAGAATAAAAAGAAAAAAAGAAAAAAGCATGGTGAAAAAATATACACATTACATTTACACTTTTACTTTCCTTTTATTTTAATTTAATTCTAATCATTTTAGAATTTTTGATGAAAATCAAGGGAAACTCGAAAATTGATCATGATATAGCTACCATAATAACTGATGCTATCTGGAGAAAAAATTATTATAAAAGGTTTTGGGAAAATTATTAAAAAAAACCATTTAAGCCTTTAATTACCAATATGTATGTTGAAAAACTGTTTTGTTGAACGGATTAAAAAAAACTTACATCTTTGAACAAAATTTTCCGAATAGTCTGTCTAATATAAATGTTAATTTTTACCTGTGGATGTAGTCAAAAACAGATAGTTTCAGTCATTTCATACATACATATATGTATGTAGAATAATACACTTTAACTATTTTTTTCCTTCAATAAAAGTTGTGCAGATGAAAATTTTTGATAACGTTAGTTACTTATACTTATAGTTATAACCCTAGAACCATAAAACTTTGTACGTAGGTAGTGTTTCATAAAGTGGACACTTCATATGATTTGTTTGCTAGAAAAAGTACTGAAATATGAATCTGAAATCTGAATTAATGCCGTTCAAAGAACTTCTTCACACATCAAATTTGAATACAAAACGTAATTTTCAATTTCGTATTGATCTGCAGATGGCGATAATCATCTGCATTTATTTTTTTTTTCAATAAATGTCACAAGACGAAAACCTATCAAGGTCATAATGATTATGAACCATATTCGATATTTCACCAGTTACCATATTCGAATATTTACCTTTTCGGTAAAAGTTATGTTATCATAGTGATCAAATTTTTTCAATGGTTGATTTGGTTACTTACCATATGGTAGTGGCACCGAAGTGGTGCTTACCTACAGTGGATTTTCGAATTTCCTTTTAATGATGCGCAAAGGTTAAGTCATTTTATTATGGCATCACCAATTTTCGCGATGCGTAATACATGCTTTGTTTTGACATTTGATAGGTTGTAAAACAAGAACTTTCAACTTAAATTTTTACCTCGAAAGTAGAATATGCTATTAGACAGTTTTATTAGAATATTGATTCTAATAACATTTTAAAAATTGTAATTATGATAATGTCCTCCTCCGACTTTTCTTTTCATACATATGTGTGTACACCATAAAAAAAAGCATGTTAACATTTCGCCATGATGATTTGTTATTGCTAATGTTGACGTCATAACTACGTCAATGTGTTCTTTGAGGAAAAAAAAAATTATATATAGATCTACATTATACCTATATAATATCGATGTATCAGAAAATGCTTAGTAGGCAAAAATTCTTAAAATGAAAAAAAAAAAAAAAAGATAATATCAATAAGTATAGCGACGTACAAACATTAACATACATTATAAAAAAATGAACAGTTTAAAGGATAATTCTTCTTTCTTTTTTCTCCATTGACACAAAAACAAAATTACATATTTTCTGTATACGCATATTGATGAAAAGGGAAATAAATAAAAAAAGAAAATACTGACTAAAAATTTAAAAAAATCAAATAATCTTACAGGAATGAAAAAAAAATTAAAATTGAAAACTTTTATCACTAAATTTATTTTTTGATGATTCTCTATTTATTCTTGGTGTATGTTTTTATTTAGTGTGTTCCATTGGGCTAATTCAACTGCTTATAAGTTGTAAGTACTTGGGAGAGATCTCATCTACCCATGTTCTTATTCGTATGCAGAGCTGCCAATTTAGCCGTTTTCCGGCTAAATTTAGCCGAAAACAAAATGATTTAGACGGATTTCTTTTTTCTTTCCGGCTAGGCATTTTTAGCCGCGGCTAGAATGACTTTCAGCCGCGGCTAAAATATATGTATATATGTATATAAAATTTTTAATTATCAAAAATATTTCGAAAATATAACTTCGAGTCATTTCGAGTGTTTAACAATTTAAGTATTGAATCGATATTAATCACATTGCTTTTCCCATCTCATGAATTAATAAATTTATTTTCATTCGAATTTGCTTTTTTTTATAGAAAAACCTTTTGCTTTCTTTACACTTTTTTTCTTTTTATATACAAGACAAACACCGTAAGTTAAAAAATTCAACACCAGCAATATTATAATATATAGTCCGATTTAACATAATGTACGTTTAGCCTGTTTTTTAGCCGGAAATGGAGAAAAAAATTGTTAGCTGTTTTTTTAGCCTTTTTGAAGTATTTTTTCTCCGGCTAAACCGGCCAAATTTACGCTGAAAATTTCCGTAAGAGGGCTTTTAGTTCTACTATTGCTTAACAAGTGGATTTGAGTGATTGAAGGTTAATTTTTTGTTGAAATTTATAATTTTTTGTTGAAATTCATAATTTTTTATTAAAATTTTTAATGTTCTGTTAAAATTTATAATTTTCTGTCAATTCAATTAAATTGTCAATCAAATTTTTGCTATTTTTCATTTACGAAATTCTCGCAAGTACTCGCAAGCGCTAAAATTAATCCAATGGATCACACTAATTATAACAGATTTTAAATTTATGTTTTCTTCACATTTGTCATAAAGATACGATGTATCGAAATATTAAATACCGCCAGCACCATAAAAACTATCCTTTCCTTTGTGCTTGCACACAAAACACATATAATAAGTAAAAATGTATTTAAAATAATAACTTTCGAAAAATTAATTTATTCATCCTTTTTAAGTGTTGGGTAGTATTAAAATAATGATTCAACTATACAATTTGATGTGCAAAAAAAAAAACAACAGCTGTTTCCATGTAGGTACATAATACTTTTTAAAATTCTAACATAATAAATTTATTTTCATTTTAATAACATTCTACTACGTCAAATTCCTATTATTACATATTAGCGGAAAGAAATGTGTTTATATACAATGGAATTTATCGTCATTTTTCTTTTTTATTTCGAAATTAAAGAGAAAGATATTATGTAGGTGTTTAGTAACGAGGTCATTTTATAGTAGAATAGTAAACTTGACCGGTTTTATTTTAAATACAAGCATTAAGATAATAAATAAACTTATACATAAAATAGAACACAAACTAAAACATTTTTGACAAGATTACTCTTGAATGACGTATGTAGGTACTGGATTTTCAAAGTGTAGGAAAAAATTAAACATTAAATAAATTATATATAATTCAAATGTATGAAAAGTACAAAGTATTAACAAAAGTTAAATAATTCTGACGTAGAAAGTTTTTTTTATTAGGTTGGCAAGAAAGTTTTGTCGTTTTTTCTATTACTCTACTTGAAATGATTATTCTATCGTTGTTCGTTATGCGATTCAAATCATTTTGGTATCAATTGAAAACTTATATTACATAGAATCAAATTCAGGTATTTGAGTAATTTTTTTAATTTTGCAAACATTTATGTTGAACCAAAAAAAATCCATTTTAGGCACTTTATGCTATATGAGCTCCAACTTGGGCATAATGCTTGAATCCTAAAGATACATGTCGCTCTAGGGACATTAGCAGATAACAAGCCATTGTTATTTACTAGAGAGATCGGGGAGAAGTTAGGCGTTAGTTATATAACAATCGATAGGGATTGCCGAGGCCCTAAGCGCTGGGAATTGCTGGAATATGACCAAACCGTAGCAGTAGATCTCTATTGTGATCAGTTCACAGGAACATATCTACAATTAATCCTCAATTTAAGATAAAACATAGAACTGAAGTGTCCCAATAAAACGACAAAACTTTCTTGCCAACCTAATATATGAATTTGAAGGTAAAAAAAAACTAATACAAAATCTATGACATATATACGGTTGTGAACAAAAGGTATATAACAATTTTGATTGCAAATAATGTTGATATTGCAATATTATAAAAGTTAAAAATAACATCTACAAAGCCAAAACTTTGACGTAACGAATTCTTAGTTTCTTTTTTTTTTCACTTTTTCACTCTTCTAATTCATGACTGTGACGTAAAGCTTTTATTTTTTGGTTTATTACAGAAAAATGTTTCATGACTAATAACAAAAAATATATAGACAGAAAGAATTCTCATGTAGTATCGACTAAAAATTGTAATTATTAAATTAGACTATAGAACAGTACGGTAAGAGAAGGAAGGAAGTGAAAGCTTTTTTAACTATGCTTTAAAGCGCTTTGAAATTTAAGTTTTGTTTTTAACATGATCAAGATGAATGAAAAATAAAAAAAAAATTTACTCTTGTGTGTTAAATAGAATATAAAAAAAATTTCAAATGGTGAAACATATGTGAATAAAATGAGTCACACCGACACCATCAATTACCTTGTTTATGCGAAGCTTTAATTTGCATTAACTCATGCCGTTTTGACTAAATACGGATGCATAAACCAAATTTTAAAACGCATTGAAACTTTATTTCGTTTTGAGTGAATACACTATAAAATCCGAATTTAAAATTTCAATGCGTTTTTAAAATGTGCATGTACACTTTCTTCGTTTTAAATGAATTGTCATATTTGACCTTTCAAAATGGTGTTGGTAACATACTAAACATCAATATGAACTTTTAGAGTAGTATTAGTTTATTACTCAAAACGTTTTAACTGAGAATGAAATGTTGTACTACGCATAAACACCAATTAAAATGTATTATCTCAAAACTATGTTCAAAACGTTTTATCGTTAATACGTTTTAATTTTTGTGCATAAACAAGGTAATTGTCGTATTCGCATGTACATATGTATTTATATGCAGAAGTAAAAGCTTTTTTAACAAAACTGAAATATACTGATGTACATTCAAAGCTATTTCACTAATGGGGTTCCAATGTTGGAACCCCAGAACAAAAATTTTTGTATGAGACATTTTTATACTACATAAGAATTCTTTCTGTCTATATATTTTTTGCTAATAATAATAAAAATTTTTGTTATATTCAAAAAGTTGAAAAAGAAGAATACACATACTTATGTATGTACATATGTATTTAAAAAATTTTCGACTTCTTAAGTGGCTTTTTCCAATTAGTACAGTCGACGTATATTGTGTCTTCGAAAGTAATTCGAAAACTTCATGTCATCAAACAACCAACCAATCCTTGCAGATTTTATTTAAAGCTAGCCTACAGATATGTTAAGCTTCTTGGTTTAATAACGGAAGAGAATATAAGATATTCAAATGAAACTAATAATAGACTTGGGATAAAGAAAGTATATGCAAGTTATGTATGTATCTTTGACATCAGGTATAAAAAGTAAGGAGGACTCTATATTGGTTAAATTTTTTAAAGCTTTTAAATGTATAGGAATGATTTACTCACTTATCACATATTTTTATTATTATGAAATTGATTTGGAAGAATACAAAAAAGCTAAAAAAGATGTTTGTCAGGCCATGTAAATGACAATAAATTAAAATCTATTTCTTATAAATAGAAAACACGAAATTTATCACCTAATCTACTCTACTTAATCACAGCTATAACAAAAACACAACTTAAACTCTTTAAAATAGCAGAATGAAAGCTGTCATAGCAGAACTATAGAAAACAATACAGATGGCGTTGATTTTTGAATATGTCTTTGGTCTAATGAAATTATTCAAGTTAATGAAAATGATATAATTTGGAAAATCATTTGTGAATTAAAAACTTTATCCTTAAAAAATTTTTACTTGTGTATACTTACATATTCTTTTGTTATTCTTCTATCTTTTTTATTCTTTTTATTTTTGTAACATTCTGATAAGCTTATTTTCTACATACATATATAATATGATTTTAACACTGCTATCAATTCTCGACCGTTTTCATCAAAAATCGATTTTCAAAGTTAAATATCTCGGGACCCTGTGGTCCGATTGACTTGAAATTTCTGCACAGTATTAGGCTCGTCATTTTCTACAAAACTCTCTTTGGTACCAAGAAGATCCCTGCAACAGGGCGCGAGTTACAGGGTGCTAAATAAAAAAGTCACGCCAATCAATTTTAAGTATCAAAATGTTACATATTTTGACTCCTTATAAAAGCATGTTCCCGTGGGACTAGGAAGCTGAAATTTGGCCAGGATATTCTTTGAAGCCTCTAGTTTTATGTGAATTTTGAACGGTGAAGATCCGTTCACTAGGACAAAAGTTATGGGGTAAAATACAAAACAAGTCATTTTTCGAAAAAAAACTTTTTTTTCCCTTATATGGGGCCCTTGTGATTTTTGTACCATGACCCGTGGGTAAAATTTAAAATTGGTAGGAGTGTTAATAAACATATAAAAAAATACACTTATCCATTCATCTTACAAGTTACAACTGCCTAAACTAAACCTTTCTTATTGAGTTAAAATAACGCGTGTTATAAATATGAAAAAAAAAAGATTAATATTCATTATGAATGTATGTATGTATGTATATTTTTTTTTTGCTTTATTTTTTTCATAACGAAACAATAAATGTATGCACATGAACTAATAACATTTATACATGTAACTATGTAAGCATAGGTATATGTATGTATATATGTACATATATTTATTTATTTTTAGATTGATTTATGGAAAGAAAATAATAATGAAAGTATGAAAGTAAAAATATATTTGTATATTTGTATCTTTACATATGCGTGTAGGTATTATGAAGAAATAACATACGAAAGATATCTTTAACTAGAACAAAAATACATACAATAAAATTTATTTTTGAAAGCATGAAATTATACATGCTATGATATTCGCACATGAAGTTCATGGAAATTCAATAATTACAAAAATAATATATTATCATATACAGCATATACATAGGTGTAACGAAGAAATTCAAGGATGTTTATTTTATATGTTTTTGTTTCTTTTTTATTCTAAAATTCATTAAAGGTTTAATAGAAAAAAAGTGGGAGTAATATACCTACATATATAAAAAAAAATTACAATGATTTTAATAGTCGTCAACAAATGATTCTTGCCCATTTCTTTGAATTGAATTCAAATTTTCTAAAATTCAATTATAAGTTCTTCACTGCACAGTATACTATGTTAGAAACTGGCCTCACTAACTGACAAAAATGCAAACTCATGTTGCGCTTACTTTGGTAAATCACCAAAAAATATGAAACCAAAACAAGTACAATGGATCACATAATACCTCTAAAAAACTCCTAACAGAAAATTTTTTTTACAGAAAATGTCATCGTCACTTATGGCGCCCGCACAATGAACCGAAAACCAACTATGGATGGTTACGAGTCACAACCATTAAAAATTTTCAATTAAATTAAATGGGCGCAAATGTGGTAGTTTTAACCATTGATAAATCGACATACATTCTAACAGTTTATACGTAATTCAGTTTTAATACGGATTTTGGTTTACTCCCAATTTCATGTAGTATAAACCCGCTAATTCGGATTTTGGTTTAAACCCAATTTATTTGGGTTTAATCCAAATTTTTGTATATGTATGTGTAGCGTAAAATGCAATATGGCGGAATCGAATTTTTATGGTGCAAATTGTAGAGTGAAGAAGAAAAGGAAAACATGTATACTATACGTGTATCAACGTCTGCATGTATTATTTTAATCCCAATTCCAAATTTTACCAGTTTATACCGTACTCCCAATTTAATCCAAAATTCGTATTTAATTCGAATTATTTTTCACCGTATAAACTAATAAATTGACAAAAACCATCTACCAAAAATAATTATATTTTTGTATAATAAGTATGTAATACTTCATTAAAATACAAATAATTAATATGTTTTTAACATACATTTCAGCTGCCGAACTTTACTTTGTTGTGTTTTGATTTTGAAGATTGATTCTGGTTATTAATTTGTCTTCCACTTTATTTTTTTTTTCTTCTTTTTTATTTTTAACTTCAGTCTATTTGTCTTATTTATTTTCTACAAAATTATATTTTTTATTTATATCTTTTTTAACTCAAAAACTGTAAAACACAAATTTCACAAATTTATTTATTATTTTTCTATTTACCTTATTTGATTTTATTATTTAATTTGGAATTACTGAAAACTCAGACTCAAAAATCAAAACATTTAGAACTTCGGAGTCAAACTCATTTGCGTCTTGAGGTATGAAGTAACTATGTATTTGGTTTACTTCAATGTATTCCCATATGCTAGAATGATTTTGACATTTGAGCTTTTGAGTTTTGCGTCCTAAGTCTCCAATTTGGAATTGGACATTAGTTTGTTAAATATTTTTGTATGCTCACAGTATTAGGATATTTTCTAACAGTAGAAACGTAAATATTGTACCCAAATCTGAAAGTGACCTTAACTTCCACTGTAATGAATGAAATGTGTTGAAAAAATTATTTTCCATATAATTTTTTTATTCTTTTTTAAAGGGACGAAAATGTCTACAAAAATTTTCTTAACATTTATCGGCGTAACTTTTTTCTTTGAAGCCCTGTAACTCGCTCCCTGTTGCATGGATCTTTTTTATTATACACTGCAGAAATTTCAAGATATTCGGATCATAGGGTCCAGAGATATTCAAATTTGAAAACTGATTTTTGACGAAATTGTGCCAGAATTAACTCAAGTGATAATAATCTATAATAACTTCAATGTTATAAATAGTTGAAATGGAATATCAATCTTCTTCTGAAATATACTTTAACTTTAAAGTGGACTAATAAACTTTCAAAAAAAAAAAAACAATTCATATGAAGGTATATTTTTTTTAACTCATGATTTTATCTTTTTTATTATCTCTACTATTTCAATTCATTTTATTACTCATACACGAAATTGAAATGTTTTTTTTATTTTAAAAAAATAACAATGAAACATGTATAATAATTAAAATTGAAAAAAATATAAAATAAATATTTATTTTAAGCACGTGAAAAGTGATAAAAAAAAGTACAAATACCAATACAAATAATAAAATATACTATATACATATACACATTTCAAGATTATTAAATTTTTATATAGGTACATACATATGTATAATGGCACAATATGAAGTACTTTTAATCTGTCCTCAATTCAGACTCATCAAATTAATTATTTATATGTATATTTAGACTATGTAATTCAATACTATAATATTTATAATACATCTAATTTTTTATATAAAATTAGGCATTTAAAATTTTAATGATTGGAAAAAATAATTCATTCAATTTTATATACAATAACTCAACAATTACTTTTCTCCCAAAAATATTTGTTCTAGAATCCAGACATAGTGTGTATATATACATATTATGTATATGTTATCTTCTGTTCATAATTAAGTATATTGAACAAAAAATTACAAATCATAAAATAATTGAAATAGAAAAGTAAAAATAAATCTTTAATATTTACATAAGATTATAAAACATAATTTTAATCGATAAAGTGTTTGATAGTTCACTATGACGTACATACGATATGAAAAGACAATTAGGTAAAAAATAATAAAACAGTAAAATGAATATACATATAAAAAAAAGAAGTTAAATTCATATAAAAGAATTGTTGTAAGCTTTTACATACGAAACAAGTAAATATTTGTTATTCAATAAAATAGACAACACTGAAATATTGTATTTTCGGCAGGATACACGTTTTTTTTTTTTTTCAAAGAAAACAGGTAATTACTTAATTATCTATTTACTTTCAAATAATAACTATTCTTAGAGTTTAAGAATATTTGATGAAATTAAGAATGAAAAAGTTAACCAAATCCTAAATTTAAATTGTTTGTAAAATTTGTCTTTCTGTAAATATTTTATTACTTTAAAAAAAATAAATAAACTGTATCAACTTCTTAACTTTCTGTTTTTTTAAAAGATAATAGGAATAAATTCAACTATAACACAATAAAAATATACTAGACAAATCGACTCATAATAAATTTCATTATTAGAATATCTTGTTGTTTACAAAAACTAAAGTACAAACACTAAGAATTTACAAGTAATTGTATTACCTGCCACATTTATTAAGATGATCATCAACAAACAACAATTATTGAAAACGTGCGTCATTTATGTATATTTAATCAAAAAAAAGTACATATAAATAAATTTGTATAATATAAATAAAAGCATGAGAAAAAAGTACCCTTAACCGATTAATTAATTTTATTATTGAAGAAAATGTTTAGAAATTATTGACAAATTCTTATTATCTTATCTTATTGATTAAAAAAAAAAACAAACTGGATAAAAAAAACTAGTAATATCCAGTTAAATATGTTTTGTTGTCAAAAACATTTTTCTGTACGTTTTTTTTTAGTACCTATTTGAATTCCATGCGGAAAGATGGTCTACCCTATCTAGATGCAATGGTACAAAACGCTATGAAAAAGCCTGAGGAGAGAGAATCAATTAATAAGAGGGACTGTCAGGGACTAACAAAAGCTCATTCACTGTAACTGCTTGAAAGCGATTTTCTATATAAAGCAAATAGTATCAATGCAAAATTTTATTTCAATCGGTTAACATGGAAACGAGAGAAGGGAAAATTAGTGGTGATAGTTCGTATCAGTTACCTTCAAAAAGAAAAAAAAGCACGGGTGCGTTTTCCTGGAAAAATTCAAAGGAGGTACTTCAAAAAACTGTGGAAATCTTATCACAGGTGATGAAACATGGATTTACCTGAAATTGAAAAACAATCGTCAGTATGGAGTGCTGAAGGTGAACTATCGCCAGTCAAAGCATACCGGCAAAAGTCATTAAGAAAAGTTATGTTCGCAATTTTCTTTAGCAGGAGTAGAATAATTACATTGGTTCCACTTGAAGAATGCAAAACTTTCAACGCGGCCTGGTATACCGATGTTTTCCTACCTGAAGTTTTCAAAATATTTTTAAAAAACGTAATAAGGCAGAGCTGCGAAGATACTTCCTATATCATGACAACGCACCAGCACATACGGCTCAAAAAACATAACATTTTATTTCTCTTTCAGGTATAAATGAAATATCGCCAGTTCCATATTCTCCTGACCTGTCATCTTATGACTTCTTGTTATTTCCAAAAATCAAAGAACCGTTATCCTACGAAAGCAAAATTTAATCATCGAGTCGGTAAATCACCAACTAAAACAATGAAAAAAAAGGATATGTTGAAATAGGTGTTAGTTAGTGTAGAAAAATATTTATGTACCTAATAAAATATGAGTATAATTTAAAAACGAAAATTCCTTGATCTTTTTTTTTCAACAATTTTCGGAAAACTTTTGTAAGTCCCCTCGTATGTACATATGTAACCACCACATAGCGGTCATGAAAGTGAGACCACAGCCACATCTGTTGCTGCTCGGCCTTTTCTAGGAGAAGGTTGCATAATGCATACACGTAATTCTGACATAATGAGAATGGCAGACATCAGACATCTATTCTCAACCATGAGACAAGATCCTCTTATTTATTAGGAAAACGAGAAGATTTCATTATAGACGGGGTGCTGAGTACAATGAACTGTCCTATCTGAGTACTTGTGGATGTCAACATCCCCCCACCCACAAACCAAACCAAACCTATTTGAAATTAAAAAAAAAAGAACAATAAATAAAAAACCTAATTTTTTTTTTGTTTTATAAAGTACAAAAATTTTTCATGGAAGAAAACATTATTTCAATTATATTTTAATCATACAATTGATAACAATGCTTTCCCTCCTTTTTTATTCCTGTTTTTTTTTTTTTTTTTTTGAAGTTTCATATAAAAATTTTATTATTTTTTTTTAAATTCGATTTACGTCATTATCTGCATCATCATCATCATCATCATCAATATTATCACCAACAAATTATTAAC
Source organism: Bombylius discolor (assembly GCA_939192795.1). Classification (NCBI taxonomy): domain Eukaryota; kingdom Metazoa; phylum Arthropoda; class Insecta; order Diptera; family Bombyliidae; genus Bombylius; species Bombylius discolor. Next base: position 13,210,963 of record OW584240.1, on the reverse strand, counting down.
ACACGATTCATAAGTTCAGATATCTACTTTCTTCAATGTTATATACTCTCCAAAACACACCATTTAGTCAAAGTCAAATTCAGTCAAGTATGTTAGCAATTGAAAAGATGGTGCTGATACGGAATATGTATTGTATCTATTTCTACTTTTTAATATTAAAAATTATCTTTTTTACTTCTGGCTTTTCATTTTATAGACATAAAAATAGCAAAAAAAAAAAAAATAATACATAATAGTAAAATCGCCATTGGAATTAGAACAGCGATGACCTAGAGAGTTGATTATATTAGTGGGCCACTGACCAACCTCGTGAACAGCATATATCGTGATCACCGGTCAGCATCATCATCATCATTATTTTCAGTGGGGAATAGTCATTATTTTATATGTATATGTACATAAGTACTTTCTTTATATTGTATGATATTTATAGCTTATACAATTACATATTTCTATGATAATTATAATTAATTAGACATAAAGAAACATATGTACATTTTTTTTTCTTCAATATATTAGGACGTGATTTTCGTTATTTCTAATTATTTTTACAAAATTTCTAAATAATTTGAGTGATACTTAATTTTATTATTATAAAGTGCATGGATATGTGAATACATATGACAAAAAACATTCATTTATTTTTATTTTCATTCTTTTTCAAATTGGTTCTCTTTAGTTACCATAATTTCAAATACTATTTTACAATTTCAAATGTAAGTAGGTAACACGTCTCTGGAAAATAGCTTAAAAAAATATATACTTATTTTTATATTAAAACTTGCATAGAATATTCAAAATATGTTTCTTGTGTATATACTTTTTTTTTAAATATGAAGGGGTGTTAATTATTCTATTTTAAATTTAACGTTTTACATAGGCATATATAACATACTTATGTATATGTACATAATACATACATACATATGTGTACAAATTTTATGAAAAATGCATTTACGTTCAAACAATTTCATATAAGCGATATATTTGACCAATTTGACTGAACTTCTGACGTCAATTTGGATCTTCAATTGAAATCATTATTTTTCTTAATTGTTTAATATAAAATTTAACGATATATCAAATATAAGATAGATATGTATGAAGTGTGTAGTAAAAATTTTGTCAATATAAACACATATACATACATATATATATGGACATATACATATACATATGTACGTATGTATATTAAATTTGAAATTTTTTTTTTTTTTTTTTTTCAACTTATAAAATGATAACAACATAAAATTGACAGCATTTAGACAGAATTTTATTTTTTTTCTAGAAGAATAGCTAAACTATTATGTTTTGACTTTCAAGTATAAATAAATTCCGTTATAACATACATACATATGTAGTATGTTTGTATATGCATATGTAATTTTTTTTTTTTTTTTTGTATTTATTATGAATAAACTTCGTCAAGTATCTACCGAATATATAGCTTTATTACAAGAATTAAGTGCAAAGATAAATTTTACAGTACATTCAATAATATTGTTTGCTTTTGTTTCTATTGATTAGACAAAACTAACTAAATTATAAAACACTAAGGGCGATATTCACCAAAGTGATTTATCTTAAACTTGATGTAACTTTATTCACCAACAAATTTTTAGCAAGTTTTAAGTTCCGAAAACGCAACAGCTGTCTCAAATTAAATCGAGTATTTTTTTAAAACGTGACGCATGTTAATTAAACGTTGCCATCCGGAAAAAAAAATTAAATTTTAATTGTTTTGGTGAATAGTGATTTTTGAAGTACAGTAAAACCATTTGATTAATTTGAAGTTAAACTATGATAGTGAATACGGCCTTAAAATTTTATGATAGAATTTTAATTATTTAAAATAAAAATTTTATACATTCTCACTCTCAACTCAGCCTTTCAATGAAATTACAAATATTTATACAAAAATTGTTAAAAACTTCAAATATTATTGAATCTAAATAATGTACATACATATTTAAAATATGTAATAAGTATAAATGTATATTAAGATATTTGATAAACAAAATAATAGAGATTTTGAAAATAAAAATTTAAAAAGTGTAGAAAGTATTTTGATAATTTCAATTAGCATAAATGTTAAAATTGAAAAAAAAAAAAAAAAAAAAAAAAAACTGTAGATTAGTAAATGTAATTTTTTTTTTTACAGGTATTTTATCTCTTTTTTACAAACAATGCTTTAAGGTGACTTAAAACTATGTTGCTCTGATCTTATTTCATTCTGTTAAATACAAAAACCCAAAGCCTTTTTTGAGCTTCCGAACACGAATATTTTACTTTTAGACTGTATCAAATATTTAAATTTAATTTTGCATAAGAGCAAGATCGATCCGTTTCCCCTTCGACCATGTGATTTTGTGTGATGAATTGAATTTAATTCTGCTGTTTCTTCGTTTAAATTTTAAAAACAACCCAAAAATATTAAGAAACTGCGAAAATCCTTGAAAAAAAAACAATTTTTATCAGGTTTGTCTTGAAACAAATACTAACGAATACCAACATTGAAATAGTTCATGAAATAGTTGTCTTTGAGTTGGATAACCATAACCGCAGAAATTGTCTCACTTAAAATTCACTGGAAAAAAATTTGAAAGTGAGAAAAATTGTGCAAGCCGAGCAGATGAAATAATAATCACATGTTTGTTCAATTGTATCACAAATTAGTAAAATATTTTTTTTTCTACTTCTTCTTTTTTTTGTCCATTTTTTTTTCATATCATATTTATAGGAAAAAATTTTTTAATTTTTTAAACAAAAGCGTCATTAAAATTATTTTATAGACACTTATTACTCTCTAATTAATCCTCAAACAAAAATTTTAACAATAGTCGAAATACTTGTACAACACTAGATTTCACCATCTACATAATTTCCCGAATTGTAATTTAAAATTTAATTTTTTTTGTCTTCAGTTTTACGTTTAGAAGTTATTGTGTAAAATGCACAAAAACGTCATATATATATATGTATATATGTATGATATATATATTTCGAAAAATCAACATTTTTCCCCTCTACTTGTTTTCTTTGAAGCCCTGTAACTCGCTCCCATTTGCGTAAATAACGAGAAGAACGCCGTGCAAAAATTTTAAATTATTCGTATCACAGGGTGCAGAGAAACATGATTTTTGACGATAATTGACTCGAGTATTAAAGTAAAAAAAAAACATTTAAAAAAAATGTTTGTTTTTTCTTTCCAAAAATATGTTTTAGGAAGTGTCAAAATTATTAGGAAATAATATAAATCAATCAAGAGAAGAGATACATACATATGTACATACGTATAGTATAATACATATGTACTCCTATAATATATATTTTTTATTCTGAAGAAACAAAAAGCAAAAAAATATATTCATGTTTATTTTTGTATTTGAAGATCACTTCTATTTTTTAATAAATTTTTTTAATCAAAAATGAGAATTATAAAAAATATGTATACACAACACATGAATGTTAAATTTGAAAATCTTTCACTATGATCTATTAATACTAAGTATGTTTTGTTTCCTTTTCTTTTAAGATTTAAGTAAGTATGACATATCCTGAGTAAGAAACATTTCTTTTATATCTTAATGACACGTGTTAACACAAATTGAATTGAAAGTTATAATAAATTAATACATGCATATATGTATCTCTTATGAAAAAAAAAATCTAATTTGCAGACTGTTTCGTCGAAAAAATGAGAATGAGAAAAACTTCCCATTTCATTTCTCATTCTAATTTCTCATTTTATTTTTCATTTTTCTCATTGAAGCGATTCTATTTTGCATAATGAAACATTGTTGCTGAATTTCCATCTGAATGGAATTAGATTGGAGTTCTCATTTGCTTTTAAAAATTTCGCAGCATGTTACTATTATTTACATAAGTTTGACATAAGTAGTAGGTACCTACATATTTAATAATTTATTTTTAAAAAAATGGTATATTGTAAATTGTATATTAAACGAATAAAAATGAGTTTAACATTGTTTTTGGTAACAATACCATCTCAAATAAGGATACTATGTCCCTTAATTTTTTTTTGCGACTGGCTGTTTTAGTGAGCAGTCTCAAACTGTTGTTAGTCGACGTGTGAACGAAGTTTCAAAAAACAAATATGTATGTTATGTTTCCTGAAAAAGATAAAATAGTTAATTGCTTAACTAAGGAAAATATTATGAAAATATTTGAATACAAAAAAATTATAGGAGTATTTTATATACTTTAAGAAAATGTAGTTAATAAATTACGACGATATCAAATATATTACATTACTTACATATCAAAATTAATTTAATAAAAATAACAATTTTCATGCACACATCTCACAATTTTCATACGCTGAAATAATGGTGAGACTTTTTTTCTTAATTTGACAGCTTTTGTAATTTTCTCATTGAATTAGAAACGGAACACTATAAGTGTGAAACGGAATAAGTGCAAAAATAAAAAGAATTGCAGAGGAGAGGGGAAAAAACATTATACGAGTTTATACGTAATTCAGTTTTAATACGGATTTTGGTTTACTCCCAATTTCATGTAGTATAAACCCGCTAATTCGGATTTTGGTTTAAACCCAATTTATTTGGGTTTAATCCAAATTTTTGTATATGTATGTGTAGCGTAAAATGCAATATGGCGGAATCGAATTTTTATGGTGCGAATTGTAGAGTGAAGAAGAAAAGGAAAACATGTATACTATACGTGTATCAACGTCTGCATGTATTATTTTAATCCCAATTCCAAATTTTACCAGTTTATACCGTACTCTCAATTTAATCCAAAATTCGTATTTAATTCGAATTATTTTTCACCGTATAAACTGCTAAATTGATTTTTTTGAATGTTTTTGTGCATTTTACCCTATAACTTTTACGTTAGTCAGATTTTTACTATTCAAAGTTTGTTTGGTAGAGAATCCTTCAAGGAATATCCTTACCAAATTTTAAGACTTTTTTAAAAGGACGAAAAGGTCTACAAAAATTTTCCCAACATTGATGCGCGTATGTAAAACTTAGATGTTAACGGAATGTTAAAAGTAAATTTATAAGCGAAAAAATTCAAAACAAATTCTTGTTACTTCTATATTTTTGTCAAAGTGGGTGTTTTAATTTTTGAGAAATATTTATGTACTTGAATAAATGAAACAGCCTACATATAATGAAAATGACTATGTATGAAGAAAATTTTAAAAATTTTATCTATTTTTTAGTATTCGTGTTATCTTTTAGTTATAGGCAATTATCCAAATATAAGCACGTTTTATTTTATGACTTTTAACAAGAAAAATATGTATTTTTGCGTATTTAGATATACAATTAATGAAGATATATCTTCACATTCTTACCAGAATAAGAATATCATTCGTTTTTAATACGTCAATGTTTTCTTTTTTTCACACCATTATTAATGTTAAATTACGTCAATACAATATTTTCTACTTATTTTTATTTTAATTTTTTGTAACACACATGCAATAATTATTATCTATAATTAAAATTTTATAAAAGGATAAAATATATTTTTGGGTATTCTAAATTTTCAAATATTATTAGTTAGATATTTAATTTTTTTATTCAAGAATTGAAAATAATAAATAATTCTTCTTTTAAAAATAATTTTTAAATACTTTATTTTTTTTTTTTTCTTTAAATTGTTTCAAACATATTTGTGTGGGTATGTACCTATATCTGATTATGTATTTATGTAAATGCGATTAATTTTTTTAATAAAATGTATAATTAAAATTTTATTGTGACGTCAAAGATGAAAAATATGTATGTATTTAGTATGTACCTATATTCACGTCAATTTAAAAAAAGAAAATTACATATTTACATATATATACATATGTATGTATGTCTATGTATATAGTATCACATTAGGAATGTCATCACATTTATTTATTTTTCGATAAAAATAAAGTGTTTAACATATTATGAAAAAAATGTATATGTATGTTTTCTTCATTTGAAAAGAATATACTCGTATATATATTTACAAGTTCACTAACGAATAAAAATAAAAGTTATACTTAATTTCAAAAAGAAAAAAATCTATTTATGTTTATATTTAAAAATAAACTCGACATTTTTTTTATAAGAATAGAAACAAAAATTAGATTTAGTGTTTCTACATACTATGTAAGGTAAAAGGTTAGATTATCGTGACGGCGAAGAAATTCTGACCAGTATAGGCCACAGCGGGTCCATAGAAAGCCATATGACAATGCTCGTAAGGGTAGTGTAGTGACTACCTAGCACTACACACATTTTAAGCGAATGCTTTCGACTGTCTAATGAAATTCAGGATAGCTGCAAAATTTTATTTTAGAAATTTCTTCTGCCTTTCCAGTAAAGTATTCACCTAGCCACCGGTAACTTATTCTCGCTAGGGCTGGACAGTGACAAAATATGTGCTCAACGCTTTCTTTTTGCAGTGTTTGCATGACTCGTTTGAGGTAAGACCCAGTCTGTGAACATATACTCCCTTTAGACAGTGTCTAGTTAATATTCTACTACATACGTAAATTAGTAATAAAAAATATAATACATATGTATTTATTAAATATTATAAAGTATAATTCATATTACATAGGAATATGTATGTATGTATTATCACTGATATTACATAAAAATATGCGAGCAATCACAAATGCTCACTCAAAAAGAAAAATATTACAAAAAATTGGTAGGAACTAAATAGGACGTTGAATTTTTAGCATATTCCTTGAAATTTTCACTACCAAAACAAAAATCAGTTTACTATAGAACAAAGTTATACGGGGAAACAAACACACAAAAATCGGCATTAGATTATAAATTATAAATTATATTTATATTAATTAAAATAATATGAATAAATATATAAATTAATAATTAATTTTTATTATTTAAGAATGTTTTAACTTTTTAAAAACAAATATTGTTTCTTAAAACATGACAGTAATTTTTTGTCAAAGTTAGTTTGAGGTATTTTTTTTTTCCTTCTAATAAGTCAAAAGGTTCACAATAACACTAGGGAACAAATTTTGAACTTTTATCGACAACACAAAAAATACTATTTATTTCTAAATCCATTAACCTTGCTTAACAAAAATAACAATAGGCAGAAATATTGCAACAGGTCTATATAATATATTTGCGATTTTCCTAGTGACTCACAAAACATCGTGCGAATTATGAACTGACTCTTTGTGAAAAACCTTTTTCTCAAAAATTTTCCGTGATAGTGTTTTATATTTATTGAATAATAAAACTATTAAGCAAGGAATTTGCTAGACTAAAAGGTAACCCAATATCTTTGAAAACTGCGAACTATTTAATAATTTGTTTTATTGTTGTAGGTATTAATGAAGTATAAGTAGATAGTTGGATTATTAAATAACATTTAGACGTAGCTTTCAGTACATATGTTCAGTTTTTAAAACAAATTAAATAGAAATCAGACCTCTTTCGAAACTTTCATGTTTACATACGTGAATAAGTGACCAGTGAACATTGAAAATATATAGTGTATCATTCTTGTCTGACCTACTGTGTTGCCTGATGTAACCTGCACAAACAAAGAATCTTTGCTTCTAGGTACCTGCTATTAGGGTAAGAATTAAATATTATTATTTTATGACGTGTTTAAAAATAATAACATAACATAAGAAATTTCAATACCAAATTTTAAATTTAAATTCTTTACTTTAAAAGTTGAAAAAAACATTACATATATCAATTTTTCCACCAGTGTTTTTACATATGTACTTAGTTAGATATACATATCTGCTTCATTTGAACATGTAGATTTTAAAGAAGGTTTACAAATTTTAAACTTTTCAATAGTATTTTTGGTTTATTTTACATAAAATATTTTAGGGAGAGTTAAATTACAGATTTCTTTTAGCGGTCATTATACATACTTTAACTTCAACCACTGAGCCGAATGAATTTTATTATTTTTACGAAGTTTAAGAGCAGTTCCACAAAATTTCGACCAAAAAATATCGAATTTGAGAATCGATGTCTTCCGATTTTTTTGAAATTTTATGAGAAGGTGTGCCTCTGGTCCAGTATCACATACGTGAAATATTTTTAAGAAAAATCACATTTCTTGGGAATTATGGGGTTATGAAATTTTGGTTTTTGTGCAAAATGCATATTTTTAAAAAATCGTAGAAATTTTAAATATTATCGTAGAGCGATAATATATAGCTCATTTTAAAGGGGAGAGGTTATTCTATCATATAAAAATACTTCCACAAATTTTTTTTTCAAAAGGGACTACAAGGACGATAAAAGGATCCTTTATCCTTGAATATCTAAAAATGCTAACTCTCAATTTTGCTCATTTTTTTTTATGTTTTGCATAATATTATTAGCAACATCGTGTTAAAATCTCAAATTGGGGTGAAGCTGGGTTCAGGTGGGAGAATTTTTCAAAGAATATCATGTCTATTTTTCTCATACAAATTCGTACAAATGCAAATTTTATACTAATTTTTTTTTTTTTTTTTATTTTTTTTTTATTTTTTTTTTTTTTACAAAACCTTATTATCATCATTATACCCATACTTTAGCATAAAAAACCCCTACATTTGAGAATTTTTTTAAAAGTTCTCATTTCTACGAAAATCAATTGATTTTCTATGAGAAAAATAGACATGATATTCTTTGAAAAATTCTCCCACCTGAACCCAGCTTCACCCCAATTTGAGATTTTAACACGATGTTGCTAATAATATTATGCAAAACATAAAAAAAAATGAGCAAAATTGAGAGTTAGCATTTTTAGATATTCAAGGATAAAGGATCCTTTTATCGTCCTTGTAGTCCCTTTTGAAAAAAAAATTTGTGGAAGTATTTTTATATGATAGAATAACCTCTCCCCTTTAAAATGAGCTATATATTATCGCTCTACGATAATATTTAAAATTTCTACGATTTTTTAAAAATATGCATTTTGCACAAAAACCAAAATTTCATAACCCCATAATTCCCAAGAAATGTGATTTTTCTTAAAAATTTTTCACGTATATTATACTGGACCAGAGGCACACCTTCTCATAAAATTTCAAAAAAATCGGAAGACATCGATTCACACCCTTTGGTCGAAATTTTGTGGAACTGCTCTTAAGCATTATTCATAGAAAGATTGTTGTTAATGAATGTAAGATAAAAATTTGTTAAATTTAAGAGTTAATAACATTTTCAAAAAAAATTTCACATATAGGTACTATAAAATAGACGCATAATATTTAAAAATTTAACTAGAAAAATAAAAACACTTACCTCATTTTTAGTAATTCTATGCTTTGCTAATTTAACAACAGCAAAATTCCCTTTTCCTATTGTTCTTTCAATATCATAAAATCCAACACGAATAGGACCTTTACTTTTAATAGTAGATGATGGTGAATTACCACTGTTTCCAGTAGCTCCACAAACACCAGTACCATTAAATGGTACAATTGGTACACAACCGTTACCGGTTGTACCGCCAATACAACCATTTGCTGATGTTCGAATAATACTACTTTGTGTTTGCATTATAGATCCTGTAGCAGAGGCACCAATTAGACCGTTACTTAAATTGACTGTTGCACAACTAGCATGTGATAATACTGAAGATGATGATGCTGTAGGATGTAATGAAGTTTGTGACATTGGATTTGTTCCAGTTACTGAAACTGATCCACTTGTACCATTACAAATTGTTACTGTACAAACAACAACATTTTGAGTACAATTTAATGCAGAATTTTCACGTTCACCCATTTTTGAAAATTTCTTTATTGAATTAAAATCGTTTGTTTATATTGTTTTTAAAATATAAAAATAATGTTCTCTGAAGATTTAATTTTAAAATAATACTAATTGAAGATGAGATTTCATAGTCCATTGATGATATTCTTTGATCTGGAAAAAAAAAAAAAATTATAAAATTGTTCTTTGTAAACACATAATTTCATAAACAAACATACATACATATGTATGTCAGTTTCAATTACAATACTGCTGGATTCGTCATAAACTTTAATCATACTTTCATGATCAATATAATTTTATACGACTATTGATAAAAATCAAATTTTATTTATTGTGCATGAACTACTGGATTTAATGATATGTGGTATTTGACATTATTTTACAATTTCAAGTATAAAAAGGAGAAAATTGCAAAAACATTCAGTCTCAGACATTCAACCATTCTATCAAAATGAAATTTATAGGTTTTTGGATTTTTGTTATTTTAGTAGGTAAAGTATACTTATAAAATATTGTTTTAATTTACGTCTAAGTATACCTAAAATTCTATGTTCTAACTTTTCCCTATTTTTACTTTTTATTCAAAAGTATTTGCAAGTTTGGCTAAAGCTGGTGCATTGATTAAAGATCTGGATGTTCTTGAGGACATAAACATATTGAGTGAAGACAATGAAGTTGGTAAGGAAGGAAAAAAGGGTGGTGATGGAAAAACAAAGGATGTTGGTGAAAACAACAAAGATAAAAATATTGTAGAAGTTTTGCTAAAATTATTGGGTATTGATGACGATGACTGTAAAAAAAAAAAATGTGGAAAAAAAACATCTAAAAAGAAAACTCATTAACAAGGATCACAACAACAAAAAATAGTGGTCTTTTGAAATTAACACGACCCATGAATTTAAATTTTTGGACTTCGATTTGAAATAATGAAAATAATGAAAATAAAAATGTAAAACGACATACATATAATATATAATATAAATAAATAAAATTTTGAAAGCATACAAATGATTAGTTGTTGATTATTCTCTGAATACATACTTGTTCTGATCAAATATCCTAGAAGAACATTGTTAATAAAATAGTTTTGACTTTCAACACGTATACATTTACATACTTTCCTTTCTTCAAATTTTTAAAAAGTCAAAAAACCAAAGTTATTATTATTAATTTTTAAAGAAAAAAAATTTTTTAAACATTTTAATTAAAGCCAAGATATTTTCTTTAAATATGTATTAGTTCATAGGAAAATCCTTTCTACTTTTATTTATAAAAGTAACATTTCATTACTCGAAATTACAAAACTTAGCTTTGATATTAAACAATTAAAGAATTAATTGTATGAATTCAAATTTGTAAAGGTTTAAAAAGGCTTAACAGCCAAATTTAGTAAAAAAAATTTTCGAAAACAACAATAACATCGTCTGAAATGTATTTGTGTCTGCACCAACACAAGCAAATAAATTTCTTCTAAGTATATGATTTGAAAAATTTTCATAGCTATAGCTATAGCTAAAATATATAGCGATCATACTGCATGGATGTACGTTTGTAAAATGTGTATTTACACATGTTTTCTTTTGTTCTAAAGGCTACAGCTAGCATACAACTGTCATAGCTGAAATTATTTCAGTTGAAGGTCACAAATTTTTCATACAACAAATTTTTTATGATAGCTCAATAGCAACACTTCAACAAATATTTTAATCCAAAAATATTAATTTTTGGTTCAGAGGATGCTGAGATATGGATCTTCAAAGTCAAAAGTAGATGTTTGCCTTTATGAATGTAGAAAAATGTATTAACATTCATGTTTTTGATGTTGTTTTGTATTTTATCTTGAAAACTAAAAAAAGTACAACAATACTTTAAAGGCCAATACTAAAAAGAACACTTATGAATCTGTCAGTATAAACATATTAGTTTTTGGTCTACGGGATGCTGAGATATCGTTTTTTTGAAAAAAATTTTCAAAATTTACATATAAAATGTATGTTATACATTTGTATACGCACAGCCAAATTTTTATTTTTGCATAAAAAAGGATATTTTGTTCTACCGATTTTGAACTATGACTTTGAAAGTTCGGGTGTATAGTGAGGACCCTCTAATAGAGGAATTGGTGGAGTTTCAAGGTCCTAGCTCGAAGGGATCATATTTCAATTAGGGCTGAAAATCCGAATGTATACATTTGTATACGATCAGGCAATCCTAGGGTTAAGAAAAAGTAGTATTCAAAAATACTGAAATTTTAGTAAAATATTAGTTTTATCAACAAATAATCACTGAAATCTAAATTCTATGTAACACTATAATTTTTCTAATATTTAGAATATAAAAAATTAGCACTAAAACCCAAAATTCACTTGCTCAAATCCAACAACAGTTAGTAAAATATGCTTTTATGCGTAGTATATATGTATGTACATATCATGCTAATTCTATTATTTCATATTCATCATCACCGATCACCATTCCCATACAAAATGTGTTGCTAATATATCTATATACCTAGCTATGTGCAGCCAAAAAATATATAGACAGAAAGAATTCTTATGTAGTATAAAAATGTCTCATACAAAAATTTTTGTTTTGGGGTTCCAACATTGGAACCCCATTAGTGAAATAGCTTTGAATGTACATCAGCATATTTTAGTTTTGTTAAAAAATCTTTTACTTCTGCATAGAAATACATATGTACATGCGAATACGACAATTACCTTGTTTATGCACAAAAATTAAAACGTATTAACGATAAAACGTTTTGAACATCGTTTTGAGATAATACATTTTAATTGGTGTTTATGCGTAGTACAACATTTCATTCTCACTTAAAACGTTTTGAGTAATAAACTAACACTACTCTAAAAGTTCATATTGATGTTTAGTATGTTACCAACACCATTTTGAAAGGTCAAATATGACAATTCACTTAAAACGAAGAAAGTGTATATGCACATTTTAAAAACGCATTAAAATTTTAAATTCGGATTTTATAGTGTATTCACTCAAAACGAAATAAAGTTTCAATGCGTTTTAAAATTTGGTTTATGCATCCGTATTTAGTCAAAACGGCATGAGTTAATGCGAATTAAAGCTTCGCATAAACAAGGTAATTGATGGTGTCGGTGTGACTCATTTTATTCACATATGTTTCACCATTTGAAATTTTTTTTATATTCTATTTAACACACAAGAGTAAAATTTTTTTTTATTTTTCATTCATCTTGATCATGTTAAAAACAAAACTTAAATTTCAAAGCGCTTTAAAGCATAGTTAAAAAAGCTTTTACTTCCTTTCTTCTCTTATCGTACTGTTCTATAGTCTAATTTAATAATTACAATTTTTAGTCGATACTACATAAGAATTCTTTCTGTCTATATATTTTTTGGTGCAGCTTAACTATACACAAAAAGCATCAATTTATACAATAGAGGATTAATCTCAAGCTCTTTCAAAAATCAAGAACATGCAAACATACATAAATATTTTGCTTCGAAAAATTTTTAAATATAGCTTTTGAAACATTCGAACTCAATTTAAATATTTTCCGTTTTTATTTGAATTTTCTACTATAAATCAGCTGTTTTGTTTATTTTCGAAGTAGACTATAAGAATAATAAAAATTATAAATGCATAGCGATTATTTGAAGAAAGACAAAGACGGAAGATCAATATGAATTATAATTGTATGAATGTTTTTTTTTTTTTGTAATGATGAATTATTTTTGTTTAGTTTTTTTTTTTTCAAATATTTTATCAATTTATTTAAAATAATTACATATATGAAAAATAAAAATTATTTGAGGATCGCCTAGAAAATTTTTTTTAGAAAACTAAAATATTTAATATTATAAGCGTTTTTTTCATACAACAATTAATTTTCCCCATAGTTTTTGTTTACTAATTATGAATAGGGGAAAATACCCAGTAACGAGCACCCTTTAAAAAAATTTTGGACTTTTTCCTTATACCACGGTTAAAGTATTTGATAAATAATTCCAACCAAGAGTAAAATAAATTTTCTGAAGGGTCTAGATTTGCAATTTAACGCAAAAAATATGTTTTTATTTCAGTAAAATTATTAAAATTATGAAAAAAATCAAAATTCGTGAAGACCAGTAACGAGCCCCCTTTTCGCCAGTAACGAGCCCATGAAAAGAGCTAGTAACGAGCAGTGCCAAAAATAAAATATTTTAATAATAAAAGTGTTATAAAGTGCTAGAAATTAAGTTTTAACTAATTTAAAATGTAATTTCAAAAAAATTAGCTATTTATCGCTTTTTTTTAGTAAAATATAAAGGAAATAAATATTCATCTCCTTAACGAAAACCTAATATTCATCTCCTTAACGAAAATGTTAAGTAAAATGCCATTTTGAGTAGCACTTTATATTTATTAGAATTATATTTAAAATAAGAGTTTGTAATGATAAACCATCCACGCATTGCAAGGATAATATATTTTTCTAAGTACATATATAGCAAATATTCACCTGTATTTTTATAAAAATATCTTAGTTATAGAATAAAATAAAGCCAAGGGCTCGTTACTGCCGGAGTGCTCGTTACTGGGTATTCTACCCTAGTTCTTTTTAAATTGTATTTTTCTTAAAAATTTCATTTCTATTGTTTTTTTTTTTGAATACGCTAATGCACATCAGCTGACTTTGGTTTATTTTCGAAGTAGATAACAAAAGTAGGAAGGATTAAGAAAATACGCAAAAAGAATAATACAAATTATAAACGCATATCGATCATTTGAAGATAGACAAAGACAGAAGATCAATATGAATTATAATTGTATAAATGTTTTTTGAAATAATGTTTTTTCTTTTTTTTTAAATTTTTTTTTTTTACTTTAATTTTACTTAAATATAGATACAGTATCAGCTCAGTAATTTGAACCTCTTTATTTTCAACGCCTAAATTTCTAAAATTAGCTAATAATGTTATGTAATTTTGTAAAGGGGTTTTTCTGATTTATACTTTTCGAAATAGGATGAAATAAAAACAAGTTAAATATGTACATATTACCTGATTTAAAATTCACTTTATAATCGTCATATTCAATTTTGTAATTATTTTTTTAAAAATACAAATGAATTTATTACAACACTATTTGGTATTTTTGTTTAAAATAGTGTTGAAAGTGTAAATTTGTTTTTGTGTGCAATTTTTTCAACTGTTCTAAAATTTTAACAAGGTCAGTTTAAATTAGTTCAAATTATCGAGTTTACACTGTTAGGTATAATTTCTACTTATTTTCTATTGAATGAATATTGAAAATCATTGTTGCAAGTTTTATGAAATGTTATTGTGGTTGTGCTTCAA
The DNA here is from genome assembly GCA_939192795.1 of Bombylius discolor. NCBI lineage: Eukaryota > Metazoa > Arthropoda > Insecta > Diptera > Bombyliidae > Bombylius > Bombylius discolor. The sequence continues at coordinate 13,195,874 of OW584240.1, read as the reverse complement.
AATACATGACATAAAAATGTTATTTGGTAACAATAAAATCTTTTTTGTTTCACTTTAAATTTTTTTTAAATATTTTACAAATTTTATGTACGTAAAATAATTTGTATGGAAAATTTGTCATGTAACCCTGGGATTGGCTGATCGTATACAAATGTATACATTCGGACTTTGAGTCTTAAATGCAGAAACACGAATTTGGTCGTGCGTATACAAATGTATACCATATGTACATTTTATATGGAGATTTTGAAATTTTTTTTTCAAAAAACGATATCTCAGCATCCCGTGGACAAAAAACTAATATTTTCATATTGAATATTTTAATCCAAAAATAATAGTTTTTGATTCAGAGGATGCTGAGATACAGACCTTCAAAGTCAAATTGAAGTCTTAATTATGTTTGAATTTGTATATGTATGAAAATTTCGATAAGTAAAAATAGTACAAAATCGCATGGGTTGATTAAAAAGGACTTTTCAACAAATATTAGGGTAAAAAAATTACGGTTTTTGGTCCACGGGATGCTGAGATATCGTTTTTTGAAAAAAAAATTTCAAAATCTCCATATAAAATGTATGGTATACATTTGTATACGCACGACCAAATTCGTGTTTTTGCATAGGTAAAAAGAAATATTTTGTTCTACCAATTTTGAGCTAGGACGTTGAAAATTGGGATGTATAGTGAGGACCTTCCAATGAAGGAATTGGTGAAGTTTCATGTTTTCCTAGCTCGAAGGGATCATATTTAAATTAAGACTCAAAGTCCGAATGTATACATTTGTATAAGATCAGCCAATCCCAGGGTTACATGACAAATTTTCCATACAAATTATTTTACGTATGTAAATAAAATTTGTAAAATATTTAAAAAAAAAATTTTAAGTGAAATAAAAAAGATTTTATTGTTACCAAATAACTAAAAATCTTGAAATTTGACAAAAAAGAAAAAAAAATCATCATGCGCATGAATGAATTATCATTATTTATTAAGAACTATAAAATGCAATATGAAAATGAACAAGAAGCAGTATATTTTAAAAAACATGAAAATTAAAAATATTTTTTCATTTCTCACATATCACAAAAAAACGTGATAATTAATATCATCAACAATAATTGTACACAGTTGTATTATTATATTTTTGTTTTTCGAAACAAAATATAAATATCCAAAAATGTATACAATAAGAATCAAAACAAAATTTAAAAATATCATATGGTATACAAAAACAAATAAAGCATTTATAATGAATATTATAATTATGGGCGTGTTTTTCATTATTTTTTATTTCTTAAATTTACTTTACATGCTTCTTCTTTTCACATTTCTCCTCTTGAAATCTTATACAGCCAATCATATCATGAGCTTATTCGAAGCAAAATTATTCCCCTTTTTATATTATTTTTGCAAACATACAGACATGAAAATTCAAAAATTTGAATTTAACGGCTACAATAAACCTCTATATACTTGATGCTTTTTGCTATACATAACTTTTATATGCTGTTTACGTTACTTTTATCATCACACATACTACAAAAATTGCAATTTTCTTTGCATCGAGTTTATACAGTTTATACTATCTGTGTAATTCTTATTTAAACCCAAAAGTATGCAAAAAAATTTATGTGATATGGAAAATTAGTAATGAAATTTTATGAAAAATTAACAATTTCTTTTATTTATAATAATTAAACTACGTAACCAATTTTCCTGAATTTTTTTTAAACATTTTAAAAAAGGTTATATTTAAATCCTATAAGAAGAAATCACAGTATCTCAACGTTTTAATACATGAAAAAAGTGTGAAAAGTTTAGTGAATATTTTTTTTTCTGTACCTTCGAAATCGAATATAAAAAAATTTAAGGAGCAAAATTTAAAAATGTGTTCTACTTAAGGACCACAATTTCCTTCCACCTATCTACATATATTTAAAATTTCATGAAAATCGGTTAAAAATTGTAAGCTGTAGGTGGTCACCTTGCAGGCCCAAAATCGCAAAACAGCCTCACTTTGAATCCTTGTATCTTTTAAATAAAGGACTTTTTCAAAAATGTGTTCCACTTAAGGACCACAATTCCCTTCCTATCTATATTTGAAATTTCATGAAAATCGGTTGAAAATGTAGGCTGTAGGCGGTCACTTTGCAGGCCATTTTACTAAATTCGGCTCTTAAGGTGTAATGTATGTACTAAATATATCATACTATGTCCTATCGTCTAATGTTTGCTACAAGACCGTAATGTAAAGCTGTAATAATTTTTAATGAAATCCTCTACTAACTACATACTTTCAAAAATGTTTTCCATAAAAATTAAAATTCCAAATTTGTATTTGTATCAAAAAAATTATTTTTCATAAATTTATACAAAATATAAAATTTTATAATTGTGTTATTATTTTTTATCAACTCTCAAGTCTTGACTCTTGAGTTTTTATTTAATACTCATACAATTTTGCTTATTATTGATTAGAACTTATACCAAATATAAACATCAGATGCCGGCTTTTAGTTTCAAATTTTCCAACAGATATTTACATACATATGTGTATTGATGCAACAAAGGTTATGTTTTTTATTCATAGAGAACTTGAGCTGATTAGTTTTATTTTTTTAATGAAATATGTAATTGTTCAATAAATTCGAAAATGTTTTGCTCACATGTTCCTTTTTGAAGATTGAATTATCGCTGAAATAAATGCTTGGAAGCTAATACTTCGCTCGCGGCAAAAAAAAAAACACTTAATGAAAAAAAAAAAAAAAAAAAAAAAAAAAAAAAAAAAAAAAAAATGGTTTAATAAGATCCAACCATGATTTCGAGGGGAGCTTTGAAGCAAGCGAAAAAATTTTTTAATAGGCAATCATATAAATAAAAAAAGCTATTTTCCTTTTAAAAAATGAATGTATCCTAACGTCTGATACATACATAGGTACATGAAAAATCATTAGCGGAAAGAAAAATTTTTTCGAAATTTAAATTTAATAAAATATAATTTCTCGTTCAAAAATATAGTCCTATGAAATTGTTGTCCTATGAATTTTTATTATGACACGATTTTGTTTCACTATATTATAATTTTTACTTATTATTGCATGTAAAGTTTTTTAATCGTAATATAATTTTATTTTTCTTCACGAAATAACTTTATTACTTGGCAATTTGTATCGAATAATTATTATGTGTATATAAAATAATACAACATTTAAAAAACATTCAGTTAAAGACATATAGACATATGTATATTTGTGAGTGTTCTATAAAAAAAAAAAAAAAAAAAAAAAAAAAAAAAAAAAAAAAAAAAAAAAAAAAAAAAAAAAAAAAAAAAAAAAAAAAAAAAAAAAAAAGGCAAGTTGTTTTTAAAACTTTTTTGAATTATTACAATTAAATTTATGTTGTTTATATGACAAAATGATGTAGTTTTTATCATATTTAAGGATAATTTTTGTTAGTAAATAAGTAATAGTGTTATTAGGCAAAGTGCAAGTATAGAAAAATGATAAGTTAACAACAATAATACACACAAAACTTATTTTCGTCCGATATCACTTTATGTGGTAACTGTAATATCATTCAAAGGCATCTCTGACTGTAATGGGACCCGCACAATGAGCCAAAACCAACCAATAACTCTATTTAGAACTAAGTTTAGAACAATGTATATGTATACTCTTTGTCTATATAGTTGTTCTGTCAAAATTTGTTCATATTTGACAAATGAGTTCATTAACCATAATAAGTTGGCTGGGTTCTTGTATGTGATAGTTAAAAAGTGATCACCAAAAAGTGATTGTTCCTATATTTTGATCACCAAAAAAGTGATAATATTTTGAGGTACTGCTCTCAATCACGGCGTACATAAATGCAATTAAATTAAATAACTGAATAATTAATAATAGTAATGTAATTTAATTACAATAAATGTAATTGTGTATTTCGTACTTTCAAGTACTATTAAGTAAAGTACACCATCTCACACACTGCACTGTAGTAGTATAGTCAGAATTTTAAAAGTTGAGGTTTCGTATTATACTAGAAAAACATGCGCAGAAAAAAAGATACTTACACACATGCGTTTTTGTTGTTGTAACATGTTTCTTCTTTCGTATATCTACACAAAAAGATCACAAAGCCATGTAAAACATGCGCGAAAAAACCTCAACTCTTAAAATTCAGACTATACCAACTAATCTGGAGTAATTTAAATTAGCGTATTGAGAAATCAGGGGAAGTGACGGAAAAAAGCGAGAAAAAAGATGGACCATTTTATTACTATTGGCAGTATACGGAATTTCCTGTTATATTCTTAAGTCGCTGTTATAAATAAAGGTTTGAAATTTTCGAATAATTTTAATTTTTAATTTTACTGTCAAATCAACAGTTACTTAAGAATATACATACATATCTATGTATGTTATTACATACAGTATTGTGCAAAACTAAAGCAACCATTTGTAGTAAAATGGAAACTCGTAAGAATTTTACACTTGTATTAAAATTTATTTAAAATTTTTAACTTTCTTTTATACAGTATTGTGTAGTTGTTAAATAACAAATATAAAAAAAAACATTCATCAAATACATTATTTAAAAATTAAATAAACAATAGGAGATCCCAATTTCAGCCTGTGCAAAACTAAAGCAACTTCATTCAGATATAAGAAAAAAAATGCTTTTAGATAACGGTATTCTAATAATTGGTAAAAATTCTGATTAGATGAGTTAGTTTAAGTGTAGTAAAGACACTTTTTCATCTTTTGTGTAGTATTTCAATAGTCGATCAGTGAAGTGTTTAATTTTCAAAAATTGTGTTAAGTTATGACGCAAAACAAATATAATACTTTTTTAAAAGAAAAAATAATTGGTGATTATCAAAGTGGAATGTCACAGAAGGCCATAGCGGATAAATATAAAATCCATAAATCGATTATTTCAAGAATGATATCGAGATTTCAAATGAGACATCACTTTGAAACTATACATGCAGGTGGCAGGCCTAGGAAAACTACACAAAGAGCGGACTGAAGAATAATTTCTTTGATAAAAAAAGACCCTTTTATTTCTTCGGCAGAAATTGTTAAAACTCTAAAATTAAAAATTGACTCGAGTACTGTTCGAAGACGTGCTTTAGAGAACAATTTGCGCAGTTACAGACCTACCAAAAAACCACTCCTATTTATTTCTATTTTCTAGGCTAAAATTTGCAAGGGACCACTCAGATTGGACTATAAGTAAGTGGAAAACAGTTCTTTTTAGCGACGAGAGCAAATTTAATTTAATTTGTTCAGATGGTATTCGTGGCGTGAGGAGATTAAAAGGAAGTCGGCTTCATCCTCAAAATTGTAAAGCAACGGTTAAGCATGGAGGTGGAAGTATTATGGTGTGGGGATGTTTTTCTGCTCAAAGTCAAGGTCCACTTGAAAGAATAGAAGGGATAATGGATCGTTTCAAGTATAGAGATATACTTGAAACGATCATGTTACCATTTGCAGAAGAAGAGATGCAACTTCGATGGGTGTTTCAACAGGATAATGATCCGAAACACACATCGAAGTTGGTGTCGGATTGGCTTGAACGGAATAGGGTTCAAGTATTAAATTGGCCCTCGCAATCTCCTGACTTGAACCCTATAGAGAATCTGTGGGCCATTGTTAAAAGGCGTCTAAGTGGACGAAAATTCAAAAATGAGAATGATTTGTTCGTAGCGATTAGAAACGAGTGGCAGAACATCCCTACAGACGTTTTAAACAATTTGGTTGAGTCCATGCCACAAAGATGTATTGATGTATTAAAAAATAAGGGCTATGGCATTAAATATTGAAAACGAATTAGCATTTTTAATTTTTTTTCTTATATCTGAATGAAGTTGCTTTAGTTTTGCACAGGCTGAAATTGGGATCTCCTATTGTTTATTTAATTTTTAAATAATGTATTTGATGAATGTTTTTTTTTATATTTGTTATTTAACAACTACACAATACTGTATAAAAGAAAGTTAAAAATTTTAAGTAAATTTTAATACAAGTGTAAAATTCTTACGAGTTTCCATTTTACTACAAATGGTTGCTTTAGTTTTGCACAATACTGTATGTACATATTACAATTTTGTCATTTCATCCGTAATTTAGCTTCTTTCTCAGATGATTTTGTTTTTCTTTGCTAACTAAAATTCGGTGGTGCCGAGAAAAGTAGCACAAGTTAATTTTTAAAATGAGCTCTTTACAGCCATGGTATAATGACATTTCAAATAATGTTAATGTACATAGATATAAGAATTAAACAATTATTTTTTAGGAGTAGAATTTATTTTTTAATTAAACGGATGAATATAAACAAAAGAATATAAAATATAATCAATGTAGAAAACAAAATTAAAAAACTAAAAAATATTATAACGTAATAATTTCTTTTTATTTCAAATTTCCTTACAACACAATTTCCTAAACTTCGAAGCGAATCTCATTTACGCTGTTTTCAAGAATAGTCCTGAAAGTGTCTGAAGAAAAAGAGATCAATACAACATATGATGATTTTTAATAAATGAATTTCTTCTTTTATATACCTATAATACAGTTAAATAAACAATAAAATTTACTCATAAAATAATCCATTCTTCGATTTTTATAAAAATATATCAACAAAAAAGAAAACTTTAATATGTATTTTGTAAAAAAATAACAGAAATACTCGAGTTGTGTTATTAATTTAAAAATAAATTTATGTTTTAATTTCACTTTTGTTTTTAGCACAGTAGCATAATTCAACGTAGGTCATTTTAACATAAATGATTTTAAATGTACAAAATAATAGCACAAGTTTTGCAATTATTTAAAAGTCTAATTAATGACAAGGGAGAGAATAAAAAATAAATTTATAAATCAAAAATATCCTGAATATTTATTTATTCATGAAAATAGTTTTGTTTAATAAAATCAAAAAATTATAAATTCACATACATATTTATATTTTTAACATATTTTTCAATCACAAATAATTTTAAAAATTCAATATTACATTAGTTTTCAAAGAAGATAATGGCCCACTCAGTATTAATAGTCATTAGATGTGTAAAATTCAAGATGCATAAAAACATACCTAGATATAAAATTAGTAGGTATATGTATATAGGTTCAATGAATTGAAAATTTTGTTTAATTTTTAATAATTCTATTGTAAAGAAGTTCGTTAATTTTAATTTTTTTTACAAAATTATTCAACTGTTCAATATTATTGTATCATGGAAAACTTAAAAATATTTCGTTTTTCATCATTTTCTCAGAAAGCTTTGAGGATTTTGGTATACATATGTATAAATGTATTTTTTTATATTATATATACATATATTGTGATCCTGTTATACACAAAATGTTGAAACTGAAACAAATAAGGCAGTGTTCGACATTTTGACTTTCTGTTTAATATTAATAAATTTTTTTTAACAAGCAGAATTGGTTTTTTAATATTCACAAGTTCATTTTTAAATTTTCCATAATACCTACATACCTACATATGTATGTAAATTATTATATATGTAAGTACACCTATTAAAAAATTTAGGTATTAAAATGAAACTTACATTATATTTTCTAATGTAATCCTTTTTATGAAAATGGTGCTTTTGAAATAGTAGAACATAAATAATTTTCATATAATTTATTATTATTATTTTTAATTAATAAATTTAAAATTTTTTCAATTTATAAAAATAATTAAGAAAATTCACATTTTAAATTGATTTTTTTATAATGTTTATTATATTTGCATTTAAATATTTATTTTCTTTCCTAAATTCAATTTTTTGATGAAAACCAAAACGAAAACCGTGTTAGACTAGACAATGAAAAACATATTTTTTAAATAATAAAAAATCTAATATATAATTTTTTCTCTTATCTTTAACACTAGAACATGATAATAGTATTTAGTATGGATGTATAAAAAATAAATAAATCAACTACATATTTTATGAAAAATACAGAAATAAAATATTTTTTATCAATAAAATGTTAAATATTATTAAAATGATGCGAAGGTATTATTATTATTATTATTTTTTTCTTCGGTAATTTTTATTCCAGAATTTTTAAAAATTCTTATTTTTTCAATTCACTCTAATTTTCTATACACAAAAATACAACTGTATGCATTAAAGACCGACAAATTTAATTTTTATAACATACATAATTCGTGTTAAGTCTTTTAAGAAATTAGATTTTTCGCTTTTTATATTAGTAACAAACAATTAAAAACTTTTGAGAAAAAAAAGTGTTATTTTTCTAAAAGAAAAATTTAATATTTTTTTATTAAACAGATTTGTATAGCATTCGCACAATGAAAAAGTATCTACTTTAAATATTACTTTAAACACTAATGAATTGAAATTTAAGAAAAAGGGAACAAAACAGGAAAAAAAAAGAATTTTTTCTTTTTTTTTTTTCAAAAATTTACAACACTTTATTTCTTGGATTGATTTCAAAATATGATCCAAGACCCACGGATAACCGAATCAAACTGCTGATACTAAGAAAAAATATACCATTTGTACCACAATCATTCTATGATTATCAATCATTTATCATCATTATATACAATATAAAAAATTTAAGCTTTATAAAAACTTTTACCTTATTATATACTCTCTTTAATAAACTGGTACATGCTGATAAGCAGATAAATTGTAAATATTGAAGTTTATGTACGCTATTCTTTTCAGATTTGATTTGATTTGATTAATTCAAATTTTTTTTTTTCTTTAATTTGCAGATTACCTAATGTTTCTTATAATAAATGCACAAAATAAGAAAAAAAATAAACAAGTAAAAATATACTTTCAAATAAATTAAAAAATTATGAAAACATGTACCAAAATTTAATTATCAAAATTTCATGAAATTACTTAGAGCTACCTAGGAACATATAAAATTTTTTATTATTGTTTTTATTTTCTTGTTTAATTTACGATTTAGTACATATTTTCAAAAGAAAAGCTCTACATTAGATAAGGAAAAAGCCGGAATACTGAGTGGTACTACCGCAAATTTTCTCATTCAAATGTAGTATACTACAAAAGCTTTTTAATGTGCAAATGAAATTAAAAAAAAAAGAAGAAATATGACGATAAAAATAAATACATATACATACCTCCATAGTAAACTAAGATACATTGTACATCATTGAAATGGGTGGTTTGAAATTTTATACGGAATCGGAAATGAAACACTATAGAAAGTACATATAAAATATATACTCATTTAGTATAAATAAAGTGTTACCAAATTGATATTCAAAATTTTTTTGAAACACAGTAGTCCTGCAAGACCTGTTAAAGTTTTACATTTAGGATGTGTGCGAATACTACTAAATTGAACCTAAATTTCTAAAATCCTAAATTGCTTCCAGGAAATTTCCAATTTCAAAAATTTAGGTGTGCGAATACTACCTAAATTTCCAAAATTCTAAATTGCTTCCAGGAAATTTCCAATTTCAAAATTTAATATGTTTGTAATCCATTCTAAATATTTAACATTTGATATTTGACGGCGATGAAATATTGTTTAGCAATTTTTGCTTTATTTTTTGGAAAAAATTGAATTTAATTATTATCAACTATTATTTAAAAAAATTATTATGGACATTACTAACAACGAAATTGCAGTTATATTATTTTCAAGATTAATTTTTTTATGTAATACCTGCGCAATGAAAAGAAAAAAAAATTTTAATCTAGCAGGCACAGCTTTATCGTGTTGTGAAAATATTTTGTTAATAATACCTATGTTTGAAGCCTCTACTATCTAATTATCTATTTGCCATTACGCTTTTATAGATTTGTATAACCTCATAAAATTTATGAAATCACGTTGTGAAGCAGTTTCAACTCAAAATGGATTTCCAAAAAAATATTAAAATTAAGTAGTACATAATAGAACAATAATTTTTTTGTGTAAAATTAAAGAAGAAAATAAAATAAGATGTATTTTTAAAATAGTATAAAAGGTGTTTCTATTTAGTTGTCCGCTCTAAACTACACCCTTTTCTAATGTTTCAATTACCTGCTTTTGGGAAGACCCAAATTTTCTAATGTAATACATTTTTTTAAAAAAACATACATACGAGAGGTAAGGATTTTTGAATAAAAAATAAACCCAATTGTTTTTTAAGTTGTTTTTTTTGGTGTAGTTGTATGTGCAATATAAGTATAGTTAATACACTGTGTCGTTGTTGTTTAGTTTATATTGACAACTGCCACGTTTTCTATTTCTCACACTAAAATTAGGTGCTAGTAGACCTAGTGGTATATGTTCTACTTGTAGCACCTACAAAATTTATTTTAATAAAATATTTAGGGTTGAGCTTCTTGAGTTTAGTTAATGTTTGTTTACAAATTTCAAAATTTTGAAATAAAACTTTTAAAAAAAATTAACGCCGAACAATTTTAATTTATATTTATGAATTTTCAATTATGAGAAACAAGCCAATTTTTACAGCTTTCATTTCGGTGAGCGTCGTTTAGCAAATCAATATTGACAGTCATATTTTTACACCGTGCACCGTACCGCACATATGTTTTTGTCTCACTAAAATTATCTATCAGTGAATTCTGCAATTATTTAGTTGCCCATCAAACTTTGCTATTAATATAACTAATTAAATGTTGCATTTTTGGATTAGAAAATAAATTACGTCATATGAATAGAAGTTCTTTCCTATTTAAGTTATAAAAACGAAATACAGTTTTTAGACATATCGTTCTGTCATCTCAACACTCACGACGATATAAAAATAAAATAGAAAATAATAACTTTTTTGTAATATAATCAAAACTTTGATCGATTAACGAAAAAACAGGATAAAGTGACACAAAGAAATTAGAAATACATACATATGTACATACTATAAGTACCTATGTAGTAGACATATTGAATATGAAATAAAATACATATTTTTACATAACTTCATATTATACCAAAACTGCTTCCACCCACAACTTTCTTTTTCTGCTTTTTTAAAGGATTAGTTTTTAACTTATAGCACACCTCAAGATCAATTCTAGCATATGGGAGTACCTTCAAGTAATCCAAGGCTATACTTCTTGACTCAAGAAATTGTAATTGTTGTATGTATACATAAATATATCCACGGACAATTAAATAGAAACGCCTCAATAAAAAAATGTTATCTTAGTTTTCCCAACATATTGCAATAGTTTTTGAATTTGGTATGTGAAATTTATATTTTCTAATTATGCGTCACAAAATAATAGGTATACATAAGTACATTAACGTGCAGTAAATTTGATACCTAGGTGCGCAGATATGTTCATATGTAACACTAAAATGGATCTTGGAATTTTAGATAAGATTTATTTTTTCTCTTAAGAAATAAATTATACTTGGTTTTCTTGACTCACAAACTTTAATTTATTAAATTTACGACGCGTAAGATGATGTAAAAATCGAAACGCGTCGTAAATTTAATAAATTAAAATTTGTGAGTCAAGAAAACCAAGTGTAATTATTTCTTAAAAGAAAAAATAAATTTTATTTAAAATACGGCTCATCAAGTGAACACAAAATATTCATTATTTGATATTAGATTTTTAGCTTTACTTCAAACGTGATCTTTTGAACTATCTTGAAACTTCATCAGTTCCTCCATTTACTCTTTTTTTTTTTTCTTCAAAGAGCTGTATTTCAAAATTGTCCTTCAATTTGATACTATTTAGGTTTTCAATTTGAAAATTTCAAAATAGAACAGAAAACAAGATAAAAAACGTAGAATTTCCATATATTTAGAAATGCGAACATTAAAGTTTGATTTTGAAGATCTGTATCTCAGCACCCTGTGAACAAAAAACTATTTTTTACACAAATATTTTTTCGGAGTATTTAACATTTTACAAAGGACTTTGATTATATAATGTGTGATTTGTAAATTTTCCTAGTTTAAGTTAAATCTGTATACCTATATTATTAAATAATTTTTGTAATTTTTTTTTTTCAAACAAAAAAACTCAAGATAAATTTGTTAGTTTCGTTGTTTTATATATTTTCTAATGTGAAGTAAAAGTTATATATAGGTACAAACATATGTATATAAATGTATATCTATAAAAGCAAAATCGTAATTTACCAATTTACTATACAATTTTTTTAAACAAAAAATATTCAACAATAAAGGTAAAGAACACATCGGAGCGGTTGCAAAAATTTTTTAAAGCGGAAAATTTAAAATATATACTATCGAATTTTATTGAGTAAAGGTTGAGGACTAAGTTTAAATATGTCTTCTGATTGTGACGTGTGTACAAGGTCGATAAAAGACGGTGAAAGGATTTTTTGTGAAGGAGGTTGTGGGAGTAAATTCCATATGAGGTGGTATTACTACCTACGATGTGAATAATTTTTTACAAAAAGACTCCTTAGCAGTGTTATGTAAAGACTGCAGGCATAAAATTAAATCATTTCATAAAATTGAATCGGTGTTAGTGAATATTAATGAAAAAATTGATGAATTCAGGAAAAGTGTGATAAATAGTGATAATAAAATAGATGAAATTAATAGAAAAATTGATGAGGGCAATGACCTGCAAAAGAATGTGATTAAAGAAAGTAAAAAAGTTGCAAATGAATTAAAGAGAGTAACGGCTAGTGATAATGAAAGACAAAGTTCATATGCAGGCGTATTAAAATCATCAGTGTTGATAAAACTACAAAAAAGTTGCAAAATGCTGATGCAACAAAAGAACAAATAAAATCGGCAATAAACCCAGCTGAGTTGGGAGTTTCGATATCAGCTGTAAAAAAACTTAATAGTGGTGCAGTAATAATTGAGTGCAACAGTGATGAGCATGCAACAAAATTAAAAGAGAACATTCAGCATAAATTAAAAGAGAATAACGATGTTAATGAGTGTGAAAATAGAAAACCGCGTATCAAAATATTAGGCATAAGAGATAATATAGGAGAAAGCAGACTATTACAGGCATTAAGAAATCAGAATGACTATTTAAAAAATTCAAATATGAAAATAATAACGATATGGCAAAATAAATCGGTATACGAAAATTTTACGGCAATAGTAGAATTAGATGTCGTGAGTTTTAATATAGTAATGAAAAAAGGCAAAGTTAACATTGAATGGGAAAATTGTGTAGTTAAAGATGGAATGAATGTACAAAGATGTTATAAATGTTTAGGTTTTAACCACAAAAGTTAAAAATGTAAGGAGAAGGAAAAAGTTTGCTGTAGGTGCGCTAAAGTTCATGTACATAGTGGTTTAGAATGTAATGAAACAGAACTAAAATGTATAAACTGTATTAAAGCAAATAGAGAGTTGGATTTAAATTTAGAAGTTAATCACTCAGCATTTGATCAAAAGTGTAAAGTATTTGAAAGAAAATTAAAAGTGCTAAAGAATAGGATTTGGCATTAGCAATTAAAAAATAAGCCAAAGAAAGAATGTGATTGTTATTATGTGAATATTCAAGGTTTGATTGGTAATAAAGAAAAAATAGAAATCTTAGTGAAGGATAAGAAACCAAGTTTTCTATTCTTATCAGAAACACACATAACGGATGACATAGATACATACAGTGAACTTAAACTTAAGAATTATGAAATGGTTAGTTGTAATTCAGGATCAAGGCACACGGGTGGTGTAATAATATATGTGAAAAAAGGAATTAAATATGAACTTGTGGGCATGTATGTGAAAGAACGAATGATATGGATACTATGTATTAACACAATGATAAGTAAAGAAAAGTGGTGGCTCGTAGTAGTGTACAGATCTCCAAGTGCGTCAGTGAAAGACTGTTTTAAATTATTTGAAGAATGGCTCAACAAGTATTTAAATAATAAGCAAAATATTGTTATAATTGGTGATTTTAATGTAAATTATAGTAATATAATTGACTCGAATAGGTCATTAGTAGATGCAGTGTTGCTGAGAAATGGTCTTAAACAAATAGTGAAAAATTCAACAAGAATCACGAACAAATCTAGAACTTTAATTGATTATGTGTTAGTTGAAATGCAAGAAGAAAGAGTTAATGTTGGTATAGACATAGACGGTAAAGTAAGTGACCATGAAACAATAAAGATAAATATAAAGGGTGAAGTGAAGAGAGTGAATAAAAGAAGTTTAAAAAAATATGTTAAATACTCAAAAGAGAAGATGAATGATCTACTAGAAGAATGCGGCATCGAGTACATTTACTACTGCGAGGACGTGGATGAAGCAGCTCAACAATTTCAAAATGAGATTCAGTGGTGTATGCAAAAATTAACAACAAATTTTGAAAAACCTATTAGTGAAACTATACCGTGGTATTCGAAGGAGTTACATGAACTTAAATCGCTGAAGGTAAAACTATATAGGAAAGCTACTTTAACAGGTATGGCAAATGATTGGGCACAATATAAAGAAATAAGAAATTTATTTAACAGTGGTGTAAAAATGCAAAAAAATGAATACATAAAATCACAAATTCAACTGTGTACGGATGACCAAAAAAAATTATGGCGCAAGATTAAGGATTTGGTATTGAAGAAAAAAGACAATTTTGAATTAGGAGATATTAGCTTTGATGGTCTGGTTGCCCCTATGAAAAGTCAGCAAAATTTAATAAATATTTTATAGAAAGTGTAGAAAATATTAATAAAAGCATTCCTGGTATAACATATAAAAGAATAGGTAACATTAAAGAAAGCCAATTTGAATTAAAAATTTGTGATGAAAAAGCGTTATTCCAGACGATATTAAAATGTAATAAAAAAAAAGACTTTTATGGAATGAATAAGGAAATTTTGCTAGAATCACTTGAATACTTCGGACCAGTCTTGCTTGAAATTTTCAATATGTCCATAGAAAGTGGTCAGTTTCCTAGAGCATGGAAGGAATCGATAGTAGTTCCAGTAGAAAAGGTTAAGAATACTAATCAGCACTTTGAATTCAGACCAATAAACATGCTACCAATGTATGAAAAGATTTTCGAAAAATTTGTAGCGGATCAATTGATGGAGTATATGGAAAGGAACGATATTTTAATAAAAGAGCAATCAGGATTTAGAAATTTACATTCATGTGAAACTGCATTAAACTGGCTAATATATGAATGGAAACAACAAACTGATAGTGGAAATGGTGTAATTATAACATTCTTAGATTTTAAAAGAGCGTTTGAAACGATAGATAAGAACATTTTAATAGACAAACTAAGTATGATTGGCATTAAAGATAGAGAACTTGATTGGTTCAAATCCTACCTCATAGGCAGAAAACAGAGAACAAAGGTTAATGGAGTTTTATCAGATGCTGAAGATGTCACATTAGGTGTACCTCAGGGATCTGTACTTGGAGTATTGCTCTTCTTGATATATATAAATGATATGAAGGTTGTAATTAAGTACTGCAAAATTGGGCTGTTTGCTGATGACACATTATTGTATATAGCTGGAAAAGATTCAAGGATGTTAGAGGAATGTATGAATGAGGATCTAAAAGAGCTGAATGAATGGTTGTGTATGAATAAGTTAAATCTAAATGTAGATAAGTGTAAAATTATGAAATTAAATATTAAAATGAATGTGAATGTACAAATAGATAATTTTAAGATAGAATGTGTTAACCAATTCAAATACCTAGGTCTAATAATAGATAATAGATTAAGTTTTAAGGAACATATTCATAATGTTACAAAGAAAATTGCCAAAAAACTAAATTTTATTAGGAGGGTTAGAAGATTCATGGACTTTAAAGTTACTACTTTGTTGTACAATGCGCTGGTTTTACCACATTTCAATTATGGCTCAACGCTATTATTTGCTTGTTCTAATGAAATGAAGGATAGCATGCAATTACTACAAAATAGAGCTATGAGAATAGTATTAAGAAAAAATAAGTTCACTAGCATTAGGGCCATGAGAGAAGAATTAAGTTGGTTGAGTGTAAGAGAATTATGGACATACAACTCCATGATTTTCTTACACAAAATCAAAAACAATTTAACGCCAACATACTTGAAAGATTCTCTTATACAATGTAAGGATGTACATAAGTATTCTTTAAGGAGGAAAAGCTGGTATAGGGTAAATAAATTTGAAAAAAAAAAGTACACAAAATTATATAATGTATAAGGGGTTAAATTTATATAATAAGTTACCAAATAAAATAAAAAATGAACTAAGAATTAATATATTTAAAAGTAAATTGAAAGAATATATAAAATCAAGTAATAATAATTTGCTTTAAAAATTAAAAATTATAAAAAATTGTTATTGAATTGTAAATATTTTGTATATTTAAAAGTCTTTTAGACTAATAAAAATAAATAAATAAAAAAAAAATAAACAAGTTATATCGGTAAGTAACGCTGATGGAAAGAAATCCACTGATAGCCAAAGGAGTGTGTAAAAAAGGGGAAAGTGAAGAAAATTGGAAATAGTACCCATACATATAGTTATAATAGCAGAACGAATAAAATATATCTCCAAACAACAAACTCTTCAACATTCATAAATCACATGTAACTTACATACATATATACACATAGTATGTTGTTGTAAGTTGTGTGGGAACTGAATAAAAAAATCTTGAATATCTCAAAACAAAACCGAATTGACTTAGCCCACTTTAACAAGAAAAATTATAGAGGCAAGAAAAATTTCTAAATCACACAAAAACTAATATAATGAAATAAATTTTCAACAGTAGCTATGTGCTTTAATAGCTAGTTGCCAAATTCGTTCACATACACATTGCATTACTTACATACATTTGTCTCACCAGCTCTGTCCTTCAAGGTTTTAAACTATGTATATCGTATTTTCTCTATTTTCCAGTTACATAATATAATAAACACTATTTATTCAAAAACATTTTGCATTTTTGTGAAAATTCACAGAAGCTAAACATCTTTGCAAATATTCCACTTTGTAGACAATTAGCCATAGACAATAAAGAAAAATAAAAAAAAGCAAATGTCACTTTGCTTTTATGATAACAAACGTCAAAATCATTGTTTCCCATAGACCATAAATTTAAATACGTACTTAGAACACCAATATTTTATGTTCTTCATACAACATAAGTCAAGCCTCCTACCAAAAAATATATAGACAGAAAGAAGTCTTATGTAGTATCGACTAAAAATTGAATTTATTACATTAGTCTATAGAGCAGTACGGTAAGAGAAGGAAGGAAGTGAAAGTTTTTTAACTATGGTTTAAAGCACTTTGAAATTTAAGTTTTGTTTTCAACATGATCAAGATAAATGAAAAATAAAAAAAAAATTTTACTATTGTGTGTTAAATCAAATATTAAAAAAAATTTCAATAAGAAAACAAATGAAAATTCTAAATTTTTCTTCTAATACACCAAAAATCATTCAAATAAATTTTAATGGCTGCGGCCTGCGAATAACACCTTCTTTCAACGCGAACAAATTGCAAATGATGAAACATATGTGAATAGAATGAGTGACACCGACATCATCAATCTGCCTGTACACATTAGGTGGTTAAACCGGTTACTTTGCGCTGGGAGTAACAATAATAGTATAATTTTTTTCAACTTAGTATAATAAGAAATCATCTAACATAATTTTAGCTTCACGGGTGTAATACACTCACACTCACGTTACAACTGGTCGTGCCACCTTCAGATGTAATTTGAGCAGTAGTAAAAACAGGTTTTAAAATCGGTTTGCGTCCGTTGTTATAACCACCTAATGTATTCATGCCCAATAACATTACACAGCTCGTCATCGTCACACTACGAGTGCAGTAAAAAAGATATGGGAAGAGCTTTCTAGTTCTATGATCAATATACTCGCATTGGGCCTTATTAATAGCATTTCCATAAACTCAAGTTTAAGTTATTTACGGCGGCTTCAATTGAAAGCCGACTTTTATTTTGGTATTAATAGCCTTCTGCTAAGCTATATTTTAAAAAAGCTTTATTTTAAAAGCTATTTAGGTTTACTAACATCAGAATCAATTGAATTCTTATCAGGGATGAAATTTAGTCGAACCTTAAAAGCACTTAAAAGTATATATATTTTCTGTATATATACTTGTATATCGTCTTGTTGACTAAATAAAAAAAATATTTTACAAAAAATATGTCAAAAAAAGTTAAACAAATTAAAAATTTAGTTAAATCTACTTTACAAAAAACATAAAAGACATGACAGAAATAACAACGTACATTAACGAACAAAATTAAGTATAATAAAATAGTACTGAGAATTCCATCCCTGATTCTTATATGATTGCATAATTTGACATTTCAACTTTGCATTTTTATGTGATGAAACTGCTTAGAATTTTTTCTTTCTTTATAAATTTTTATTATTCGACATTCACGTCGCTCATTTATAATATTTAGATCTTGAAATATAAAATCGTCAAAACTATCCATTTTTAAAAAACTTTTCAAAAATTAGATTATGTTCCCTTCTTTAGATGTATTTTACTTCTTAATCAACAACTTAGTCTTGACTTCTCTACGATTTAATTTTAATATCGTGATTATGCAAAATTCGACATTAAATTTTTTATTAATACCTAATTTTGTTTAGTAAAGAACTAAGTTGTTATTAACGACTTAGTTAAAGGCTATTAATAAGGCCCATTGTCGTATTCGCATGTATGAGCATGAACATATTAGGATGTTGTTACAACGACGCAAACCGGTTATAAAACCTGTTTTTACAACTACTCAAATTACATCTGAAGGTGGCACGACCAGTTGTAACGAGAGTATGAGTGTATTACAACCGTGAAGCTAAAATTATTTTGGATGATTCTTACTATACCAAGCTGGAAAAAATTATACCATTATTGTTACAATCAGTGCAACAATAACCGGTTTAACCACCAAGTGTGCAAAGGGTGTATGTACTTCTATGCACAAGTAAAAGCTTTTTTAACAAAACTGAAACATGCCCATGTATCATACATTCAAAGCTATTTCATTAATGGGGTTCCAATGTTGGAACACCAGAACAAAAATTTTTGTATGAGACATTTTTATACTACATAAGAATTCTTTCTGTCTATATATTTTTTGCTCCTACTCTGTACAGAGCAATGACAATTGACATCACATATGACTGAATAGAATTTCTCTATTGAACACCATACTATTAAAATGGGACTATATTGCTATCTCACTCTTAGGGAATCTACCATGTTTTAATGAACGAAGATTAATTGAACATTTGATATTTTGGAACTCCTACACTTTACAGCGAATAGTGTTCTTCTTCTTACTTTTTAGTAGTGTTGCCAACACAACAAAATATGCACTCATCCGATCAAAGCGCCCCATGCAAATTTATAGTAACATAATGTTATATCAGTACTGCCAGAATATTGAATTGTAAATTTACAAATTTAAATTTTTTTATTTATTTTTAATAAAATTTCCATTAATGAAAAACTTTCTTCGTAAACAAACACATCCATGAATTAAAGACAATATAAAAATAAATGAAATAAAAATAATAATAATAATAACATGATACGAGAAAGTTCTCGGACTAGCTGTGAAAGACTGTTTTTTTTTAAGTCAAAAATGCGCCTATTTTTTTACGTGGTCCCCCTGTAGATCAATGCACCTTGTCCAACGTTTCTCCAATGCATAGATTTTATCTCTGAAATGAGTTTCTGCAAGGTCCCCAAAATGACCATTTACGACTGCTATCACCTCTTCATTCGACTCAAAATGTTTTTCAGCCAAAAAATTTTTTAGATTTGGGAATAGACTGCTTTGATTGCTGTTTTGTTTCTGGCGTGTAGTGATAGATCCACTTCTCATCGATAGTAATAAAACGCAGCACAAAATTCGTAGGATTCTTTTTTAAATGGTTCAAATATTGTTGAGAAAGTTGTTTTCGCATTTGTCTGTGATAAGGATTCAACAAATGCGGCACGCATATGGCACAAAGTTTTCTCATATTTAATCCTCATGTAAAATATATCGTACTCGTTTCTCTGATATGCCTATGGCCTCAGCTATTTCATGCACTTTTAATCGCCTAACGTCCAATATCATATTGTGCACCTTCTGGGTGTTTTCATCTGTAGTTGCAGTTTTTGGTCGTCTTTCACGTGGATCATCTTAAAGAGATGTACGACCACTTTTAAATTCAGCTGCCCATTTCTTCACTATTGAAAATGAAGGAGCACACTCCTTATAAACCCTTACCAACTTTGGATGAATTTCCGTTGGCGATAGACCATTCAAAACGAAGAATTTTATTACTGCACGTTACTCAAGTTTATCCATTTCAACAAAACACACAAACACGTCTACTTCAAACAACCGTCTAAAAAATACTATTTGACAGATCAAGTTGAAATTTGACATATGTTGTTTTGACAAGTGTACCAACATAACCACAAAAACTTAGCATCAACATTTGCAGTCTTAAACGGAATATCTATAAAGCAGGTTTTCACTCTCATAAAATAGAACCCATTTAAAGTTGAACTTTATAACTGTATAAAAAATCCAAAAAATTCGTACAAATATTACAGTTATGATGTAATTACAAATCTTGTAACTTATTGTAATGGTGACATATGGAAATACGGTAAAAGAGTATGTAAGCAATAGTACAATATTATATGCAGATTGTTATTTTATATTATTGAGTTTTTTGAATAGATTTGTAAAGACAAATTTACAGAAATTTTTATAAAAATGTTCTGTAAAATCGAATAAAACTATATAATAGTTTATTAAGTCCTGGACTTTCATCGAACAGACCTTATGTCTATACAAATTGGAAAAAACTTATTAAATAAAATAAAGAACTATACTCTGTTCACAAAGTTTTTTCAGTACAGGTCTTATGGAAGAGTTCATTTTTATCCAGTTTCGTTACATTTAATAGGAGTTTACTAAGCTACTAATACCCCAATCTATTATATGTGCAACGAGACGCTGGAAAACAGAAAAAAACAATAACAGCCATCCCTTTGTTGTCGTCAGTAACAGAGTTGGACTGCGACTGATTATTTTTCTTATATTTCAATCCTCTGGATGAACAAAAATTAACAAAATGAATTATGAAGAAAGATAAAAATGATGAAAAAATTCATGCGCACACACGCTGATGAGCTAAAAGTTGGTTGATTGATATTCGAGATGTGTGTAAAAAGTAGAATAAATAATAAGTAATCGCAAGTTAGTGTTGCTGTGTAATAATAGTAGTAGTACTTAATAGTAGTACCGTTCTTAAAAATAAAAAATTAAATTTTATTATTATAATTTACTGCATTTATTTACCTATACATTTACAATTATGCATATGATATGATGTAAAATATAACAATAAATTATGCTTTATTTGAAAAAACTTTTTTTACATATTTTTTAACATATTATTATAAATTTATACAATTTTATACACATATTCCTTTGCAATAGAAATGCATTTTGTAATAAACACTCACTCTATAGAAAAGAATTTTTCTGATGGTTTTTGATAAAAATTTTAAAGTATTTCAAAATTTATATAATTGATACTTTTATATTTTGTACATAATGGGTAATTCTTTTCTTAAAATATGTGTAGAAAGAATCGCAAGATACCCTAATATTACAGCAAAAAAAGTTTCTATAAAATTCTGCAAAGTGTTGGGTAATTTTAAAATTCTTATGATCAACAAATTGAATTAAAAAAACAATGGTATACTCGTATATACATTATTATTGGTACTGATAAGGATAATGTAAATTATCTTTTCATTCATACGATCAGCTATAAAACAAAAAAGTAAAACCCGTAATCCCTTTCACTTTCAGTTACCTATTTGTAGGATATACATATGTATGTGCATACAAATGTTTTTGGGTTTTTACATTTTCTTATTTCATAGAAATAATTTAAATGTAATATTACACATTCATAACATTTTCTATTTAATAAATAAAACGCTCCTATTTTCAATTTTCAAATTTTCAAATAATTAAAATTATTAATTTTTAATAATAATTATATTTAAAAAAAAAATAAATATGTATTATAATTTTTCTTTATTGGGAAACAATTTTTACAAAGTATAAAATTTTATAAAATTTGAAAACAAATATATAATCGGGAACACTTATCAAAAAGTTCATCTGATTTTAGATAAAAAATATAAACTAAAGGGTAACACTGTCGGTGACGAGAAAAAGAAACACATTTATGTAATTATTCATAGAAGAAACAAGACAAAATAAGTCCATAAGACCTGTACTGAAAAAACTTTGTGAACAGAGTATAAATCTTTCAAATTTAGAAATATTTTTATATTATCAAATAGATAGAGCTGTTGTGTGTTAAGGTGAAACTTTTATTTTATTTTCAGTATGTTAAGAAAAGCAACTGTCAAAAAAAACGCATTCAAAGAGAATTGAAATAAT
Source organism: Bombylius discolor (assembly GCA_939192795.1). Classification (NCBI taxonomy): domain Eukaryota; kingdom Metazoa; phylum Arthropoda; class Insecta; order Diptera; family Bombyliidae; genus Bombylius; species Bombylius discolor. The sequence goes on along the minus strand of OW584240.1, from coordinate 13,173,449 downwards.
ATAGAGATACAAAAAAGAAAATGAAACAATCACTGACCCTGTGCGGGCAGAGAAGGAGGTATCATATTTTTCTTTTTTATGAAAAATAAAAAGCTTTCAATCTTTGATTTTTTCTTCTATAACTTAAATGTTGTTTTATATTAAAGTATATGTTCTGAAGCTTGTTGAATGCACACATGCAAGCGAAAACAGGTTTGACATTGTGTTTATTTCTAATCATGCACATACACAAAAAGTATTAAAATATTTCTTTCTTCCCTTTTGAAGATTTTAAAAGTATAATTGCATTAACCCTGAAACACTAAGGTGAAATTTTGTAGCGATTTTACCAACGTGGGGTGTACACACCCCAGGTAGAATTTGAGTTTTCTTCCTTACCTTGTTTTAACATTTTCAAATTTTTTTTATATCACAGTAGAAGCACATGAGTCAAACTAAATTTACGAACGAAATGATCGCAGCTATTATTTACGTAACGATCAGGATGAACAGTTTTTTTGTACTGGGGTGTACGTACACCTCACGTTAGTATTTCAGGGTTAATTTGAACTTATAGTATGTACATATAAATATATGTGATTATACATATTTAGTTTTTGAATAAATATGATAAAAAATTATTCAAGATACCTATTATATAGGTATTATAAATTTGAAAATTTTATTCTTGTCCTGTTTAAATTATCAAATTTTACAGGCCTACGTAAAATATTAAAATTAAATTCATGAATAATGTCATAAAATTTAATATCTATGAAAATGGACAACATGAATTAATACTGTTAAAAACAAAGATTTGTAGAGGTAGGTCAGGGTCGAAAAAAGCAAACAAAAATAAAAAAATGAGAAAAGAAAAATAACATAAAAGCAAGGAAAAAATCAAGCCAAAAAAAACACCGAAAACAACAAATACCATAAAATTTCAGTTGTAAAAAAATGTCACAAAAAACTAAAGAAAAAAAAAAACAACTAAAATCATTTATTCCAGTTCTAAGCATTATAAGTATAAGTACACAACATACATACATATGTATATATCCATATATTGATTCATATACAGCAATTTACAAATGCAATCATATTATTGCCATCGTTATATATTCACTTATTTCATCATCAACATATGTTTTTCATATCCCAATTCATTCTATTGAATTCGAAAGAGCTTCAGAAGAGAGCTTCCTAAAGTGTGTTTTTGAGATTTCTCAGATAAATTTTTATACACAAGTAAAAAATGTGAATTTTTCCGTTCCTCGTGAAGGAATCTCTTAATCCTTAATACTTTTTGCAATTTTTTTTCATTTTCCATAATAGTTCATAAATGGAACTTCAGCCAACGCCATATGTGAAAGAGTTTTTCAACTTTTTTATTTTAAGCTGAGTACCACTTGCGAAATCGAAACAGACAATTTTTTCGGTTCCATTTATTTTGGTTTTTTTACATAGGTTTTGTATAGGCAAAATATCTTATTTTCATTTGAGTATTACGCTTTAAACGTTATTTCACTGGAATTTTCAAACAGCTTCGACAATCAATGAATGAAATTGAATATGCTATGAAACTATGAAAAAGCTTTTTCAGTCATCGAAAATCTGTTTAAATAAAATTGCAGAAAAAATAACCAATTTCAACAAAACACTGCAAGCGCAAGAAATGTTTCTGTTAAGATTTTTACTTTTTTTCAATGTTGAGATTGTGTGCAATCAATATTCTCATGACTTACAATCGCAATTAATGTGATTCAACTTTGGGTTCAAAGCTTTGAACTTTTGCTTACGACTCACTATTGCATTGAATGTAGAGAGCCCTTTACTTCACATTTGCATGTGATTTCGATTTAAAATTATATTACAATTCATTCCATTTATAAGAATAAGTGATTTAGTAAATTTACAGCAATTGCTACTCTTTTTTCTAAAGGAATTGATTTTCTAAGTTTTGTATCACTTTTTTCAATTCTTTTTAGTTTTTCACACAAAATACGGAATACTCTTGGGTACATTCTTAAATTTTCTTTAAAAAACTCGTCACCATTTTGTACCATATCCTCTTTCCAAACCAACGATGTGCGGTGCTACCAATTTTTTGAATTTGAAAATTATTATTTTAATTACTGTTAAATTATCAAAAATATTACCTTAGACCAAACTGCTTTAGTGTTTTTTGTTCTTAATAATTAAGAGTGAAACATTTTCTTGCAACAACAAAACATTTTTCAAATGTTGACGACGTTTTCCTCTCTAGTAATTAGTCTTTCTAGCTAATATATTTGGCTCTGCTTTACTTTTTGGCTCTCACAGGATACTTGTTCAATCGTCACCAAATTTAGTTGACCAGTAAATATTGATGTCCTGATGACGAATCTGGAGTCCTTTTCGTCCTAACTTCAATAGTTTCCGAGAAAAAGGACTCTAAGTTACGAACTTCGAACACGTAATTCACTTATTTATAATACTTATTATGTATAAAATTATAATAAAATTATTAACTTATTTAATTTAAAGATGACTTTTATTTATAATTTCACAAAACAATGGGAAAATATTGGAAAATTATACTTTTAAAAGTATTCTTTTTTTGACAGTTGCTTTTGTTGCCATGTTGAAGAAAAAAATGAAATTGTAACTTTAACACCATCTATTTTATAATAGAAAAATAGTTTTGAATTTGAAAGATTTAGTTCGTTAATTTATTTAATATGTTTTTCCCAATTTTTGTATAATTAATGAATTATTGTATAATATGTTTTGCATGCAAAGATGGAAGATTTGCAAGTTTATTTTAGAATACACAAGTATTATTTTACTTCATGACCTTATCCATAATATTTTATATTAATTTTGAAAGCTTTTAATTTTTAAATTATTTTCAAAACACATTTTTCAATTAATAAAAGTAATCTATCTACATATTTATAATTTCGTTAAATTTTTACAGGATAAAAATGTAATAATTACCCATTTTTGTAACAACAATAACCGTTTTATATATGGATAGTCTTACCATTGTAAGCAACCAAAAAAATACTAGAAGTAGAATTAAAAGCACCAAATAATAATTAAATGAGAGTACCTAATACAAGGTTTGTTCCATCTCATTTTAAAATCCGTGTGACGTCACCGGAATAAGTTTCTTCAATAGAAATTTAAAAGAAATATACGAGTATGTATATGTACAAAATATATATTATATGTACAATAACAAAAGTTAAAAAAATTATACTGATGACGTCAGAAAAAAGAAAAAAATCTTGTATACATATAAAGTTGGACCAAACCATTATTAACCTTTTTTTTTCACTTTATTCCACTTGTTTTGATAATTTTATTACAAATAAATACATTTCGCAGTATTTTTTTCAAACTTTCGATTGAGTGCGCAATATGTATTATAAACAGCCATGAATTTTTTTTTTATTTTCTTCTATATTTTTAAAACTTCCAAATACCTTCGTCGAAAAAGGATTCTCATTTTTCCAATTGGGATATAACATTTTTACATGCTGAAAAAAAAAGTGTTGCTGAGGTAACCTGAATATGAGTAAGAAACAGATTGCAAAGGAAAATTTGAAAATATTAGTTTTTTTTTCTTTCGTTTTGGTGTTATTTTGAGAACTGTACGGTTTTTTAAAAATTATATTGTAGTTTTTATTAAAACTTATTGAACTTATTAAATTGTTGTTAAATAGTTTTTTCTTTTTGTAATTCCATTATTATCTACTAGCGTTTTTTTATTTATATTGTTTTATTATTTGGATATATTACTGGGATAAAACCTGCAAAAATGGTAAGTACTTTTATTTTGAAACTTGAAATCCTTTGCTTATTTTTCCATTCTTAATGCCATTTACATTAAACAAAGCAACGAGATTGATCATATTCAACTGCGACAAGTATTTAGCGGAAATGTTTTTTACAACAAAATAGTTTGCACCGATTTTATGTATAGTCTTTCGACTTCCTAAAGGATTGGTACATTCATCATAATAGAGTTGAAACTCAAATAATTTTGATTTCAAAAAATTTTCCTTATTTGTATAAAATTTTGCAAATACAATAAAAATATTTTTTAATTATGGTTTATTTCAGGTCAATAGTTGCTATATGTGTGGAGATGAGTTGAGATTGAGTCCATCACTTTTGCTCAACGTTTCGAATGCTCTTAAAACGTTGAGCGGAATTGTTGGCCCTAATTACCAACTCAAAATAAGTTATGAAGACCGCGTGTGCGAGGGGTGCCTTAAAAGCCTCACCCATGTAGATGATCTTTAAAGTGGAGTCCACTAAAATCTGGACTAAAATTGAAAAAAAATGAAATGAAATTGAAGATGTATGTGAAAATTATTTTTTCAAGGCTTGGTCCTATAATTTACTTTTTTATTTTTTAATTTTTTGAAGATGCAGGAGTCAATGGAAATTTTGGGTGATGATGACACCACACAACCTGGTGGTGCAAATACAATTACACGGTATGTGAAATTGTTCATTTCAAGGTCTATTGATCTTATAATTGATTTCTTTATTTTTTAATCTTTTGAAGGTATCAACAATATCAACAAAATATTTGCAAATTTTTAAAAACCAAGATCAGCTGCTATCACAACTTCAAACTTGGGGACTCATCGCGAAGGAAGTAGTGTGTCCCGAATGTGGTAGCAGCATGATCTTGAAGAAAGATGTTAATAATCTATTATACAAAAAAGTCAATGGCGTTGTTGCAACAAACATCATTTCAGCATAAGGAAAGGCACATTTTTCGAGGCTAGCCACCCTACAATAGAAGATGTAATTTTTCTTATGAACATTTTAATACATATCTTAACACTAGCATATGTATTTTCAGATTCTCAACTTTATCCACTTCTGGTGTATAAATTTGCAACTTGGATTAATTCAGAGGGAAGTAGGAATAAAATCTAGCAAAACTGCGGCAGATTGGAATAGTTTTTGTTCCGAAGTTGTGGCTAGATCGCGACTGAAAGGTTAAATGTAATCAATTTCTTTTACCTTAGATTATAAAAATCTCTATGAGGCACAGCTTTTTGAGAAGCAAGTTCTCGTAATTCATTTAATAATACATGAAGTTGAAATTTTGAATATAAATAACTAAGTCTTCGATAACAAAATGATTTTCTGATAGGAAGAAAACATTTTATTTTTGAGAAACAATGAATAACGAGAAAACAAAACATTTTTTCACTTACAATGGTCTTATGTTACTATTGACTTGCAGAGGGCGCTTTGATCGGTTGAGTAATTATTTAGTTGTTTTGGCAACATTGATGAAAAAAATAAGAAGAAGACATCCAGGAGCCAAAAAGTAAAGCAGTTCCAATTTCCTCAATCATATTGTTTTAAAAATAAATTGTTCTATTCGCAGTTTATTTCGAAACGAGCTTCGGCCTAACAAAAGGAGGCACTTGTGGAATTCATGGAAACTAATTTAAATTTCGCCCATGAAAGGTTGGAATTTTTTTGGTAAACTATAAGAATTACATTCTATGTATTTATTTATTCTTTAAGATTTGAATCTATTAATGGAATGGGTCTAATGCGGCGGAAACGGGATGAACTCACAAAAAGTTTAAATGATTATTGGCTTGATTTAAAGTAAATTATAACATGTAGGTAATTAAGAAAATAACAAATAATGAATTTTATTATTATATAGGAAACATTTAAAGAAGAAGCACGTTGAAAATTCAAAGCAAAACGTCAAAAGTACGTAAGTCATTTGACTGATAGTGTAAAAATCCCATCATTTCAAGAATATGGTGAACCAAATCAGAACCACTTGATTCGAGCTGGTTACGACTTACGTACGGAACCAAAGAGCTGATTGGTTAACCATAATGTCTGTCAATAGTATTAGGGTCTGTGCTAATTGGCTAGAAAAGTTCTGATGAAATTTTTATAAAATTTGTGTAAAAATATTTTTGCGTAGTTGAACAATATTTACATTTTTTGGCAAATGGATCTACGAATAAAATTTGTTCAAAATTCATACTCATAAGACTTGGCATGATGAATATAGGTAATCAAAAAAAAACAACAAAAATACTTTTTTAAATATTTTTTGAAAAAGAAAACCCCTCTCTATATAGCATTTTTGACAATCGAAGTCACTATTGTGTTTATGAAGCATTAGGTAGTACCCGATAAGTATCTGATAACTTAACATATGTATAATTATTTGTAGGAAATCCTAACAATTATATCTCTGTCAACCCAAGAAAGAAACTTTTTAACATATGTTAACAGGATGTTTCAGGATTGATAAAAAATTACTTTAATTTGAAAATATCATAAAAATTTCTGATATTTAATGAGATATTTCAATTTTTGTTTGCTAATTTTTTCGCGAAAAGGGAAATTGAACAACATCATTAGTGCAAATATGTCAAAAATATTTGAAACACAAAAAGAAAAGATTATACACTTTCTGCATTTAAGTAATTGGAGATGTTGAAAAAAGTGACGAAAATCACCCTGAAGTTTACTACAAACAAAACCTAACAACAATCAAGAAGTATTGGGAAGATATAACAAGCAGCCATGCTACTATAGTTATTTCGGGTATAAAAATCTCAGACGATATATTTAGCACACCAACAGCCTATGAAGACTTAGAATACAGGTATAATACCATCGCTATAAAACTCAGTGAATTAATGATAAAGAGTCGTGAAAAGGATTGTGAACAAAATGACAGCGATCAAACAGAACAAATTCAACAACAAAAAATAAAACTAAAACCAATTGAAAACCCTCGTTCAATAGCGACTACAAACAATGGCAATTATTTCATGATTTATTCTATGAACTTGTGCATAAAACTGCACAAATTGGAAACATAGTTAAATTGCAATATCTCAAAATTAATTTAGCAGGAGAGGCAAATCAATTAATTAAACATCTATCCATTACAAGTGAAAACTACAATACTGCATTGCAAATACTCAAAGATCGATACGAAAACAAGAGATTACTCTTATCAACTCCGTTGCAAACAACACTAATACAGCCTAAGAAAACTTCACGACACCGCAAAAGAATGTTTACATGCCATTAAAAATTTAGACATCAATATTGAAAACTGGGGTCCTATCATAATACATAATTATAGTATCGCAAAAGCTAGACAAAGAAACTAGAAAATGCTTTAAAGAATCATTAAAAAATCCTAAAGACATTCCAAGTCTAACTGAATTTTTTAATTTTCTAGAAACAAGATTTCATGCAATAGAAGCATCAATCAGTTTCACGACACCACATATCAATGGCACTAAACCAAAAAATACATCAAAAAGTCAAACATATAAATCATTTCATAACACTGTCGAAACTGTATGTCCAATGTGCAAATCAAAGTATACAATCTACATGTGTGAAAAATAAAAAAATTTAAATCCAGTTCAACGAAAAGAAACTACTCAAAATTTACAATTACGCACAAACTGCCTGGGTGCTGGTCACGTCAAGATAAAGTGTCCAAGTACTTCGTAATGCAAACTATGCAAAAAAATACACCGTACATCATTACACATTGAAAGCAGAATATCCAAAATCAAACCCATCAAAATTCTCAAATAACAACTAAAGAAACACATTTACACAATCACTTTGCAGGAAACAAAGGCCAAGCCTTATTAGCCACAGCTGTGTTTAAGACTTATCACAAAGGGCACTTAATATTGTTAAGGTTCACAGTTATCATTCATAACAGAAGAAGCAGCACAACGTTTCCAATTAAAAAAACAAAAAATTAATGCCACAATTTTCGGCTTAGGAAGCAAGCATACACAAATTGCAATCTACGCCGCAACATTCACTGTCCATCCTAGATATCTATCCCATTTCAAAACATCTGTTACGGCTATAATTCTAAACAAACTCACTCGAAGTTTACGAAATGAAGAACATACACCATTCAACTGGAAGCACCTTGATAACGTAATGTTAGCTGATCCTTTATACTACAAACCTGGTCCTATTGATATCATTCTTAGAGCAGATATATTAAATGAAGTCCTATTAGATGGTATCATAAAAAATCCAGAAGAAACACTGATGGTACAAAACACTGAATTTGGATAGATTATCTCTGGAAAACTAATCAAAAAATAATACAATACGGGTAATAATATCATAAGCTTAATTTCAGAAGTAAGCATTCACGAATAATTAGAAAATTCTGGGCTATAGAGGAAATTCCACGAGAACAACATTTGACACAAGAAGAAGAAGAAGAATGTGAAAGATTTTATAAGAAAA